>LOEQ01000809.1:94588-131030 GCA_001685075.1 Bramus lutescens | reverse complement strand
ACTGCTTGCAAGAAGAGCTCCAGTGTTGCGTCATTCCTTGCTGGTCGAGGGCGGACGCGACATATCTTTGTTTAAAAAATAATATTTTTCTTTTTAAAACATTTATTTATTTATGTGCATGTGTGTGTGTGTGTTTATTTTGCCTGCATATGCATGCCTGGCACCCACAGAGGCTGGAAGAGGGCATTAGATTTCCTCAAACTGGAGTCATAGATGGTTGTGAGCTGTCTGTGGATGGTAGGAATTGAACCTGGTCTCCCAGAAGAACAGCCAGGGCTCTTAACCACTGAGGCACCTCTCCTGCCCTGTATTCTTTACAGACAAATACAGAGAGGTAGAAACACTGTTGCACCTGTGAGAACAAAGACACTATACGTGCTTCTCATTTACAAGTAGAACTTGAACTCAATGCATTGGATCACAGTTCATTCACATGGCTGGGGGATCCTCCATTCAAAGCATCTCTTTAAAAAGACAGGCTTATTTACTCTGTCTCTTAGTGGGTTAATCTCTCCTTTTGTTTATTGTGAACATTTGCTAAAATAGTATTTTTGAACCCAATATCGTTTCTCTCTTATTCTAGAATTCTTGATGATAGTCATTTTTCAAAATGTTGTTTCGATTTGCAGTCTTACTTTAAACGTGAGAGTGGCTGTCTTAGTTTAATTTTTGTTGCTGTGAAGAGACACCATGACCCATGCGACTTATAGAAGAAAGAGATTATGGGCTTTACAGTTCAGAGATGAGTCCATGACTGTCATGGCAGGGAGCATGGTAACAGGCAGGTTTGGAGTAGTATCTGAGAGCTTCTATCCTGATCCACAAGCACAAGGCAGAGAGACATCTAATTTGGAACGGTGTGAGTTTTTGAAACCTCACCCCTATTAGCATGCCTCCTCTAATAAGTCTACACCTCCTAAATCTTCCCAAACAGTTCTATCAACTGGGGACAAAGCATTCAAATATATGAGCATATGGGTGACATTCTCATTCAGAACACCATAGTGGGTACTGGAAGCCTGACATTGACACTGAGGTTTTCAATCTGCTTATGCCTGGGGTTAAGAATTTCTTATGACGCAGGTAGAAAGTTGGGGGAAATTATGGCAGGATGGGATGGGAAAGGAGTTTCTTATTCCAGAGCCTATGTGAATACTTTCTGTGGCTGTGAAGCAAGAATTCTTGCTCTAGGGTTCTGTCAAGCAAGATGTGCTTCCTAATGCAGTAGTGGCATGGCAGTTATGGGGATAACCAACTGCTCTCTGGATTTGAGATCTTCTGCATAGATGGGAATTCATTCATACCTGGTACTGTAAATTTAGCTTAGGAGGGGCACCCACTATTACTGTTTTGCTAAATGATCATATTGTCAAACTGGCATTTAAATGTTTGTATTTATAGCTGTAGATCTGTGTTGTTCTCAGCGCTGGTCAGAGAAGCTTCCCTTTGCGGTGGCAGCAGTTAGTGCACACTCAGAATTGGTCAAAGTGCTGAACATAACTGATTGTGAATGCTCAGTCATAGATGGGTAAGCTGAATCAATTTCCTCCTACCCAAAGTGCCAGGAACTTGGCAGAAGAGGTGGTTGGAAGAATGTAAGAGCCAGAAGATGTGGCAGAGGTCTGTGAAATGCTGTGTTCTTTACATGACATGGTTACTGTGCTCATGAACCTATAGCAGCTGTGCTTACCTGCCCAAGACAGGTCCAGTCAGAATTCCCTGGTGGATGAGGTGATGGTTTATGATTGCTGACCCCTGGATGAGGAGCTATTGGCAATCGATGGGTGTGTAAAGAAGGGGAATTATTGTTTTTGGAGAATGTGGCTTCAGGCAGGTTGCTTATGGTCCAGTGGATGGCCTCACACACGTGGTCATCTGGGTAGCATTCGTTGGACTTAGTGGAGTATAATAAAGAGCATGTCAATGAAGCGAGGGAGGTGTTGGAGGCATCTGGGGAAGAACAAGGGAAGAGGGGAGTGGATATGATCAAAATTCATTACATATATATATATATATATCTTTCAAAGACTAGATAAAAGTAATAGCAACAATGAATTGCATTGCCAGAGTTTGAGATATGTGAAGGAGACAGGAGAATGCAGGGTATTTAAGACAGGGGATTTCTCCTACCTGGTTCTTTAAGAACAGGTACATGTTATGACACATTACTTAAAACATATAGAATGTTCAAACAAAAAATAAACCTAAATGTAAACTGCAGACTAAAGTCAAGTAAATGGCTCATTATTGATTTACAGATGACAAAGCCTGCATACTAGGTAGAGATGTTAGTACTGAATTTCGGAGGTGCACTTTCTGCTCATTTTTTTCCCCTGTAAACTTAAAATACATTTCTAAAAAAAATAGCCTGTTGATTTTTCTTTTTAAATCGCATGAGACAGATACTGGCACCTCCTATTTTATAAATAAGGAAACTGAGATGGAGCAAAACAGTCACTTGCTCAAGATCTACTTACTGATAACTTAAGACTTGCACCCAGGAGCTGGAGAGATGGTTCAGCAGTTAAGAGCACTTGCTGCTTTTCCAGAGGACCTGGGTTCTGTTCCCAGCATCCATATGGCAGTTCACAAAACATCTATGATTAAAGTTCCATCTGGTCTATGCAAGTACCAGATACATACATGGTGCACATACATAGATGCATGCAAAACACACATACACATGGAATGAAAGTATTAAAAAGTTTAAAACTAAATTCCAAATCTAAGCCCATGCCTTGTGCATCGGTTTTCCAATGTGTATGCTCACTGAAGACTGATATAAAGTCTCAAACCTAAAGGGAAAGCAAAACCCACCAAGCTAACAAACAGAAATGTTTGTTAAAATGCAGTCATTTCTCCGAGGGCCAGAGTGGCCCCAGGCTAACAAAAGAAATAATGGAACATTAACTCTGTTAGTGCTCTGGGGTCTCCTGTGTCCTGCAACAGCAAGACACTTCATTAATCTAGCGATATCTTTAACAGTTTTAGACATTTTCACAAAGACTCGCTTCTCTAGTGACAATGTCACACAAGCCAAAAACAGAATCAAAACCAAA
Organism: Bramus lutescens; assembly: GCA_001685075.1. NCBI lineage: Eukaryota > Metazoa > Chordata > Mammalia > Rodentia > Cricetidae > Bramus > Bramus lutescens. The sequence goes on along the minus strand of LOEQ01000809.1, from coordinate 127,971 downwards.
ACCCAAACAATCCCTCAACTGGAAGTCACAGCTACAGCATTGGCAGCCCCCGAACTTGAAAGTCTCAGTATATCCGTTTAGTTTTCCAACCACCAGAAAGCCAACTAGGCACTAGAGGGAATTAGCCTCATTAATAATTACAGTGTTAATCAATTCTTATTGCCTGAGGGTAGGAACCAGAGGACTACTGGCTGCAGATTCTGTCATCTAGTTAGGGTGGCAGTACCTGGAATAAACACACAGTCTACAAAGAGATTGCATCCAGGGGAGAATTGGGATGGGAACGTGTTCTGAGTAGTAGCCACCATGCTAAATTTTCCAGGGTAAGAAATCTGAAGGTCAAAACTTTTCAGGATGTACTGATTTGTGATCTGATTATTTATAAAGTAAGTGAAATAGATCCCAGTTTATCTTGTAATTCTGCTGAGGAAGGCAAACACAGGGAGGAGTGTTGTCATCTGGGACCTTACTTGGTTTGGGTTATGCGCACTCTTCCCTCATGATAATGTCCTTGGCTATCTGGCTCTTTTATCTGCTTTCACACATACCCCACCCCAAACAAGGCACCTAGCAACCTCAGAACCCCTTTAGAGCCTCCTCTTTATCAGGCTACACATATGACCCTTTCTGAACAATACTTATTTCCCCACTTGTTACAATTTAAAAAACGATGGGAGCGTGTAGGGGACGCCATCATGTGACATAGCTAGCATGGAGCATTTACTGGGAGAGGGAAATGGAGAGGGAGGCCGGAAAAGGAGAGAGGGAGGGTAATGGGGAGGGAGAGGGACATGTAAAAGCCTGCTTGCCTCTTCAGAGGAGCAGCAGGAAAAGAGATAGGGAGGGGGGTAGAGATGGCTGGCAGAACTTGTTTCTTAAAGGGGGGCATAGCACATGCGCACAGACTATGTAGTGACCTAGCAGTTATAGGACCCTGGGCTGGCCAGGGTACTGCTGGAGTGCATCCTGCCAAGTCCCCAAGGGGTTGGCTAGCATAGCGCCTGGATGCTAATATTATACCACCTCTAATAATAATCAAATTTAGACAGTTTCTATTCAAATCTATTTCCAAATGCATCCAACCTGTTTTGGGTGCCTGTTCAGTCAGGAAAACTGTGCCTGGCAAGTGAATGTTTAGGGGAGATTTTCCTATGCCTGTGCATGATTGGGCTACACGTGATTAAAAGCAGGCTCACTATGGGAAGGGACATGAGGAAACACGATTTTATGACCCAGTCTATCGATCAAAATACAAAACCACTTAAACAATGCTCATCAGAAATAAGCCCCTCCTCCCATTAGACCCTTTACAAAGAGATTCCAGGCTGTAAGCTGAGCCCGTGAGTACTCTCACTTATGAGACCCATTGTGAGTCGTGATAGGTATCCCTCTCTCATCTGTGCGGCCAGTTTTTTCTAACTAAAGGTAATCTGAATACTTTTGTAAATCTGTGTGAACCCATATTTTCAGTTATTTGGGTAGGAGGACAATCACCTGGGAATGCCTGACTCCAACCCTAACCATGGGTAACAATGAGTATTGCTGATTTGAGGTCCTGTAAGGCAATGCACCTTTTAGAAAGTTCTGATTCATGTGTGTAATGAAGCCACCTTACTGATGACCAAATGGTTATAAACATGTGCTGAAGGCTGCACTAAAGAAAACTCCCTGCCAGTTAAGTAATCTACCAGTTAGAAATTAAACACTGAACAAGCAAACCAGCCAACCAACCAACAAACACTGTTAGGTCCACAAGATGGCTCACTGGGTAGAGGTCCTTACTGCTAAGCCCGACAGCCTGGGTTTGATCCCTGGAATCCAAAGGATGAAAGGCAGGAGCTGATGACTTCATGAAGTCCGCCCTCCATAGTTTACTATGGCGCGTGTGTATTCTCTTCCCAGAATTAAATAAATCAGTGTAAAGAAAAGAAAGCAACACACCTTAAAATGTCTTCCCCTTGCTTCTTTATAGGTAGGTATTTCCAATAATACACTATAAATAGACCAACTTGAGGGAAACTTTTTTCTGCCATAATCACCCCACTTAACATTTTGTTTTACATGATTAAAAATGCTAAATAAAATGTCAAGTGTATTTTGGAAATTAGAAAGTAAAATAGGCAGCTGGTGACATTATATTCTTAATTTGGCAGAGTGGACTTGAGCGTGTGTGTGTGTGTGTGTGTGTGTGTGTGTGTGTGTGCCTTTCATTCCCTTCTTGCCTTCTCCCCACATTCCTTCTGGGCTAAGACTAAAGGTGACTTGGGTCAACAGGCAACTTGGTGAGAGGTCATTAGAATGACTGGCTCCATCAGGATGGACAGATGGAGCCACAGTGGTGAATGTCCTTGAGAGCTGCATGGCTCACCGATCCACAGGTTTCTTCTTTGCAGAGTGTCCCTCCCATCACTCAGACTTGGCTCCGTTTTCCCCCTCCCTTCTGTGTTCCCAGTGCCAAGGAAGCAAATCAAAGAGAAAAGCAATGGCTGCATAAACTAGGTCTTGAAGTGTCACTTGTGACACATTTTAACAACATGGATCATGGTTGACTGGATGATGCAAGTCACATAAAGACCAATGGTTTAGAAGAAGGTAGTTCCTCCTTAAAAGGGGCAGATGCTCATATGAGTTAACGTTTAATTACAACCCACACTAACACATCAACATTTCCTTTGCAGCTTACTACCTAAAGTTTTAATGCCCTTTGGAAGGAACACTGTAATGATCCCCAAGGACCTGTAGCAATGTCCTGGCTAATTTTTTTTCCTTTTGTCAACTTGACACAATCTAGAGTCATATGGGAAGAGGGAAACTTAACTGAGAAACCATCTCCTCCCTGAGTTGCTTTTGCACATGGTGTTTTGTCACAGCAATAAAACATGAAGACTGAAATTGGAAGCAGGATCTTGGGGTTATCTCTGTGACAGACCTGACCATGCTGTTTGGGAGGGGGGCGGAATTGTAGAAAGAGTTTGACCTTTGGGTTAGAAAAGTCATTGAGTGTTCAGAGCTTAATGAGGTCCTGTGGAAACGTACAAGTTAATGCTGACAACTGTGCAGATAATGGAAGCCTGGTTTTTGAAGTTCCATAGAGAAGTTTGAGAGCCTCTTAAAGAGTCTTATCAGGGCTGTTAGATGTTTTGAATTAAGTCTGTTGTTCTGCTCAGCCGAGGTTGAAGAACTGGCTTGTGATTAACAAGAGACCAGAACCACTTAAGTGAAAACTTTGCTTTGCTGGGACAATTGATCCTGGTCATCTGGAACGGAAGAATAGGCTTCAAATAACAAGAGACTAACATCCTTCAGACAAAATATTGTGGGAAGTGTTTCCTCAGGGCCAGCACACAGAAGCTGTGCTCCAGAGTAGGCCAATGCTGTGTCTCATGCTGGCAGCTATACTTGGTAATGTGGAAACGTTTCTTAGGCGGTAGTGGTTTTGAAGGCCTGAAGAAATCATGGAGAGCAAATGGGTCTTGGTACTCTGAGAGGCCATTGGAACCATACAGCTTTGGTTCCAGGTGAAGCTCCAGGGTTGCAGGGGCCATGGCAGGAAACTGAAGCTTGGAATCCTGCAGCAGAGGAGTCAGAGCTCCTAAAAATAGTCCAGGAGAGGCAGCTGCAGTAGAAAGCCCTGAAGTTCCAGCACCATGGAATGACTACCAAGGACAGTAGGTGTGGAGTGGAGCTAGCTTGAGCCTATGAGAAAGCTCTGAGTGCTGCGGATGGCAGAGCTGCCAAGGTCCCTGGAGTCCAGAAGATAGTGAGCCCCAGAAGTCTCACACTGAGCCCTATTATTTCAGACTTTGGTTTCTACTTTCCTCTGATTGCAATTGTGTTCTGGTTCTTCCCCTTTAAAATATGAAGTATGTAACTTATTTTTTATTTTACCGAAGCCCACAAAAGAGACTTTGGAACTTTGAAAGAGACTTTGGATGTTTTAACGAAACTGAACTTTTACAAGCTGGAATGTGTTTTACATTGAGAGATTGATATTACTAAGGGATAATGGGGGCGAAGAAGAAAGAAGAAGTTATAGCTTAATAGTAATAAATTGTTGTGCCAACTTGATAAGGTGTCAGTTGCTTGGGTTTATTTGTCAATTAACACAAGGCAGATCATTTGGAAGAGGAAACCTCAATAGAGAAAATGCACCTATTGGGTTAGTCTGTAAGCAAGCCTACAGAGGGGCATTTTCTTGTTTAATGATTCATGTGGAAGAGCTAGCCATTGTGGGCTAGGCTGTCTCTGGGTGGTCCTGTATAGTACAAGAAATCAGACAGCAAACCAAGAGGAGTAAGCCAGTAGTCACTGCTCCTCCATGGCTTCTGTCTGTCCCTAAGTTCTTGGGCATGGATTTCCTTTTCAAATTGCCCTAAGAGATGGGCCAAATAGACCCTTTCTTCTCCAAGTTGCTTTTGCTCATGGTGTTTTATCAAAGCAATGGTAATGCTGACTAGGAAAGGGAATGAGTACACATAGGAGGATCTGGATTCTCCAACATAAAGTTGTGTTTTGTAGGAAAGCAGGAGCTAGCAAATGTGCCAGAAGACATTAGAATGAGAAAAGATGTAGGCGTTCGGAAAGAAGGCATCCTGAGATGCTCTTGAAGATGTGAATCCTGCCTAAATATGGAAGCTCTCTCCTTCTATCATAGGTAACCCTTCAGCAGAACATGTGACCTTTCACAGAGTGACATTCAAAGCCTCCTTGAAGCTGGTATGTATATACGACTAAACTCTGGCCAGAAGATACAGAGCTAAACTGGGAAACCTTCCAGGATTTTCCTTTAAGAGAAAGTAAACTGGGGTCTGCTTCCCTAGTCTCTGGGCCATCCTTTGTCCTTCTGTCTTTCATCTCTGGTTTCTGTTTTAATGTTGGACTGGTGCATGGGTGCTCTAGTCTGTGATGATGTAGGGCGGTCAGAAGACGATGGCAGGAGTAACATTCCTGCTGTGTATTATGGCAGGAGTAACATTGCTGCTGTGTATTATGGACCGCTACAGTATTTGTTTATTGAGTACATGTATTGCTCTATTCTCTCTCTCTCTCTCTCTCTCTCTCTCTCTCTCTCTCTCTCTCATCTATCTATCCTACTTTGGTTTTCCAAGACTGGTTTTCTCTATATAGTTTTGGCTGACCTAGAACTCACTCTGTAGGACAGGCTGGCCTCAAACTCACAGAGATTCGCCTGCCTCTGCCTACTGAGTGCTGGGATTAAAGGTGTGTGCCACCACTATCCAGCTGATTCTGAAATAGTTAAGTTTAAAGCATTTTAGGAAAAGCAACCGAGAAATTATCCTTAAACAAGGTCTAATTTGGGGTGAATGTTAAGTAATCGATATGATTTAGATAGATGGAGTTAGATTACAAAGGCGGAAAGAAGGTGAGCTGACACTGAGAAGCATCTCCTAATGACTTGCCCTTTCTCTCCTCCATGCACCTGTGCGGAGCACAATATTCTACTTGATGCTACATCAGCACAGAATGCCAGTTTTGTTACTGGCATTTTGATGGAAAAATACTGGTTTCAAAATTTGCTTAGAATCGCACAGTTACTAAGTAACAATAACCTGTCAGGTTACAATATAAAACTAGATTTGATTGTTGTTTTGGGCCAGAGGGTGAAGAGGTGGCTCAGTGGTTAGGAGCACTGGCTGCTCTTCCAGAGGTTCAGTGTTTGATATCCAGCACCCACGTGGCAGCTTACAACAATCCGTTAACTACAGTTCCCGGATATGCTGATGCCCTCTGGTGGCCTCTGAGGGTGCCAGGCATGTATCTTGCACATGGGTACACAGACATGCATGAGGTAAAACCACTACACACACAACAGTAAAATAAAATTTAAAAAGCTCTTCTATACAGAAGATAAAAAACGAACAGAGGCATCTAGGAAGAAATGTGGAGTCGTCTTCTTCCTCTTCCTCCTCCTTAGCTTTCCCCCTCCTTGAAAAGTGACAGACTTGAACGAATTTCATTTAGGTAAGCACTAAATGTAAATGCTAAATGTCCTACAAACTGCTAAATGCTCTCTGAATGAAAACTAAATTTATTATTGGTTTTAAAAGAACACATTACAATGGTGCTGGGAAGAAGATTCAGCCGTTAAGAACATTTTACAATGAGAAAGGGAAACAGAGGACCTGGGTTTGGTACCCAGCATCCACATGGTAGCTTGCAACCATCTGGAACTCTAGTTTCAGGAGACCCGATGCCCTCTTCTGACTTCCTTGGGCACTAGGCATGCATATGATGCACAGACATGCATTCAGGCAAACAGCTGCATAAGCAAAAATAAATAACAAAATAAAGAACCCCACATTGTGAGGATATATTTAAAATCAAAATAAAAGCCAAAGTAAACAGCACTTTCTAAAATAAAAATATTTAGATGAGGTGCATTTGAATGTGTATCCTGCTATTCTTCTTCGTCTATGTAGAAAATGAAGGCTGCTTTTAGCTTGAGGGGGAGAACACAATGCTTCCATTCTGAGCACATATTCTACCATCCTCATTTAGCCATCCAAATTATCTTCTTTCTCATTGGAAAACACCTGTATTTGCAATATACTTTGCAAACAACCCATTACTCCATCATGCATTCAGTTACCAGCACAATATAAATATTAAAACATTTAAGAAACAATATAGTTTGGGCTAATGTGATGCCCACTGTGGTTACTAACTTGCATTTTCAAAATTTTCATCAGTGGTAGAATGATGACTGAATTTTTCAATGCTCAGACTTTCATTTGAATAAGCAGGAATAATTTAACATAATATTCCAAATACAATATGTGTTATCTGCCCCTTTAGGGAGCTATAATTACAGAATCTCTGTGATAATAAGGAACCCCGCAATTACCTGCCACTGAGTTGCTTCGGTGAATAGAAGAACTGATTGAAATGAGAGGATTTATGTGTTTCCTGTTTACAGCCACATGTGACCCTAAAGGGCTAGCATTTCTCTTGATACATGATACTGTAAGGAACATTTGTGCTGTGTCTGGATCTGAACTCAGTATTTGTAACAATTATGAAAGCTAGAAGTGCCGTTGGAAATGATCCACAGTTGACAGAGGTTATGACCTAAAGCTGTGTAAGGATGAATCGTAGGGCAGAAAGAGCAATGCAGATTACAAAATACCTTGATTTTTTTTAATACATCCCACACATGAAGCATTCATAGAGTCTTTTATTGTTGGTTCTGATCTAAATCAACACTAAACAAAAGTAAATAGCCTCTCCCTCTAATTCCATTGGGGTACTACTTAAAGTTCAGAATTTCTCTTTGAAAGTAGAAGTGTATATTCAATTCTCCTGAAGCAACACCAGTGAAGCCATGTCAGATGATATGGAAGAAGGAAGTAGCAACAAAGATTCCCAGCTCCTTTTTATTTTTATAAAAATGGCATGGGAGAATTGTCTGTATTCTGTCAATCATGTTTTAAATAAATGCTGATTGGCCAGGCAGGAAGTATAGGTGGATCAACCAGACAGGAAGTAGAGGCGGGTCAATGAGAACAGGAGAATTCTGGGAAGGAGGAAGCCCATTCCTCCACAGTCCTGTCTTAACCACCTAAGAAGCAAGATGTGACCTGCCCCACTGAAAAAGTTACCAAGCCATGTGGCTAACACAGATAAGAATAATGGGCTATATAAATTATAAGAGCTAATAAAAAGCCTGAGCTAATGGGCCAATCAGTTTATCATTAATATAGACTCTGTAATTTTCTTTGGGGCCAAACAGCTGTGGGACCTCATGGGAGGACAGAAACCCCAACAAGCTGGCCCTCATGTTACATTAAAAAATGTTTATTTATTTTTTGTGACAGGGTCTCTCTACCTAACCCTGGCTGTCCTGGAACTCACTATGTAGACAGGCTGGCTTTGAACTCACAGAGATCTGCCTGCCTCTGCCTCCTGAGTGCTGGNATGAGAACAGGAGAATTCTGGGAAGGAGGAAGCCCATTCCTCCACAGTCCTGTCTTAACCACCTAAGAAGCAAGATGTGACCTGCCCCACTGAAAAAGTTACCAAGCCATGTGGCTAACACAGATAAGAATAATGGGCTATATAAATTATAAGAGCTAATAAAAAGCCTGAGCTAATGGGCCAATCAGTTTATCATTAATATAGACTCTGTAATTTTCTTTGGGGCCAAACAGCTGTGGGACCTCATGGGAGGACAGAAACCCCAACAAGCTGGCCCTCATGTTACATTAAAAAATGTTTATTTATTTTTTGTGACAGGGTCTCTCTACCTAACCCTGGCTGTCCTGGAACTCACTATGTAGACAGGCTGGCTTTGAACTCACAGAGATCTGCCTGCCTCTGCCTCCTGAGTGCTGGGGTTAAAGCCATGAACTGCCATGCCCAGCATAAGCTCTTGATTTAAAAATAGCAAACACACTATGTGAAGCAATCTATAAATTCCTTTCAATCTTTACCAAAACTCCAATACTGTTCTTGACTCAATACTTTCCAATGATAAAGTTTGTGTGGAACTACAAAAGATCCCAAGCAGCTGAAATAATCCTGGTGAAAAGCACGAAGATGGTGTCAATCATGCTGCTTGACTTCAAAACACATTACAGAGCCAAAGCAATCAAAATCACAGGCCTGCAAGATGGCTTATCAGGTCTTCCCATGCACTACCAATGACCTGAGTTTTGTTCCTAGAGCTCACATCAAGGTAAGAGAGACCCAACCCTATAAAATTGTCCTCTGATCATTATACATACTATAGCCTGTGTGTACCCTTCACATGTCATATGTGCAATATATATGTAATTATAGTAAGTAAATAAAAAAGCTTGGTGCTGGCATCAAAACGGACATATAAACCAATAAGAGGATGGGTGTGGTGGCACATGCCCTTAACCCAGATTTCAAGAGGCACAGGCAGGCTAGTATGAGACCAGTCTGGTCTACATACTGAGCTCCAGCAAGCCAATGGTACATAATGAGACCCCATCTCAAACAAATGAGCAAACAAATAAACGAACAACAACCAACAAAACCAATAAGAGATACACACACACACACACACACACACATTTAGCTTTAAACACTAAATTTGACAATGGAGCAACATGGATAAGCTTGATTGATTCTCTATGAGTGAAATATGTCTGGAACTGAAAGAAAATATCACAAGTTCTTGCTTATACATTGATGCTGAAAATGTTTATCTTGGAGAAGTCACAAGTAGGATAGTGGAAGCCAGAAGTTGGGGAGAAAGGAGGCTATGAAAACAGGACAGTTGATGGGAGAAACTGTTTGCTGTTTTATATAGCAATGCAAGATCATTGTTTACAGAGTTAGCTGTATATTTCAAAATAAGCAATAGAGGCCATTTTGAGAGTTCTCAGTGCAGAGATATTCTCAACATTGGATATCCCTGTGACTCTGACGTAGTCATTGAACTACACTGGCATGTATTGAAATTACATTGTAGACACATATGGGCAATTATACATTAACTTAAAATAGATTTTGAGCCACAGTCTCACTCTGCAGCCCTCCCTTGACCAATGTACTCCAAGTATGCCTCGAATTGATGTGATACCCCTCCTGCCTCTGCCTTCCAAGAGCTGAGATTACAGACATGTACCTGTATGCCCAGTTTACAAGTAAATAAGTAAAAAAACAGAAGTGTTGGCATAGTTTTTGTAGGGACCACTAGCTCCAAAATAAATGCATAGAGACTTAGTATTAATTATAAATGCTCGGCTAATAGCTCAGGTTTGTTACTAGCTAACTCTTATAAGAACTTACATTAATCCATTTCTATTAATCAACATTCTGTCCTGTGATGTTACCTCTCTTTCATCTTGCACCTCTTGTTTCCTCTCTGTGTCTGCTGGTGACTCCTCTGACTCCACCCTTCTTCTTCCCAGTGTCCTTAGTCTGGTTCTCCTTCTAACCTTCTCCTGTCCAACTATTGTCCAGTGAGTTTTTTACTAACAATGAGAGCAATACATATTTGCAGTATACAAAGATTGTTCCACAGCATTTCCCCCTAATCTTCTGTATACTGTGAGGATGTTGGGAATGAGAGAATGCTGAAAAAAAGGCAAAGTCAAAGGAGTCACCAGCTAGTTGGAAAGGAAGCAGGACATACAAGATAGGTAAAAGCCATGAGCCTTGGAATAGCATGCAGATGAATAGAAATGGATTAATTTAAGTTGTAAGAGCTAGTTACTAATAAGCTTGAGCTATTGGTTGAGCATTTATAATTAATAATAAGTCTCAGAGTGGTTATTTGGAAAGCGGTTGGTAGAACAGAGCTGATGGTGTTCCCAATGATAAAAGTGCCTCCACAGCAGGGGCTGGTGAAATGGCTCAGTAGTAAAGGCACTTGCTGCTAACTCTGCTGAGCATGAGTTCTGTTCCCAGGATTCCCATATTGGGAGGAGAGAACTGTCACACAAAAGCTGTCCTCTCATCTCCACATTTGTGTTGTAGTACACACACACACACACACACATATATACACACACACACACTAAATGTAATAAAAATCTCAAAAAAGCAGCAAAGAGCCTCTCTCTCAGAGAGAGAGAGAGAGAGAGAGAGAGAGAGACACACACACAATGTGTGTGTATCACAATGTCAATTATTCTTAAAAAAACTTTTTATCTCATCTGTAATTTCTTACTGTCCCCATGTCTATAAAGGATCCCACTGAATGAATTAAAGGAAAAAGTCAAAATAAAACATTCTGCTTTTGGCTTCATACAAACATATACACGTCCTTCCCTGGACGCATCCAGTCCACTCCCAGTGAGACATAGCATTATTCTGGAACTGCCTGGATCCATTCTAGAAAACCCTCTTTGTTCATGGATTTGAAAAGGATTCAGAACTTTTCTGATACTCTATAAGCCAATGACAAAACTCTGATGAGGTTTTCAGCTTAGCTGAGATGGGCTGCTCTCCTGTTCCAGCTAGGCCAGCAGACAGAGCAGATGGGGAATGGGCATGGGGCTGAGTCTGCCTGGGGAAGGAACCTATGGCCCCAGCACTCCGCAGAGGTGTCTCTGAGTTCACAGCAATGGGGATGGATCTGAACTCTAGATCGTCCCCACACCTGCTGTGTGACGATAAGTATGCGTTTGTGGTGGCCCTGTGCTCTAAGCCGGCATCTGGGTGGGTCTGTGGGGTCTCCAGGCCTGTCATCGCCTGTTCTGTCACCATCAAGGAAGGCTCCTGGCCATAGCAGCAGACCCGGTCTATTCAGCAGTCAAGTTATTCAGCAGTTTGTTAAGAGGTCCAAGCCCATGACCTCAGCCCTGCGGGCTCCTGTCAATCCTTGACTCTTTCCCAGTTGTAGATCATGCTGTTGGTGTTAGCATGTAGCATTTTCAGTGGCTTTCTTTTTCAAAATACTGTGCTGCATCTGGGAAAAAATATGATCAAAGCTGCCTTTGGCACAATCAAAACGTTTTATAAATATAACATTTGTTTAGTTCTTAAGCTACAGAGATTTCGACATGCCTATCATTTCCACTCACAAGCCTTCATTGGCCCAGATGTTTCTATCAGCCTGCAAATGTATTCATGTCGCATTCCCAGCAGGTGGAAATTTTCTGCACATAGGACATGTTTGCTGTGGAAGCCGGATTCCTGTGATAGCAGACTTTTTTCATTGTCCCCTAATTGTAACCTGTGTTGAGTTCTTACCTCTCATTTTCACTGTCTGTGCCACCAAGTCACTTTGTAATATCTAAATGCAAATATCAGAGACATATCATCAAAAACATCAATCCAAGTTAACTGCAGTCTAACTATAAAAACTTATGAAGTAACACGTAATGACTGTAGCAGAGTCAAAGCTTAGGACTCCTGCGGAGAAATGAGCCAAGGTCAAGGTCCCTACCTATACAATTCAAACCAACTCCCGTTGACAGAGAGTAAAATTCAAGACACAATACAGAGATACACAGCTCTTCTTCCATCTTTTTCTCTGAGTGTTTTCCATGGCAACAGGGATGCAGGTAGCTCCAAGCTGTCGCTCTCAGCCTGTGGAGTGTTCCCTTTATCTTGCAGGGACTTTGACTCAGGGAAAACCAGATCCTTGGCTTCAGCACACCCGTGAATTCCAGGGTGAGCCAATATGAAGCAGAGCTGGAGTTACTTAAGGATATTTTAAATTCAGATTTTAAGCGTCGGGATTAAGACAAGCGGATAAAGAAGGGCACATCTGAGAGCTTGGGTGTGGCTTCCTCTCAGATCTTCACTGTTCATTGTCTTTACAGGAGACTCATAAAGCGTTTTGGTGATTTTTAAAAACTCATTATTTTTAAAGGGTTGCTAAGAAACTTAAATCTAATCACAAGGTTCTTCATAACAGGCACCGGGCAGGATTGCAGTTGGTAAAAGGTAAAACTCAACCTCATAGGGATGGATGCAGGAAGGTATCTTTGCAACAAACACAGTTAATGTCTTGCAGCTATGACAATGGCTTCATGGCTCTTGTAAAGGTTCTGGTTTTGTTCCCAGAGCCTGTGTCAGAAGGCTTACAACTTGTAACTACCACGCAAGGACATTGGATGATCTCTTCTGGCCTCCTCAGGCACCTGCCCCTTGTGCCCCACCCCCTCTCTTTCACACACCTTTAAAACAAAAATAAAGTTAATGGTCTTCTTAGGGAGTACAAGAAAATGCCTGTGAAAAGCAATTTGGCCTTACCTAAAGTCTATATACCCAGGTCTTCAGTTTTTTTCCTCACTATTTTAATAAAATATCTATGCATGAAAGGAGTATTATCTCTATGTTGGTAATCTTCACAGTCTATTTTTTAAAGCATGTATACAATGCATTTTGTTCATAGCTCTCTTTTTCTGTCACTCAAACCTCTCTCAGACCTCCCCCAACATGTCTCCCTCTCAACTTCATACAGTCATCTTTTTTTTTCTCCCCACTTAGTCCAACTTAGCATGGAGCATGGGCAACTTACTTGTGGCCACTCACCAAAAAAAAGTGATTCTCCTTCCCACAGGAATTATCAACTCCCAATAGCTCCTTTGGTGGAGGTGGGACTCTTGAGCTTTGCCCTAGCTGCTGCTGGAATTTTGGCTGGATTGATCTTGTGTACGTCTGTGCAGATAAACACAGTTGCTATGTATCCAAGAGGGCAAGGGCCATGCCATATTTAGATAGCATTTCACAGAACTCTTCCCATAATCTGGATTTATACCTGCCCCCCACTTCTGTGATGTTTCCTGAACCTTGAAGGAACACTGACAAAGATATCATATTTAGGGTTGAACACGTACAGTCACTTGTTCTTAGCACATTGACCAGTTAAGAGTCTATGCATTAACCATGACTGCTAGAAAAGAAGTTTCTCTGACCATCAAGGAACTACAAATAAAAATAGCAGTGAGCTGTTACTATGCACTTACTAGAAGGGCTCAAATCTAAAGCACTGACAGTATCAAATACTAGTCAAGACAGGGAGAGACAGGGATTCTCATTCCCTGCTGGTGTGAGTGTAAAACAATATCATCATAGTGGAAAAATTTATTTCAATAGTTTCTTATAAACTAAATATACCCACGGTAGTTAGAATAAAAATGGCTGCATAGTCCCATATGGACTGGCACTATTGGGAGGTGTGGCCTTGTTGGAGTAGGTGTGGTGTTGTTGGGGGATGTGTGCCATTTGGGATGGATTTTCTGTCTTAGAAGCTCAAGGCAGGCCTATTGTGTCTCAGTATCTTCCTGCTGCCTGCAGATCCAGATGTAGAACCCTTAGCTCCTTCTCCAGTAGTATGTCTTTCTGCCTGCACCATGCTTCCTGCCATGATAATAATGGACTAAACCTCTGAACTGTAAGCCAGTCCCAAATAAATACTTTATAAGAGCTGTCATGGTCATGGTATCTCTTCACAGCAAAAAAAAAAAAAAAAAAAAAAAAAAAAAAAAAAAAAAAAAAAAAAAAAAANAAAAAAACAAAAAACAAAAAACAAAAAAACAAAAAAACAAAAAAAAACCCCAAACCCAAAAAAATCCTAAATAAGAAAATACCCATACTGTATGACCCAGAAATTATATAAGACAATGTCTACCCAAATGGACAGAAAAACAGCAAAACCTGCAGTTTTAGTCATAATCATCAATAATTGCAGGCAAGTTTTGGACTGGATAAACTACAATAGATGCAGACATGGAAATTACTCAACAATAAAAGAGAAAAAATCTGTTAAGCCATGAAAAGACACAGAAGAGCTTTTAATACATATTGCCAAGTGAAGGAAAGCTTGCTAAAACAACTGTGTCTCATCATTTTTGCCAGCTTACATTCTGGGAAAGATGACACTACAGAGTCTTAGAAGACAAATGGTTAACTGGTCAAAGAGCTAAGAGTAAGTGACTCTTGAGAGCTCAGCCCCAAGGGGTAAATCTACATCAAACTCCTCCACACCCAAAGGCTTGAAGGAACATTAAAGAAGAAAGAGGAAAAAGAAATGCTGTCTTCTGGACATGAACACCGAGGCTGTTGCCCTCAAACTCACAGAAGCTGTGGTCAGCTGCACAAGTCAGCCAACATTCTATTGAAGAAGCTTCCATTTTGCCTGTGGCTTTGTCCAGGAAGATCTCACGAGTAGTATAGAAAGACAGGGAAAATTATGGGGTCAGGGGAAGAAGCTTTTTATCCTGACGGTCTACTTGAAGCCTCCATAAGGCAAGAGGCAAGAATTCTCACAGTAGGGACCTGCCAGGCATGATGAACCCACTAGTGCAGTATGGTGGTTATGGAGGTAACCAGGTGCTTTCTGATGGATTTGCTGTTTGTTCCTAGGGAGGAAATTCATTCCTTGAACTGGGAATCTGTTCAAAACCTGTGGTTTGGGAGGCCACAGACCCTAGGAAGAACCTGTTATTGTTTTGCTAATTCATTATGCCATTTAAATGTTTAAATTAATAGCTGCAGATTTGCGCAGCCAATCCAATGGAGACACTTCCACAAATGAGGTTCCCTTGTGTTAAGTGGATAAATGAAACTAAGTATGGCCCAGTCTAAGCAGGTAATCCAGGCTATCATGGAAATTGTTTGAAGCCCAGGATGGGCTTGAACTCATGGTTCTCCTGACTCACCCTTCTAACATACAGACATAACCCACAGCATCTGGCTTAAAAATTCTTTAATTGAAGAAAACATACTATTGCCTCTTAGATTTCCAAAATGGCAGTTCTTTCTTTGTTAGAAAAACCTGCAGGAAGGATACTGAGGCACAATGAGGTGTTCTTAACTTGGTGTATAGCCTGCAGCATTTGAGAAAATTCCAAGAGTCCCACACTAGGTTTAATGAACACGTCAAGGTTAAATAACCCATCTCTTTAGACAACGTCTGGGGATATTTTCTTCATGAGCCAGATTGTTGAAAAACTCTGCTAGGGATACAACATGGTCATGTGACTTGTCACTCAAACTAGATCACTTCTACGGGCACAGGTAGGCATTATTATTGATGCAGTCAGGACAGTAGGTGGAAGCTAGAACAAATTGTGCTCCATAACTGGGTTCCAAAGTGCCTGGATGGTGTGGAAAACCCAACGGAAATGCCTCCCACTGTGCTATGTGTGCGCCTTGATACATACTCTGATTTTCTAGAAAGTTAGACTCATAGTATAATCAATATGTAACACTGAAAAGGAAGAATTGAGTCTAACCAAGGAAATGCCAATTTGATTTCTTGTCAACAGTTAAGGCCCAAATACTTAATTAAAACCTACTCCATATTAGACAGAAACCCATCAGTACTTCTCTCCACAAGGTCTTTTTTGTAAAGATGTGTTAGACAACACCTTAAACTCTAACCTTGGCTGTAGCTGTGCCTGTTGAAATGAATAATCAAGATACTTTGGTAGAAAACATTATTATTATTTTATTCTGGTAAATTCGGGTGATGGAGAACTTGTGTTGACTTCTGGTTGAACTGTGTGGCATGTTTGTCTGGGGGTGACATAGGACCAAAGCCCTTCCCTGTCTTTGTGTCAGGCTTCTGCCCCATCCTTACCTGGTTTATGGAGAATTGGTTATATAGAGAGACCATAAGAGTCCTTTTGTGTTTCTTAAGGAAAAAAATGGAGACAGTCTTAATAAGACAGAGAATTGACTCTGTCTGAAATCTTTTCAAATAGTTTTCCACAGATTTGGTTGGCTTTTACAGTTTTTATACCCTGAAGTGGATTGCATCACCCCTGCAGTTTTAGGAAGTATTTTTATTTTGTGAACATGTACACAAAAAGAAACATTACCAATTTGGTCAGACAAAAGCCAACTAAGTAGAAGTCAGTCCATAGAGTAGCCTAACCAATTCACCAACAGTTTGGTCGTTTTAAGACAACGAACCCGTGAAGTCATTTTGTTTAATACCTAATCCTCGAACATCTCTTAATGAACCATAGAGGCACATTTAACACTTTGAACTGCAATGTCCCTTTCAAATGCTTTGCTTATTCAAAGCAACAGACCTTTCCTGAAATTCTGAACCATGCACTGAACCCATGTTTGCAGAATTTTTCCTACCTGTCTGGTCACACATCATAAGTATGAGAGGCAATACACTTGAAGAAGGTCTCATGTGTTCAGTCATATTATAACTATATAGAACCACTACTTATTAACATGTATTATAAATGTTTTCATGGTGATATCTTTGCTGGAACATATCCTGTAACTGTGGTTCTCCTGGGAGATGAGGCAGGTCTGGTGTATGCTATAGACAAAAATCTCTTAGACGAAGACAACGCTTCTGATTGGCTGGCACAAAACACCCAGCAATGTAGTGGTAATGTCTCCAGGTTCCTATAAAAGGGGTAATGTTATACCAGCCTATTCCATGAGATGGTTGGGAGAGATAAATTGTTAAGCGTGAGTATAATGACAACAATATGTGTGAATCTGTCCCCAGAGGCACAGGAGTTTAAATGCATCTACAAATCAGGTAAATAACTGGTTACCCAGCTATGTAACTAAAGAAAGCAAATGTCCACTTAAATTTAAAGGTAATGTGAACAGCATGTGCAGGAGACAAACATAGCTCTCAGTTAGGTGAAATCTGCTTTCCTGTGTTTGAAAAGGTTAGCAGAAAATGTGAGCTATGTAATTGAATATATTGTAGCAGAAACGAAGTATATAATGTCATTATGGTCAATCACAAAGGCTCTATAGCTGGGAACAGGTGAAGGTGGTCACATGTGGTCTTTCAATCTGTCCCAGAAGATCTTAGAATAATTCATTTCTGAGAGGGAAAAACTTCTGACCATTAGTTATCATGGATGTATCCTGAGATGTTTTCTGTTTTATGCCTGCTAAAGCAAGTGTGACTGATGAAATCATATCTGAGAGAGACCTTGTATGGAATCCCTTGTGTAGGGACAGCCAAGGACCACTCCATCCAGTCTAGTCTAGATGGAAGCACTGAGCTTGTGACCCAGTTACAAGGAAAGAAAGCCCTATATATGAGTGTGTAATTCCAAACTTGTGCAAACTTTTCCCCATTAGATCATTTATATAATGAAAACAGAATTTGAAAATGGCTCTATAGCCATATGTATGTCCTTGAACCCCATACTCTAAAATCTAAGCATTTTTTTGCATGTCTTGAGACCATGTCCCAGTTCAACTGATGCAGTAAACTATTTGTGGCATGATGTGGTTAGCTCTGTCCACCCAGAGTGGGGGTCAGGCCCAAGTGGCTACTGGTAGACACTGGCAGCAACTTTTGTTCCCTACCTGACATCAGCCACACTGGGGAAGTATGGGAAAGACTATGCGTACATTAATGAACTCCAGCAAAAATGGGAAAGCTATCATTTTGTAGAATTTTGTGTACGCACCTTGCAAATCTGCTTTCAAAATTGCCCTGCGGTATTATCCATTTTCTTTTTGCAACTGTAAAAGATGCTTTTAAGACATCAGTTTCTGATCATTGGCTCCTCATATGTGGGGATGGGTTTGCTTTTAACACTGACCTGGTTTGTATCCTGAAACCTCATGCAACTATTTATTAGTTCTAGTAGTTTCTTGTAAATTCTTTTGGCCTCTTTTCATAGAACTTTTTTCCCCTTTCTGGATGCTATTTATATATTTTAAATACTTACAGATTGCCACTTCTGACACTCACTACAGTGCTGAATGGAAGTGATATGATGTCAGCAATCCTCATTCTCCACCACGATGTGGATGCTAGAGTTTTTATAGCTATCTTTTCTGAGGAATTCTAGCTGAGTTATTTCCTCTTGCAGTCCCTGGCTGGAACAGTGTTTGCTTTTATATTAATTAATTAATTAATTAATTAATTAATTCAGTGTGTGTATGCGCCTATGTGTGTTTTTGTGTGTGTAGGTATATAGGTGCATGCATGCACGCTATGACACATGTGTGGAGGTCAGAGGACAATTTAACCAGCTTAAATAGTGCTCGGAACTGAACACAGGTCCTCCTTCACCAATGTCCACTCTATCCCAGGTTCCGTTTTTTAAAAAAGCCAGAAATGGCTATGAGACTCTATCAGTAGCTCTTTCTATCAGTGTTCATAGGTGTGTGGATTGATATCTGAGTCTTCAACTCAATTCTATTGGTCCTCTTTTCTGTTTTTATGCCAATGCCAAGCTGTTTTCATTACTGTAGATCTATACTAGAGTTTGAAGTCAGGGATGGTGATTCCTCCAGAAGTTCCTTTATTGTTTTTGGCTATTCTGGGTTTTCCCATATGAAGTTGAGTATTGTTCTTTCAAGGTCTGTGAAGAATTTTTCTGGGATTTTGATGGGGATTGCATTGAATCTGTAGATTACTTTTAGTAAAATTGCCATTTTTACTATGTTAATTCTATCTATTCAAGAGCATGAGAGATCTTTCCATTTTCTGGTATCTTCTTCAGTTTCTTTCTTCAAAGACTTAAATTTCTTGTCATACAGGTCCTTCACTTGTTTGGTTAGAGTTACCCCAAGAAATTTTATGCTATTTGTGACTGTTGTAAAGGGTGATGTTTTTCTGATTTTTTGAAGTCTGTTTATCATCTGTATATAGGAGGGCTACTGATTTTTT
Organism: Bramus lutescens; assembly: GCA_001685075.1. Taxonomy (NCBI): domain Eukaryota; kingdom Metazoa; phylum Chordata; class Mammalia; order Rodentia; family Cricetidae; genus Bramus; species Bramus lutescens. The sequence goes on along the minus strand of LOEQ01000809.1, from coordinate 108,905 downwards.
TTAAGTTAACCTTGTGTCCTGCTATATTACTGAAGGTGTTTATCAGTTGTAGGAGTTCCCTAGTAGATTATTTTGGGTCACTTGTATATACTATCATATCATCAGCAAGTAGTAGAGTTTGATGATTTATTTTCAATTTGTAACCTCTTGATCTCCTTTTGTTGTCTTATTGCTCTAGATAGAACTTCAAGCATTATATTAAATAGATATGGGGAGAGTGAACAACCTTGTCTTGTTTCTGATTTCAGTGGAATGGCTTTGAGTTTCTCTCTATTTAGTTTGATGTTGGCTGTTGGCTTGCTGTATATTGCCTTTTATTTGTTTAGGTATGTTCCTTGCATCCCTGCTCTCTCCAAGATCTTTATCATGAAGGGGTGGTGAATTTTGTCAAAGGTTTTCTCAGCATCCAATGAGATGATCATGTGGTTTTTTTTTCTTTCAGTTTGTTTATATGGTGGATTACATTGATGGATTTTTCATATGTTGAACCATTCCTGCATCTCTGGGATGAAGATGGTTTGATCATGGTGGATGATTTTTTGATGTATTCTTGATTTGGATTTGCCGGCATTTGTTGAGTATTTTTGCATCAGTGTTCATGAGGGAGATTGGTTTGTATTTTCTTTATTGCCTCTATTTCGGTGTTCAAGTCTTGAACCATTTCTTTCACCTGCCTGGTGGTTGTTTTTTGGTTTTCTTTAAGGGATTTTTTGATTTATTCCAAATTTTATTTGTCTTTTCCTCCACTTCTTTAAGGGAATTTTTCATTTCCTCTTTAAGAGCCTCAATCATCTTCATAAAGATATTTTTAAGGTCATTTTCTTCTGCTTCATCTACATTGGAATGTTCAGGTTTTGCTGTTGTAGAACCACTAGTTTCTGGTGGTGCTGTTTGCTCTTTTTGCTGTTTAGTGTATTCATACCCTGTTGTCTACCCTTCTCTTCCTCCAATCAGAACAGGTGGAGCCTGTGCTTTGGGATGTCTCTTTTTCTCCAATTGGTGTAGCTGGGGGTTGTGGCTCTGTTGAATGCTCCTTAGTATAAGCAAGGTGGAGCCTTCTGTGATCATTCCTCCAGGTTTCTATCGGCCCAAGGCTCAGAAGGTCAGGTATAGGCGTGACTAAGGCTCCGATGGTTGCTCCTCCAGATGCAGGTGGGGGTGGGGCTGAGGCTGAGGCTTAAGTGCTCAGATAATTTCTGGAGGCCACTGCTGTTGCTGCTGCTGAGGCTTCTCCTCCTAGTGGCCTGACCCACCATCTCACTGTTGAGGCTTTTCCCCATGCTCTGGCCCACCATCCCACTGCTGAGGTTTCTTCAGGCAGCCCAGCCTATCTTCACACTGCTGAGGTTTCTTCTTTTTATATATCTCTTTGAATTGTGTGTGTATGTGTGTGTGTGTTTATTGGATATTAGTTTTTTTCTTTCTTCTATTATAAAGTCTTTGTCTGGATTTGGTATCCAGACATCAGCTCTTATAGAATCAACTAGAAAGAACTGCTCTTTTAGAAGAACTGGTGCTATTTCTTATATATTTGGTAGAATGCTCTATAAAAGCCTTTAGAGAGTGTAGTGATTTGAATAGGAATGTTCCCATAGATTCATGTGTTTGAAAGCATGGCCCATACATAGTAGCACTGTTAGAAGGTTTGTTCTTGTTGGAGAAGGTGTGGCCTTGTTGGAGGAAGTGTGTATATGATATGGCACTTGTATATAACAACTCTTGGCAGCTCTATTTAGCTGAAGACCTATACAAGGTCAAGCCAGTAAAAATTTGAGTATACATGGGGGCAGGTCCCTTGAGGCTTAATCCCTATTGGAAGAGTGGTTGGCAGTTGGTGGCTGTTGAAGGAAGAGAGTCACTGAAGAAGACCTAGGCACAGTAGGGGCTTCCTCCTGGACCCTGGATTAGGCACAAACTACACCCAAACTCCTGTTTTCACAGAGAGATCCTTTATTAAGCAGGTAAGAAAAGTTAAGTAGCTGCTTTCTGAATCAGGCAGAAAAAGGACAGCAAATGACCTTGTAGGTGTAATTTTTAAGAAGAGGAAAAGGCAAGGTCTGTGTTAGAATGGATTAGGATGTAGTGGTATGTTTTGAATGGGCATGTTGATTAGGTGATCCAAATGGGGCTTTTAATTGCTGGACTTTGTAGTTGGAAGTTTCTGTCCTGCTTGGTTCTGCAGCCATTCAATATCCCTCAAAATACACAGAGAGTCTGGTTATTATATGTTATTGTGTTGTCTTTGAATTGTTTGAGCGCTGAGGAAGGAATAACAGCTACTAAGAGGCATTTGATTATAAATGTTGCTGGATTAATCCAACCTATATATTTTGAAAAATGTCTTGATTTCAAAAGATAAGTTACTTTGGAGAATAGGTTTTGCTTTTGTTTCCACAGGAAATGAGAGGCTGTGGAGTCATTCTTGGTTAAGAAAAATAAGGTTTGATCAAGGAAGATCCTCTGAAAAATCTCCAATGGGAATGCATGGCCCAGATGATCCAATATTTCAGAGGACCTCTGTTCCAGTTTCTTCAGAGTTCTACATCCAGAACAGCTTCAAGACTGCTGGTTGAGGTGACCCAGCCTCACAGAATACTCCAGTCAGCACTTGATCATAATCCTAAATTTCTTTTGGGTTCCCATAGGATTATTGGCACCCCCCAATCAGCAGGAAGTAGCCTAGAAAGCTGTGTCCACATTCCCAAAAAATGGAATATGGGTGTTTGTCTTTGTTTAGCATGCTCTTTACAAGCTGTTATGGATAATGGTCAGAAAAAAAGCTAAACAAAGAAGATTAGATTCAGGGTTTTTGTTTTAAAAAGAAAAAAAGGGGGAAAAACTGTGGGACAATACTCCTTTACACTGTAAAGATTTGTTATTCATATTAGTTCAATAAAATGCTGATAGGTCAGTAGCCAGGCAGGAAGTATAGGCAGGGCAACCAGACTAAGAAAATTAAGAGAATTCTGGGAAGAGGAAAGGCAGAGAGACAGTTGTCAGCCAGATGCAGAGGAAGGTGTGGAGGCCCAAATGTATGGGCCCATTTCTGTCTTGTCTAATGGCCAGAGAGTTGGAGGTTGCTTAAATGGTTGACATGCATATTGACCTGCCCGTCCCAACTCAAGATGTGATTGCTTGATTCTTTTGACATTAAGATAGCTCCATTCAATCCTGACAGATAGTCAGGATATGCAAACGTGCCTCTGCTCCTTTTGTGACTATGAGGTCACCTAGGGAGTGGCTGCCTTCAGAATATGTGCACTATAGCAGCTTTACTGCTTAGACAACAGAATGCTAATGATTCCATGTCTCAGAGTGTTAAAATAATTGATTGTTTGAGTTGTCATTTGTATTATGTTAATAAAGCTTTTGTCATATTCCCCTCCCCCATTTACATTCGGTATAAAAGCTATGGAAAAATAAACGCAGGTGATGTCAGTAATCACTGGAATGCCCTTTTGATATTATTCTATGGTTTCTGTTCTGTTACTTTTCATGCACCTCCATGTTCTTTATTTATGTTTCTAAATTCCCATGCCCCCACCCTGGCCAGACATGCGTTTGTTGAAGCTGTCCTCCACAGAAAGGAAGATGAGAATGTCTTCCTCAGAAAAGGTAGCAAGTCACATGGCTAAACACAGATAAGAATTATGGGTTAATTGGAGTTGTAAGAGCCTGTCAATAATAAGCCTGAGCTAATAGGCCAAACAGTTTATAATTAATATATGCCTCTGTGTGTTTCTTTGGAACTAAATGGCCAAGGGACTTGGTGGGGCAGAAACTTCCATCTACAGGACTTTAATGCTTTGCTAGCTGGACCTTGGTTGTCAGCCTCATGGGGAAGAAGTGGCCAAATGAGGGCATAGACTTTGGTGGCTAGCTTTAGGAATACATTTTAATGGTTTTAGCAAGGCAAAGGGAATGAGAGAAAAGGGTGAGGCCTGACAGAGCCATGCTCATCATGCTTGAGCTGACCAGAGTCCTTTCAGTCTCTCCTTTGGGGACATGGCCATAGGTAGGTTGTTCATATGTCAGTGAATGGCCATCCACCTGTGTGTGTGTGTGAGCAGCACTAATTGGACTCATTTATTTATTAATAACAAAAACAAAAGCATAAAAGAGAACATGAAATAGCGAGATAGACATAGTAGTGAGCACAAAGTGGCATTGTAGGGAGGTAGCTGTGTATAGATATGATGATACATGTATAAATGTATGGAACTTTCAAAGCATAAAAAATTATTAAACATATATTGATCTAAAATAGTACCTGATTTTTCTTTTAATATTTATTCATTTTGATATTGGCAATTTGTGTCTTCTCTCACTTTCAGATCAATTTTTAATAGCTTCAGGTTTATTGCTCTCTGAAAACTTAAGCTTTGTTCTTTTGGAGCTTCTATTATTTTATGTTTCAATTTAATCAGTTGTTCCTTGTATTTATTATTCCCTTTTATTTTTATTTACTTTGGATCCGGTTTTCCTCCTAATTTTAAGGCAGAACTGGAAGTCATTGATTTGAGAGTATTTCCCCTTTTTACCATAAGCATTAGGAAGTGTGAACATCTCTCAAAGTATTGCCTTAGTTACATCTCACAGATTTTAATGTGTTGTACCTTCATTTCCACTTAGCTCCAAATGCTTTCTGCATTTTCTCGTGATTGTTCTTTTTGAGTAATGGTTTATCTAGTAATGTATTATCGAAAGTGTTAAAATGTTCTGTTGTTAGTTTCTAAGTGAATTCCACTTTATGATGAGATAATATACTTTATAAGATTTGGAATCTTTCAAATTTGTTGAAGTTCTATTTGGAAGCAGAAAGTGCTCTGTTTTGGTTCACATTCCATGTTCTCTGGAGAGGAAAATAAAGACTGGTAAAACCTTTAACCAAATCTGTGGAGTTGCCTGTTTTTCCTGCACTCTTCTTGATAAACTAACTTTCTTAGAATTGTGAAATGACCCTCTTCTTCACTTTTAAGTTAGTCATTCCTGTATTTTTAAACTGCATTCCTTGTAGGCAGCATACGATTAGGTCTTGTTTGTTTTTATTCAAGCATGTAGCCTCTGCATTTTAACTGTAGTGCTTAGATCATTTACTTTTAATATGGTTGCTGAGTTGGTTAGTTTTAAATCCAGATTTTGTTATTTATTTTGTGCTTGTCCCTCTGTTTCTCCTTGCCCTGTTTTCTGGTCTTTTTGATTGAATGTCTTTGTTTTTTCATTACTGTTTTCTTTAACTATCTTGCCTGTTGTTAGGCATCACATACGGATATGGGAATGTTTGTGCAGTTGTGATTCTGTTGCATTGGCCTTTTAGATTTTAACAGAATAAAAACTTAACTGCAAGCACGCTGTGCCACTTCATGTACAGTAAAAGATTCTCCAACAATTCACTTTCTTTGTGTCTTCACCCTTTCCCTGCTTTCCCTTTATATCTATAGGTCACTTAGTACATGGTTACTAAGTTTCACTTAGACTATCAGCTATTTTTCAAAGAAGGTTTAATAGTGATAGGGTGTTAAGCTCCCCATAGCTAGGAAAGGTTGGGGGCCATAGCGGATCATGTACTAGTCAACAGCACATATGAATTTTTTTGAATCAATGAATAACTCTTTGATTGGGCTGAGAGCACATGCACAGGGCGTATGGATTTTCTGCTGGCTAGTCCCTGATGCACTCAGAAACAATTCCAATAAAGAGTTCTTGGTCTCCATCCAATTTCCACCATAATATTTCTGAAAGCCCCTTGGGTGGGCGACTTGCTGATAGTTCTCCCTCTCTGGAGCCCCTCCCACTCTCAGGAATTCTTTTTCATAACTCATTAATGAATCTACATTCACCCTGTTGACTTCTAGTCTGCATTTTTCCCCTGCAGTGTGTGATAACAAGCCCTGAGGCCACTGGTTTGGGGTGAGTTTGGTGACAATGACTGTCTGGCACCAAGATCTGAGAAAGGCCTTGTTGCACTCACAGATTCCACATAGATATGATTTCAAGTATCCCATTTCTGTCATACTTTCCATCCCATTGTTGGGCTCATTATGTCTATCTGGCTTTGTCGATGCTATGGGAGACATGGCATTGCCAGCTGTGCAGCATGAGGACTTTCCAGAGAGTCCTGCTCTAGTAAAGCCAGGGTCTTGACTTAACCACAGAAAACATCAGAGAGCAAGCTAGGGAGAAACAAGAGTTAGGCTTAGTAACCAAGGAGGATTTGTGAAACCCAGGATAGTAGGACACACCCAAGGGTGAGAGCTGGCCTATCAAGAGAGACTCACTTAAAGGACAATGGCTACCTTGGGTCATGCTGGTCCCAGTCACTATGGGGTCACCTTGCTGTGATTACACCCTCTTGACAAAACTGGGCTCATCTGTCTTCACATATCTAGATGATCTTGGTATGATTTTCCTTGTGTATAAAGGTCTTTCTTTAGCATTTCTTACAATTTAGCTCTGCTGGTAATGAATTTTCCCAGTTTTTCTATGTCTGAAAGTCTCTGTTTTAACATCACTTTTGAAATATATTTTCATCGTGTATAGAATTCTACTTTGGCTGTTCATTTAATTACTTTAACAATGGCACTTCATTGTCATCAATTTTACACTTTTTGTCTATGAGAAATCTGCTGTCACTATATTTGCTCCTACGTATTGTAAGGAAGAGAAAATGGCTTCTTTCTACCCTTTAGATTCTTTGGCTGCCTTCTAAATTAAATTGTCATAAAGCAGATCAACAGTAAGAAAATAACTTTACTTGTACATGCACATGGGAATCCTCCCCCACCCCCAAGGTTTAGAGACTTAAAAAGTGGCCAGGTAATTGAAACTCATTTAACATCCCCATCTACAGAGGGGAATGTGGTTTGAGGACTTCTGTGGGATGGTGGAGATGAATGCAGACTGCATTGACCTGGTGAGTAAAGGTTGCCTTGTTATGCAAGTAAGTCATTCTGACATTAGAAACTGTCTGAGCATTCTGCCTTCTGGTACAGATAACTTCAGTAATTAAACTTTTCTCTGTGTATCTAAATCTCCTTTACAAAGGAGTGTTTTAACTACATTCTAGGAGTTGGTAGAAGTAGAAAACTTTTTCTGTGTGGTTGGTTTTCAGTTTCTTCTGACTCAAAGTAATTAATGAGTCAAGATGGTACATATTGGGGTGACATGTTGACCTCTTGAATGATATTTTAGGAGTGTTGTGGCCTAAGCCCCAAAGCATGAATGTGTATGTTTATTTTGACTTAATTTAAAATTTTAAAGCTCAAAATTAATAAAAATTATACTGTTCATTAAAACTTTTTTACTTTCTTTCTTTTCCTTATTTTGAGGACTTCAATGGTGTGGTACTTTGAATGTAGTTGGCTTCCATAATCTCACAGGGAGTTGAACTATTAGAAAGTGTTGGAGTGAATATAGCCTTGTTGGAGGACATGTGCCATTGTGGGGCTGGGCTTTGAGGTTTCCTATTCCCAGTATACTGTCCAGTGTCTCAGTTGACTTCTTGTTGCCTGCAAGATATAAGACTCTCAGCTATTCCTCCAGCACCACATCTGCCTGTAGGCCACCATGCTTCCCACCATGATAATAATGGACTGAACCTCTGAAACTGTAAGCAAGTCCCCTCAATTAGATGTTTTCCTGATGTGGGATTCTGCTCTGTATGCTGTGAATACTATTGGTTAATAAAGAAGCTGTTTCAGCCTGTGGTTTAGCGGAATAGAGCTAGGCGGGGAAAACTAAACTGAATGCTGGGACAGATTCAGGAAAGAAGCCATGTAGCCCCCACCAGAGACAGATGCTGGAACTTTATCCAGTAACCCACAGCCTTGTGGTGATGCAGATTAATGGAGATGGGTTAATTTAAGATATGAGTTAGCCAGAAATACACTTAAACTATTGTCCAAACAGTATTGAAATAATATGGTTTCTGTGTGATTATTTTGAGTCTGGGTAGCCAGAAACACACAAGTGGCCTCCTACTACAAATTGGTGCCAATGTGACCAACTAAAATCCACTTAAAACCTGAGAGAGTTTGGGAAGGAATTCTATGCAGAAAAAAAAAAAACAAAAACAAAAAACCCAGAGTTAAGAATGCCTTAATGCCACGGATCCTTTAGGAGAGGTTTTCCTGATTTAGCAGTAGCAGAAAAAAAAAAGCCACATGGTTTTGAAATGGTAGCTTTCTGGACTGTGCTGCCAGTGCAAACTGGCTCTTTCAGGAAGCTGAGCATTTAAATGGGGTTACTGGGCAGAATGCTGCAAGTTACTTGGTGGCAGTATGGGCTAACTGGTCATCAGAATTGAGGTGGTGAGGACAGTTCTCACCTGGCAATCTCAGAGGCAGTGAATGGACTTCTGCCATGACAGAGTGGGCAGAGCAAGCAGGTAGGGCCTTGTTTGTTCTTGCAATGCTTCTTAAAACTAGGTTTTTAAGAAGTGCTTAGCATTTTCAGAAGCCATCCTGGTCAGAAAAGGATTACAGATACACAATGAAGACAAATTCAGATGGAAAAGACCGCTAAATGGGCCACAGTATTGGATAAAATGTATGTAGGCTTGGGAAAGAGAAGAAAAAGAGTACAGAGAGTTATAAAAAGAAGTAAATTGTTTTAAAAATAAAACAAAGTCTTTAAAGAGACAGAGTAAACTTGTAGAAAAAGTAATAGAGTAGGAAAAATAAGCCACATAAAGATGGAATATACACAAAAAGTTATGTTTTCTTTGAATATTTGACTGTGAAGGAGCTAAATACAGAGAGATATTTCATTGTATGGGCTGCTAAACTAAACCAACATATATACTTTAAAGGTATTTTGGTTCCAAAATTTGGGTCCAAGAATTTGTTGCTTTGGAAAAGAGGTTCTACTTTTGTTTCCACAGAAGATGAGAACTGTGGAATCCTTCCAGACTAATGTGGTTTGATGGACCAAGAACCCCCCTGAAAGGTCACCATGAACACCCCCAAAAATTACTTTGCCCAATAAAAAGCAGGAAGCAGTTTGGAGAGAACTATGCTCATATTCCCAAATATTGTCTATAAATGTTTGTTTATATTTAAAGGGGGATATGCNAAATAAAACAAAGTCTTTAAAGAGACAGAGTAAACTTGTAGAAAAAGTAATAGAGTAGGAAAAATAAGCCACATAAAGATGGAATATACACAAAAAGTTATGTTTTCTTTGAATATTTGACTGTGAAGGAGCTAAATACAGAGAGATATTTCATTGTATGGGCTGCTAAACTAAACCAACATATATACTTTAAAGGTATTTTGGTTCCAAAATTTGGGTCCAAGAATTTGTTGCTTTGGAAAAGAGGTTCTACTTTTGTTTCCACAGAAGATGAGAACTGTGGAATCCTTCCAGACTAATGTGGTTTGATGGACCAAGAACCCCCCTGAAAGGTCACCATGAACACCCCCAAAAATTACTTTGCCCAATAAAAAGCAGGAAGCAGTTTGGAGAGAACTATGCTCATATTCCCAAATATTGTCTATAAATGTTTGTTTATATTTAAAGGGGGATATGCTATAGAGATTTGTATTGGTATGGATCTTGGTATTTGATACAAATTTAAGATTACTTTTATGTTATATATATTTCTATTTTTAATTAAGGTATTGTATTTGTGCAGCTCATTTAAAAATATAATATTTACAGGACCCAAAGAGAAATGACTGCTGAATTTGCCTAAAGGTGAAATGATCCTTCAAGATTCCTACTACATGAAAGACTCTGCCAGACATTCTGCAGGACACAGAATAGTAATTGATAGACTTTGCCATTACAAGGCAGAACAGATTTTCAAATTTTCTGCTTCATGGAAAAGTGTGCTGGATACTATGGACCTGTGCACTGAAGATTGGATGCCCCAACAGTACAGAAGAACTCTGGGTGACTGTCCAGGCAGCGAGATGTCTCTATTAATTCTAGAGTTTTAGAAATTGCTTATAATATATTTTCTGTTTACTTAGGTAATAGTATATCCTTCTGGAGTCTTTGATGGTGTTGAAAAATAGATAATAATAATATAGTTTTCCTTAGTTATGATAAAAGATAAAGTAGATATAAATATTGTAACTATAATTCTTGCTTAATACCTGTCTTATTATATATAATTTTACTATGTTAAAGTTAAAACCTTCCTTTTTATTTAAACAGAAAAGGGGAAGTGATGTGGGATTCTTTTTTGTATGCTGTGAATATTATTAGTTAATAAAAAGATGTTTTGGCCAGTAGTTTAGCAGAATAGAGCTACATGGGAAAACTAAACTGAATGCTGGGAGAAAGAAGGCAGAGTCAAGGGAGAAGCCATGTAGTCCCACTGGAGACAGATGCTAAAACTTTACCCAGTAAGCCACAGCCTTGTGGCAATACACAGATTAATGGAGAATAAGGCACATTGCCTGCTCTGTGGTTTTTCTGACAGACTCCAATAAAATGCTCTTGAGCTCCTCCGGAGTCCACTTTTAAATTCTTTTATCCAAAAAGTAAGAACCCACAAAAGCAAACCGGACTCCTAGGTAGCAGTCTCCTTTTCTGCTTTGTCCAGATCACTAACCCATGGATAAGCCTGATTGCCTCCTCCTATTTTGGAAACATTGGTCTTTTTAAGTAGTGGGCAAGTTACAGATCTGATTCCAGGAGCCTGAGACAGGAGACAAGAAGATTCTAACAATAAACACACAGACGCAGGAAAGGTTTTGTGGTAGAATGGCGCCACAGTCACCCAGAAGGACTGCCTCCATGGATATGTTGCTATGTAAGCTGACTTGAAGTCTGTATATACTTCCTTACATCAAGCTTCCCCATTTCTGTGTAGACTAGGCCTTATCCACCCTGATTTCTAAATGGCCTGCCAGGACTTTGGCTTAACTGTTATTCTATGGATGACCTCTAAGTTTTGACAGAGCTAACACACACACAATCTATACATTGCTCCACTTCAGGTCATTGATAACTCCCAAAGCTTGACATCCTGAAGCTGGCAACCCTTTCAGCAACTTTTCTTGTTAGCTGGAAGACTTCTCTATTTCATCTTTCAGTGAATAAATTCCCCACTGCTTTACTCCCTGCTCTGGGTCCTTGTGCTACATCGTTCATCATCATTAAATAAGAGAACAGAGACAATGCACAACACCTATGCCTGTAATGGTTAATATCAATTGCCAATGTGATGCTCACCTGTGAGATGGGCCTGAGCACATAGCTGTGGGGGATTATCTTGATCAGAATAATTCAGGTAGGAAAACCTGCCTACCTTGGTTGACACCATTCCTGGGGTCAGGGTCATGGACTATATAAAAAGGAGAAGGTGAAACAACCAAACACAAGCACCATCACTCTTTACTTCTTTTTAAAAAAGGCTTATTTATTTTATGTATATGAGTACCTTATCTGTATATATGGTTTTTATGCCAGAAGAGAGAATCAGATCACACTATAGATAGTTTGAGCCACCATGTGGTTGCTGGGAATTGACCTCTGGAAGAGCATTCACTACTCTTAACCCCTGGGCCATCTCTCCAAACCCTCACTCTCTACTTCTTGACTATGAATGCATGGGATGAGCAGCCTCGGGTTCTTGCTGCTAGGACTATCCCACTCTGATGGTCTGTACTCTCGAGCTGTGAGCCAAAATTAAATGCCTTCTTCTCCCTCAAGTTGTTTTTGATAGGGTATTTGTTTTCTCACAGCATCAGGGAAAGAAACCAAGACACCATCCCAAACATGTATCTTTACATGAACATTTACATGAATATTACACGAATATTTACGTGAGTATTCACATTTGTGAATATTCTAGAATCTGAAAAAACTCTGAAATCAGGAATACTTCTGATCTCGAGCGTGCTCATCTTCTGTGTTGAACTGCTTGAATTTGTTCTGCAGTTGACCGAGGCTTTGTTTCTTTCTTCCCTGCCCCTGTGATTTATTTATTTTTGTCAGCTTCCATTTCAGTGACTTCAATATGATAAGTCTGTTCTCTTGAGGTATGAAATTTGCTTTCATTCTTACTTGGTTTATTTTCATCTCAGGGTTTCATTGTTCATCTCTTTCTATGACTTGAATATGAAGTGGCGTTACATGGTTTAATGCTTCGTCCTAGCTGGTGGCATCGTTTTGGGAGGATTTCCAAACCTTTGGTACACAGTGACAGGGCCTAGATGACAAATGTAGGCCATTAAGGCAGGCTTTTGAAAGCTATACCCATTTAGGGTTGTGATTTGGCTCTGTGATTCCTGTTCAGCTAAGATGTATAATGTGGCAGACACAAGTTCCCACTGTGGTGGATAGGACCCTCTGTTACAAGTTCCCCAACATAGAATCCCCAATCTTCTGAAACCATGAGTCAAAATGTATCTCTCCTCTCTAAGTTGCTTTGTATCTTTACATAGTGATAAGAAAAGTAGCTTACTAGATGTTTAGATGGTCTTTGAACAGTCCTCCTCTATATATTTCTTTCTTTCTTCAGCATCCTCAACACAAGGAAAATATTCAAGGGAATTTTCAATGTGCTTATATCTACTAATTGTATATTTGTGTCACTTTAGTTTTAATATTATCTTTCTTATTGTATCATCTCCTTTTTGTGCCTGCCTAGTAAGAGATATAAGGTTTTGTGATATGTACTTTAACTAGATACTGGATACTGAATATTTATTTATTTATTGAGATTGGCTCTCAGTGTGTAGACCAGCTTGGGCTGGCCTTGATCACATGCTCTTCCTTCCCCTCCTGAGTGTTGAGATACCAAGTCTACACTACCATACCCAGCTATATCTTTGCATTTTTAATATTTTTGACTCTTATTTTCTTTACTTTAGATGCTATTATGCTACTCACAGGCAGTTTGGTCCTTTTGGGTCAGATTTTTAAAGATAGGGCTAGATTTCTTTGAGTAATTTTGTTCCACCACCCATGTAGTGGGACACATATCTCAAGAATCACGAGTTGTTCCATTGTGGCTAGCAAGAGCGGGAGCTGTTGCTGGCTCCATGTCATGTCACACTTGTCTCATTGGAGCACATCTGTATATATATGAACCAACTTTCTGGCTTGAGCATGAAGTCAGAGACTACTGCTACCCTGGCGATAGACTTTATCAAATAGGTAAATAAGTATGTCCATTGTGATAACAATTCTCAGATTTACTAGGAATGCTCTGAATAATTCCTGATCTCTGGTTTTGAAAAAGTTTGGTACCATTGATTTGCAGATCCAACTCAGGTCACCAGGCTTGCAGGGCAACCATCTTTATCCCCCTAGTCATCTTGCTGGCCCATGGTAAGCAATTTTAAATGTATTTTTTGTGTAATTGAATTTATATCTAAATAATTTATTAACCTGTGTTGTAAATGAAAGCCGATTTCAGGGCGTGAGTAAATGGGTGAACCAGGGGAACAGGCCCTCATGGCACTGGCCTCACTAGCCTCAGTCAGCTGTCTGTGACAGAAGAGTCTCTCACGGACTTTTGAAGCTTACACCAGTCATCACACTTGGAGATCATTTTGTTCCATTATACAGCCTTTGCTTGGTACAAGTGGCACTGTTAGGATTTATGGCACAGGTGACCCTGGCAGGTCCCATGGTGGTGGGAGACAGACAGATATGCCAAGCAGAGAGAGCTTGGTATGGAGAGTTTATTTAGTGGGTATTGGGAGGGTATGGGAGGGTAGGAGAGTTATGGGGGGGAGAGAGAAAGAATGAAAGAGAGAGAGAGGGTCAGAGAGAGGGAAGGGGGTGAAGGAAGGAGGCAGGGAGCTGCCTTTTCAGAAGAGCTGACAGAGAGAAAGGAAGAAAGAATGGAGACTGGCTTGCCTCAGCGGGAAGGGAGAGATTAGGAGTGGATAAAGCTTGTCTTTTAAAGGGACAGGGTACCCAGGTGACAGGGTAGGCCAGCATAATTACAATCATAACATTCCTGTCTTTTTCTTATAAGAAGAAGGTGAGGAGTTAGGCATGGCAAGCTAAGGGGATGAGGGCGTCAAGTTTTCAAGACTGCTTCCTGTTGATTTGTGGATTTGAGAAAGCTGGGGTGCTGGCCACATCCTGGGGCAGCCAGTTGCTTCACTCCTATACAGGATTTGTGGTGTGGAACTGTCTAGTGTCTCTTAGACCTGGAGAGGTGTTGGTGGAGCAGAGGATAAGGTTAAGTTTAGGAAGAAAACGTTTTCTTTAGGTCCTGGTAATTGAGGAGGAGGAGGATGTTAGGACCAGGGAATTGAGAGAGGAGTGTATCTGACTTGTTTAAGATGAACCCTTCTATTCTATTCTATTCTGTTCTGTTCTGTTCTGTTCTGTTCTGTTCTGTTCT
>LOEQ01000809.1:43358-57785 GCA_001685075.1 Bramus lutescens | reverse complement strand
ATGGATGATAGGGGCTTTGCCCTCTGCTCCCAGTCCTGTCCCAGCCTCAGAAACAACAAAGGCTGAGAGTTTTCTCATTTGATTAAAGGACTCAAATAAACCACAAATAACTCCCAACCAAGAAGCATGTCAGGTGATGGGAGACGAACCCTTTGCAAACTTCTTCCAGTTCCTGTTTCCCCTAATGTTGAAGGATTGCACATTGTCTAGCATGATGTCCACTCTGTAAAAAAGAAGGAGTCAGTTTTCTCCACATTTATTGTCAGAATGGCATTGCTGATGCTTACCTTCAGGTGGTCCACATTCCCACAGGCACATTGGGAGAGGCTGCGCCTGGCTCACCTGTGCAAGGACCTTCCTGGAAGATTCAGGCCATTTGAAAACCACTAAACTATGTGTTTTTTGCTGTGCCTTCTTACATAAAACACAGTATTCTATTCATGATAATGCTTCTCTCACTTTCCAGAGAGCCTATAAGATCTATCAACTATCTATGCATTTATGCATTTAGGGGTCTACACAATTTTCCATCTATCTATCTATCTATCTATCTATCTATCTATCTATCTATCTATCNNNCTATCTATCTATCTATCTATCTATCTATCTATCTATCTATCTATCCATTAATTTCTGTTACCATCACCTTTCTATTTCTAATCTATCTGTGATTACGAGCACAGCTCTGTAATCAGAATATGTTCACTTCTGCCATTTTGCTGTACTTTGTGATGCAGGGCAAACTAACTGCCTTCTCTGTTCCTCCAGCCTTATGAAAAGGTTGGAGAGAATACTTTCCACCTCTGGATGGTGCTGTGTGGGTGACACATGTTAGCATGTGATGTGCCATATGAGACTTCAGAAAACGTTAGGCAGTGCTTTTATTAGCATCTGAGAAGACCCTTGAAGTTTAAAACAGGTTTAAAATGTATAGGAGGTGGGTAAGGTACAGCTGGGATACTGACTCAGTGAAGGTGTCCATCAATGGAGGAAATAAATAAGGAAAATGAGAATTCCCAGTATTCAGTGGTCTATCACTCAAGCAAAACAATGAAATCTTGTATGTGCAGAAACACATGTGGAACCGGGAGTCATTATTTCAAGACGAAAAAGACAATATCACATGCCCTTACCCATTTATAGAAACGGAAATGGTGGTCTTGCAGAAGAACGAGTGGATCAATGACTTCTAGGACTTGGAAAGGGCGGGGGAGAAAGCAACGGAAAGAAGTGGGGGCAGGCATTCAAAGCACAGGAGGAGGGACCATTCTGGTTTTCTATAGCACAGAGGGCAGCGACTGGTAAGAACACCGCTATGTTTCAGGATCATGGGAAAAGAAGAGTACAGACGCCACCATCGTGTAGAGATGGTTGATGTTTGAGGAGCTGGAGGTGCCTATCACCCAGATTGTGCATCATGTGGTGTATCTGTTGAATTCTCATACTGTATCCACAGGGGTGTGTATACAATAGGCCTTTTACGAGTGTAAGACCTTTTACAAAAATCTATGTGTTAAATTACTGTGCCATAGGAGCTAATGTGATGGACAACCAGACTGAGGAGCGCTTAAATGAGGTGGAAAACACATCCAGGCAAAGGGTGCAGCTCAGGACAGGCTGGTAGCTGACACTCCCCTTTGAGCTACTGAGCTATTGACCATGTCACAGAATAAGACTTTTCCTCATGTCAGCGTCACGAAGAATTCTAGATAAATATAATCATATCCTGGACCTTATCCCTAGCTGGCGATACTAAGTATCAAGTCCCTCGGAAGTGCATTTTTTAAAGTTTAATTTTAAAAATAAGTACAATGTTCAGAAAGTTGGCATCAAACGAGCTTTTGACTATCTGTCTGACTTCTGTTTCCCTGGTGCACACTGACTTCACGGTGGCGCAGGTCTGAACATCAGTGTGCTCAATGGGTGCAGTGCCACTAGAAGAGTCCGGAGGTTGCCATTTGTTGGGAGGTGGGAACCCCCAGATCCTGAATTTCTTGTAAACAACTTGTTTTCCTCTGCTCTGAGACAGCCTGCAGCTGCTCTGAGCACGAGACCCTCAGGAGTTCCTTATGGCAGGGGAGTGGTTTCTGGTACGTTTCGCTGGGTTATGGCTATCAGTTAAGTATCCCTATATAAGCTGCCCCTGGACACAATGAAGGGGGCATTCCTGTTTCAAGGATGTCCCATGTCTCTGTCTGTGTATCTTTGTGTGTTTCAATCTCTAGCCCCTTGCCCGGTTCACGAGCTGTATGGTGGCGCATAGAGCCCGGTTCACGATGTGCTACAGCCATCGTATGTGGGACATCATTTCCCTGGGGCACTGGAGCCTTCTAGGCAAAGATGTAGTTAACCCTTCCTTCTTGAAGAAAGGGAGTGCCGCAGCTTCTCTTTCTATCTGTTATGCTACAGCAGAGGGTCAGATCCAAATGACCGCATTGCCATGGAATCCCAAGACCACAGAAGATCTAAGTGCATAGACATCTGAGGTTCCCTTCCGTGAAACCTCCACATTTCCCACTCTCCCATAAAGCAAAATACTATCTGGCAGAGGAGGGAGAGATGAGCATTTGATTAAAAGAAAATTTGGTTTAAATGGGCAGAACAGGATCCATTTTAAGTTGGCAAAGATTAGGCACACACTCTCACCTTCCCTTTCATCCCATGAGTATCTGGGCCCTGCTCTTGTTTAGGACACTTATGAGACTTGGAGACTCACAAGGGGTAGATTGTCTGCACAAGAAATTATAGTTATAGAGTAGAATGATGCTGGATAATGTATCCAGATTTGGTTTTGTCATTTTCTTTTCTTTTTTCTCTTTTCTTTTCATTCCTTTTCTTTTCTTCTTTTCTGTTTCTTTTTTTCTTTCTTTCCTTTCCTTTCTTTCTCTCTCTCCCTCCCTCCATTCTTTTTTCCCTCCCCCCTCTCTTCCTTCCTTCTTTCTTTCCTTTATTCTTTTTCTTTTTCGATACAGGGTCTCTTTATGTCACCTTGGTTGGTCTAGAACTCACTATGTAGAGCAGCCTGGCCTCAAACTCATAGAAATCCTATTGCCTTTGCTTCTTGAGTGCCGGAATTAAAGGTGTGCATCCCTACACCCTACCTTGAGTATTATTATTTTTTTAATCTTCACATGCATAGCAGATGGTTCTCTGGAGTCTGTTGCCTCTCAGGGTTTGGAGATGAAATGTTCCCCAGAGGCACACAACTTGGTTGTGTTGGGACACACAACTTGGTTATGAGCTTGTTGGGCTGTTTGGATTCCAAAGGATTTGACGTAATCAATGGACTAGTCTCTTGATGGCCTCATAATACGATGGCCTGATTAAGGACTGATGAAAAGCAGGTGGTGGGGTCGTGTTGGAGGAAGAGGGTCCTCCCTGGGGGTGTATACCCTGCCTTCCCTGACCTTTCCTTTTATCTCCTCTCTGCTTCCTCCCTATTGTGCTCTGAGCTCTTCTCCCTTTCCAAACCATCCCTCTGTGATAGGCTGACACTGGCCTCTACAGAAGCCTAAATAAACAGTTCCTCTTTAGTGGTTTATGTCAGCCATCTTGCCGCATCAGGGAGAAAGCAATCACACTGTCCACAGGGCAGCTTGGCCCTGAGTCGGCTTCTGTCTGCAGACTTCAGCTTCAATGTTCTACTTTCAGGAGCGTGAGTCATAGACGCCACAAGGAGTTCTTGAGCTGCGGACACTGCTCTGCAGCCTTCTCTCGTGAACCTTTCTTAGTCACCACACTGACATGGCCTCCCAGCTTTCTCACTGACTCAAGCAATTCTCCCCCAAATCATTGCTCACATATTTGCAAATCTTATATCTATCTCATTTCAACATTCACTCAATATTAAGGCTACCTGCCCAGTCTCCTATCCTGCCTCTGCTTCAGGATTTCACTCAGGAACCAAATACTAGCTGAATAATTTAAATACAGCATATTCTGTCAAAGTAATGCCCCACTGGGGACTACCAGTGGCTAGAAATTTACACATCAAACTCACAATAGGCTCCTCTACATAATTCATGCATTTGTTTATTTACACTATTACATTTGGGCTCCTGGCCATTTCATCCCACAGCTACACTCAGGCGTGGTCTCTTCACTGCCTATACCATTAGCAGGATACCTTTGTGATGTTTCCTTTGGCAAGCCCTTCCTTGACTTTTCTACATATTCACATCAGTTTACATTTTTCTTCAGCCACAATATCTTTTCCTCCACCACTCAAGGCCTTTTAGACATTTCTTTGTTAGGGTTTCTGTTGCTATGAAGAGACACCATGATCATCACAACTCTTATAAAGGAAATCATTCAGTTGGGGCTGTCTTATAGCTTCAGAGATTTAGCCCATTATCATCATGTTGGGCCTGGTGGCATGCAGGTAGACGTGAGGCTGGAGAAGGAGCTCAGAGTTCTTTATCTTGATCCACAGGCAAGAAGAAGTAAACTGTGCCTTCGGAGTAGCTTGAGCATGGATGAAACATTGAAGCTCACCTCCACAGTGACACACTTCCTCCAACAAGGACACATCTCCTTCAACAAAACCAGACCTCCTAATAGTGCCACTCCCTATGGTCCAAATAGTCAAACACATGACTCTTGAGGGCCATTCCTAAACAAACCACCACCTGAGTTTTTAGAAATGGTAGTAAGGGTTTAATTAAAAGGGACTGTTGCACTTCATTCCATAAACAGTCTTGTTTCTTATTTCCTTGTCTCTTTCTTCTTTCTTGTGTGTTTTATGGATAGACAGATTAGTTTCCCTAGATATCAGTGACAGTAGTAACACCAGGGGCCAGGGGCAGCATTTTAATCCTTTTTTTTCCATCTGTGGTTTCTGCTACCTTTTTCTGTGTAGGTTGAACGCTCTTTAAATTCTTACTGAATGGCAAATAGGTTAATTCTAGGACCTAGCGAAAGTCAATATGATGTCATCACATGAAACACATAGTCAATTCCAGAACTGCAAGAAGTTACTATTCACCTAAAAGGTATAACCCATTTTAGAGACAAGGGACTATACTTGTGGGTAGTGATTACTGCTAATATATTCAGAGTGCCTAGTAAGCATGCATTTCTTGCCACTATGTGTTTTAATCTGTATGGAGGTGCCACTACCATCTCCCCTGCTTTTATATGCAAAGGCATAAATGTTGCTATTGTAGACAGAGACTCTGAGCTATTATAACTACTATGATCCACCTCTCATTGCCTTCAGGTCATTGGAACATCCATGATTTATGCCAATGAAAAACAGCTTAGAAATGACTATGGTCCGTCTGCACAGAGTTCTGCTGAAAGACTTCTTAGTCTATAGGGCAGAGATCAATCTTCGTATACCCTACCTATGCAAGGCTGTGAACATTACTCCTTGTAACTGCTGGCGAGCCCTTGAGGACACAGACATGCCTGTTATAAACATCACAAGAGCTTTGGCCACTCCAAATTACACAGACAACTCAGAAATTTGTTGATGAATATTTTCTGAGATATTGTTTCTCTTCATATCGATAATGCATGAAACACAGATTTTAAGTTTTTTTTTTGTGAAGAGTTAGATACTGAATATTTCAGTCTGTCTGTACTGGTTGTCTCTGTCATGAATCCTCTTCTCCAGCCTCTTACTGGAGTTGTCAGGAGCAGTCTGTAATGGACACGGTGGTGTTCAGTAATATCTTATTAACAAAATGAGATGGTGGGCTGGGGTTGGCCTACAGACTGAGATTTCCTGACCTCTAGGTGAGGTAAGTAATTTGCGCGCTGACAGGATAGCACCGGCCATGTGGAGTGTCAAACCCACAGCTTTCAATTTGTTCCCTCTGCACTTCGGCTAAGAACCACCAAACAATAAAACTGCCTTTTCAATCTCTCTGTCACTTTCATTATTCTTCCCATCTGTGGATTTTCAGAAAACGTTTCTCAGATATTCAATCAATATAGGACTCTACGAGGAAGAGCAAATCTCGGCACCGTGTGCATTGCTTCTGGGCATTGATTTTGCCGACCTGGGAAGGGGTACGTATTTCATTTGATGCTCCTGTGATCTAGGTGTTGGCCCTTCAGGTTTGTTTCTACCTCTTTGTTCTCAAATATCCTAAAGGGAAAAGATAAGGGGAAAGAACAGGAGAGATAGGGAAGGTGTATGGAAGCTGGAGGGGCACAGGTGAGTCTATAAACCAAGCAGAAATATTTGTTTCAATCTTCAGATAAGAGCCATTCTAGGAAAGAGCAATTCATGAAACACCTGCTAGAGAGAGCAGGCAGCCACTACAGCCCTCTCTAACAAGCACACACAAGCTCACAGAACCTAAGTAACAGCATCTGGAACAATGGAGCCAGTCTCTGCTAAATACTTCATAAAACTCTTAGAGCCGATCGTGGACTTTGCGATGAAAACACCGCCATTGTTGGGCACAGGCATGTGAAGGGATTTTATTTGGTTTTTGCAAAGTTTCTGCACCTGGATAAGCCTCTCCGCCAACACAATAATCCAAATCACGCCAAATCAAACCGAATTAGAAAAAGCCCAGATTTAATGGATAAAAACGCTCCCAGCTGGCTTTCCAGCTCCACAGAGAAGAGATGGGAAAGGAAGACCAGAAAACCACGTGTTCTCTGGGTGTCAGTTTAAATACCTTGTGGGCGTGGTCTTCAGCGTTTCTGGGGAGGAGTCATCATTTGGCGGGCTTTCTTGGGGGTGGAGTCTGGACTGAGGCTTCCATCCGAATATTTCAGTCACTTTGGATATATGGATACCAGGGGCTGGGGCGATGCTTCCACCCAAACAGTTTTCACTTGTGTAAGTGACTTCTCGCCCTTCACAGGGAGGGAGGGAATCATCTGTCTTAGCGACAGTGCAGCTGTCAATCAGACCAATGGGCGTTCCTTTTTGCTTCTTTGTGTGCGGAGATGAGTTTGAGGTGGGCCTTGTTTTGGGATCTGATCAAGTCCAAGAGAAAAGAAAGGGTTTTTAGTTGTTGGGGTAGGGCATGGTTATCAGGGGTGACTGGCTCAGTGGTATAGAAAGGCTTTTCTTTTCCATTGCTTATTGTTGGAGCCTGGAAATCACGCTGATGGGACGCTTCCACGCTACGAGGGAGAATGGAGCCCAGCTTTGCTTGGGGGACGGGGCAACTCCACCCCATCTCGTCTTCCACTCTGGTGTCAACTGTAACTAAATGCCTGCCTGGACCTCTTTGTGCTACAGGTACCTTATGGGTTCATCTTAAAAAGTGAAATGCCTTCTAGTCAAGCAGTGGGGTTTTCTCCTGAAGTGTGGCTGTAGAGTCAAGCAGTGGGGTTTTCTCCTGAAGTGTGATCCGAGTTGCTGAGGAAAACAGTTCTCAGAGGAGAAAAGGCAAAGAAAGGAGCTGGACATGGATGCTTTTCCTTGGCATTCACATCAGGATGGTTTATCTTTATTTTTCTTTGCCCATGAACTCGGAGAATGACTACACTTTAACAAATAATTTAAAGTTGTTTTCTGTGTTGGATGTGGCTCACCCTAACTCTTGGTAAAGTGGCTTTTCTGGGCATCTCATCTCGTGGTACTAGTGGTTCTTGGAATGAGAAGCTCTGTGGGATCCTGCACAGCAGGGTGGTTATGAAAAGCAGGAATGTCAGAATGCTTAGAACTGAGGCCCATTGGTGGGTGGGAAGGCGAGAGGGAGAAAGGGCTGCAAGCTGAATGGCCTAGAAGCAGACGCAAGATCCCCAAACAATCTTGACAGGACAATAAACACGACTCTCAAAATCGGAATCAGTGTCTTGCTCCTGCAGACTATCCAAAATAAAGCCTCTTAAAAATCAATGTTGTAAGAAATTATCCGATGCATTTGATGATAATGCAAATCTTATTTCTCTATACCGGGCCTCTAACCTGTTCCCAATATTTGCTAAAATCAGCTACATTAGCAATCATCTTCCACCTGGTGTGGCAATCCAACTCCTCGGCGGCCAGCTTTAGAGTAATGCTGCAGTAGGCCGCTTAAGGCAGGGTGACATACGCTGGGATGTTGTGATTGGGGTTATCGCCTTTGTATTCAGGCAGACAATTCGATGCCAGGCCCCAGCCCTGCTCTTGCTTCTGTATTTCTCCCCTGCACCAGTTTCTCCACAGGAAAAGGAGTCAACTTTCAGGTGCTCTGTTTTCAGAGCATGGGAGTTGGAGATAGAAGTGGGCAGTGGGTGGCGATGGCTTAAACACTTTAATTAACAGCGAGCAGGTTGCATGGCCTTCCAAATCAGATGACACACTTGCTTAGGGATATTAGACAAGATGCTTTATCTTTTTGTGACTCATTTTATTTTAATCAGGAAAAGAGAGGGTATAATGGAACCTCCTTATTAAGGATGTAGTAAAAATGTATGAAAATGCATTAAAAAATCTAGGATGATGCCTGGGTCAAGGCAAACACTTGATAAGTGCTCTTTATTCATTAGATAGTTCTTGAATTAATATCCCAATATTAAAGCTGATCAACATAACAATTTGAAAGATCCTATCGCCATTTCCAATGGGAATAATTTGAATTCTGATTTCCTGTCTCTGAGGTTGGAGAAGAGAAGCAATAGCCTCTCCTTTGCTCCCTATTAGCATCTATATGAGTGGGTTTTATGTAGATGAGACATTTGCACTCATGGCGACTGGAGGAATGAGCTGAATCACGAGGACTGCCTGGCACTTTATTTTCTTGTTTTTGAGCATTGCACGAATGTTTGCTTCCAATGCACCTGGGCTTTCATGTCTGCCTGAGCTGAAGTCGTTAAACAAATATGCGAACTGCCTTTGTTCAGATTAGTGACATATGCTTGCACTCTTTGTGTTTTGAACAAAACATGAATTGCCAGGGCACTGGTGGAAGGGAACCACGGAAAGACTGCCCATGCTGGTATGAGATTTTTCATTTCACCAAAATTATTAGTAAAATTACTTTGTGAGGACTTTTCAAAATATATTTTTGTCCCTTATTAACGATAACAATAGCTAGAAGAACACCAGCATCAGTGAACACTCGGAGGTGAGACACCATCCCAAGTTCTTGAGGCATTTTCGCTAAATTTGGTCTTAACACTTCCTGGATGTGGCAGACACTGTTTAATCCCGCTTAGACAAGTGTGAAAATTTAAGCTCAGTGATACTGTGAAACTCTGTCAAGGCCACACAGCTAGTAAGTAGCCAAATTGGGATTGGAGGAGGGTCTACGTTTGAAAATGATGCCACATTGTCTACCAAACTGAACTTCAAATTGTGTCACAGCTCAGCTCATTGTCACTCCAGTCTCATCTACCTGTCTGCCCAGCACTGTCTCTGCCTTTCGCTAGTTCCTGTAGCATGATGGCATTTGGGTCATTCATTGTCAGTTAGGGAACTTCTCCCATCCTTGTCAGTTAACTGTTTCTAAGTCCCATCTGTCTCCAAAGAGTTTTAACTTCACATATCACGCCTAGTGCAGTCTCTCTTGCAAAACCTAGAGAGGGTGGGAATATCCACACTGTGGATTCATAGAGAGGAATTCTCCAGGGTGAAAAACTGCCCAGGTGACAACTGATCACTGCAGCCATGAATGGGGGACAGGAGCATCAAGAGAAGGCTTTATCATTCATGTCTGCCGATGTGTGAGTCAGAAAACAGGCTGAGTTCACAAGGAAACCGAGTGTTGGGCATTTTAGACTCAGTTTTTTGTTGCCTGGGTGTGGACAGCCATCCTGAGTCCACATGTTTGGAGAGTTTGTTTGGCTCTAGCCAATATTTTACTCTAGAGTTTTATTTATTACATTAACAAGAGTCTTGAGGCTAGCCCCTCAAGCCTCAGATGGAAAGTCTACACCTGCTAAGAGAGTCCAGAGTAAGACAATTAACACTCCTGTGTTGGAGTCTATTGATGGGAGCCAGCTGAGAGCAGGAGAGCCTGCCAAAGTGGCTATCACAGTGGGAATGGGATTTTGAGGTAGTGACAGTGTCTTAGAGACAGACCGTCCATATCCAAAATTTCTCCAAATGTACATTGGGCTGGTTTCTGTTCAAAGCACACAATATCCAAACGCTTGTTCCGTGGCCATCCTTGTTCCTCTGTGAGAGAAAATGTGTTTCAAAATGAGACACACCGCCTCTTGTGCACACCCAGGAGGAAGGAAGGTAGATACAGTTGAACTTAACTGATGTTTGATCACTCAATATTTGGTGGCTTATGAGGCCAGTGGGACAATGAAAAGCCCGATAAGATTCCATTGTTTTATGTTAATTATCTCCAAACCAAAGACAAGAGCCATGAGTGCAATACCATGCTAATCTGACATCATTATAAAAACTCTGATCCTCCTCGGGTATAGGATGCTTAAAGGCAGAGGACAGCAATAGAGCAGAGACAACTTGCAAAACCCTGGACATGCAGTATAAGCAAGCAGGCAGGACACCATTCCTGGGGGAGGGGGTGTTGTGGAGGAGGAGTCTTTCTCCTGGTCAATGAGCTTTCAGGGCTTTCGGAGGTGATGGTGTTCATGTTGCTTTAAGTTGCGTTTCCCTTCCTTCATAGTTGGATCTGTGAAAGAAAGTCCTCTGGAGGCAGGGATTCTTTCATCAGAGTGCAGGCGGTTAGCAATGACATCCTTGCTGTAGTCACAAGCACCACGTGTGATCTGGCCTTGCACCTGGTGTCCATTCAGCCTTACACAGAGTCCCCTTGTCATTCATGCCTTTTGTAAGGCCTCACAAGGGAACAAGAACATGGGGTGTCGATTTTCACCTTAGCTTTTGTAAGGGATTATTAGCTCTACACCTGCTTAGAGTGGGCTTGGCTGGCCTGGTTCTTAGGTAGGAATGGTTTGCAGCCAGGCAGAAGAAAAAGAGATGCTAATTGCTAGCAATTAATGGTACACAAGGTGTGTTTTCACTTTGAATTAATCAATCCTCTGTAAAGAGGGAGGACAAGAAAAACATGGCTTTAGCTTTACAATCCCAGCATCTTAAGTTTTCTGTCATACTGGGTGACTCGTCCATACTTCATTCTAGGGTTCATGGAATTTTAGGCCACCATCTCTCTTCTTAAATTTCATATTAATCAAAGTTATATGTATGCTTTTAATGTTCTCTGGTCGGTAGGATTCCCAGTAACTGCGTTCCTCATGGAAGTTGCTTCTTCAGGCAAGCCAGGGGAGATCAGGGGAAGCCTCTCCCTGTATTTATGATGGTCCAAAGCTAGCAGCTACTGAAGAATGCGATTTCCAGGACTCCCTCAATGCCAGCGCCTCACCTCTAGCTGGTATCTTTCACCCTGTGTTTGTCACCCTGAGAAGGTTCTCACTGCCTCCCTTCTGTGATACAGCCTCTGTTTCCTGGGGCACACATCTTCCCCTTTCTCATGCGGTTTCTGTATTTGGGTTGAGAACAGTGTCATCTAGCAGTTGAGTAAAGAAGAAGACACAGGACACAATTTGGGGGACCTTCTGGTTTAGCCAGACACAAATTTCTAAGACCAGAGTTTGCAGTACTGCTGGGCTTTGGAAGGTTGCATGCATGGTCATGGGGTTTTGAACACTCCTTCTAAGAAATCCAGGGCTGTGCTGATTCTTGATCCTTTGATTCTGGATTTGCTTTTAGAGAATCTTTTCATTATTGCTGGAGATGGGAAATTTACTATTGAGTTGCCTTATATTTTCACTCACAACAAATGAATGGTTAGTACTGCCATCTTTCAATTTGAGGACATTTTCTTAACTGTTGAACAGAAACGTCATCCCTTCTGTTTTAGCTACTTTTTAGATTTTATTTATTTACTTATTTGGCTTCTCAAGATAGGGCCTCTGCGTAACCTGATGACCTCCCCGCTGGTTTCAGTCTCTTAGTACTAGGTTCCAGGTCTGGTTCCACCTCCCAGGGCTTAGCTCCTTTTTTCTCCTAATGCTGGACCCCTTGGACTCAGCCCTAATTTTTCTCTCTTTTCCTCCCCCTATGTATCACTCATTTCTGCTTTTTAAGAGGTTTACTTAGTGGTTTCCTTAAATTCTTTTATTAGCATTTTAGCCTTTGCTCTTTTCATGCAAAACCAATTATATTTTGTTTCTGGAATGCTCCTTTCCACATGCTTTCGTGCTTTCTGGATATGGCAAGATTTCATCTTTCTTGCATTCTGGACACAGCAGGATTCCTTCTTTCTTGCTTTCTGGATACGACAGGATTCCGGCTTTCTAAATGCACTGTCTGATCATGTGTTACAATTGTTCTCTCACCCTTGCCTCCGGTCCTTTCAGGGCAATCTTTGGTGTCTGGTTTTCTGGTGCGGTCTCTGTCTTTGGTGCGGTCTCTGTCTTTGTCTCTGGGACAGTGGGCTGGCAGCTTGTTATTACTGTTTACCTAAATGTACTGGAAATTTAGAACACTTTTGTGCAATTTCAGCCACTCTTGTTTTTGAAAACTATTATTGCCATCATTATTGCATTATTCAAGTCTTGAGAAACACTGCCAAGATTTCCTTCTTTTGGGCAGTTCAAATCCGTTTGTTTTTGTCACCACGCACCCCCCCCCCTTCCACCCTGCATCATGTTCCTTCTGCCTGAAGAAGTTCCTGCAATGTTTCTTTTGATTCATCTGTTCTGGGAACAAATCCTCAAAAGTTTTTGTTTGCTGAGAACTATTTTATCTTAATTTCTAAGTATTTTCATGGAGTATAGAATTATTGGCTTTCAGTATTTGAAGACAGATGCTGATTATCTTCTGTCCACGCATGTTTCTTTTGAGAGACAGCTTCCAGCACCTCAGTCTTGATTTTTAGAAGTTTTGATTTTTAATGCAACTTCTCCCGCCCTGGAAATTTTTAAGATTTTTGTTTGTTTGTTTTGTTTTCTGTTGGCTATCAGGAGTTTTACTAGCCTCTACTTTGGAATGGCTACTTTTCTTTTTAAAATATTTTTTCCCATTCCAAATTAATCTCATGAAGTCCCAGGGAAAGAAACATCATCTTGCCACGGATTTCGTTTCTTTATTGACTAGAAGAGTGTCCATGAAAATGTCCCACAGTGCCAGTCATTGACTGCTAACATCTGGGTGTACTGGACAAAGCACCAGGGTGACATCTTGTCCATTAACCTCAAATTCAGTGTGGTAAGATGCATGAGACCTCTGGCCTTAGAAAGGCTCTATTAGCAACCCATTCACTTCAGTACTGATGGAGAAACAGACTTGGGTCTTGCAATATCCCTGTAATCTTAGAGTGTGAAGAAACCACACACGGTGACAACAGGTACCCTCAGTAAGCACTGATTCGGGACCTAATGCTCATATACAGTATCTCGTATGATTGGAGAGCAACGGAATGCTCAATTAGAAGAGAATGCGAGGGTCTGTAAGATGAGAAAGGACATGGAGAGACAGATCAGGCGTCTGGGAAGGGGACAGCCATTCCTGTTCCCACTTGAAATTTCTGACCCAGAAGTCCAGATGTGACTTGTGATTTGGATTTGTGGCTAGTCCCTGGGAGTTTATAATTCTGTAGTTAAACAACATTTTACACACGCACACACACATGCATACACATATACACAGAAGGGGGAGGGAGAGAGAGAGAGAGAGAGAGAGAGAGAGAGAAGCAGGCAGGCAGCAGAAAGCAGAGATTATGAATGTGCTGGTCAGTGTTGTTTTTCACCCAACTATGATGGAAATGGAGGCCTGATGGGGAGAAGAGGCTGAGCCAAGGGCCTTTGAGAAATCACTCTCCTAAAACTCCCTGTGAAAAGACAACAGATCACTAATTTTCAAAAAATGTGGTGGGGTAAAACTGGCACTGGAGAGTCTAGAATGCAGGGATTCTGAATACAGTGCTTGTCACTGATGGTGGTGTTTTTTTGGGGGGAGTGTGGGTGGGGAGGGGGACGCTGACTCCTGCAGTGAGGAACGAACGGGAGAGGCTCCGAAGCACAGGCTGCATTTGTTGATGATAGTCTGTCCCAAAGTCCTGTTTGATTATGACAGCTGGTACTTGATTCTTCTAGCCTTTCATTCATTAATTAATTATTAATTATCTTATTTATTTATAGATCTGATCTCCTTCTGCAGCCCCAAATGTCCTGGAATTCATAATGTAGCCCAGACTGGCCTCAAACTCAGCAACCCTTTTCCGCCTGCCTCCCGAGTGCTGGGATACCAGATGTGAGCTGGTAGATTAGTTCTCTTTGCTCAAAACTGCTCTGGCTCTTTGGAGTCCTTCACGGTGCTGTACAGATTCTAAGATTTTGATTTTTATCATTTCAGTGAAGACTCACTGTGATTTGGTGGGATTGCACAGGGCGTGCAGATCGTTCTGGGTGGCACTGTCATTTGCACAGGGTTGATGCTTCTCATCCACACACCCCAGTGTAGTGATTGGTGAGCGGGCCTGCTTTCGTCCTGCCCGGCTCCCGCATGGCTAGCTTATACCTGGAAATAACAACACA
>LOEQ01000809.1:14343-33451 GCA_001685075.1 Bramus lutescens | reverse complement strand
CTGTGCTTAGGTAGCCTCCACAGTTATGTACCCATTCCTCCAGCTGACACTGCACACTGCTACATACTACTTTAGCATGTTGATGGAGGGCATGCTTGTGTGTGTGGGAACACGCATGCATGCTCGCACATGTATGTGTTTGTGTGTGCTCAACTTTCAGTCTCCTAGGCCTTTATAGTATGGGAAGATCACAAGCTTTCGAACTGTTTCCTATGTTGGCTTCACAAAAGGAAAGTGCAGTTCATGGCTTTCCCTTGATTAGAAAACTGAAAAATAAATTAAAGCAAATTCTCTTAGGATGTGGTCTTGTTCTGTGGTTCTGGCTGGCCTCTGATGTGTGACCCTCCCTCAGTCTGCTGCTAGTGCTCCGAGAGTTCCTCAAAGGACAGATCTGGAGACTCTACTGGATGTTACTGTGATAACGGCCTCCATCAAGAGAAAAATTAATGCTTAAAATAGTGTTTAGTTATTTTTTAAATTGTTTTTATTGAGCTATATATTTTTCCCTGCTCCCCTCCCTTCCTCTCCCCTCCCCGTTTACCCTTTCCCATGATTCCCACGTTCCCAATTTACTCAGGAGATCTTCTCTTTTTCTACTTCACATGTAGATTAGCTCTATGTATGTCTGTCTTAGGGTCCTCTTTGTTGTCTGTGGGTTGTGAATTGTAGGCTGGTTTTTCTTTGCTTTATGTTAAAAACCACTTATGACTGATTTCATATTATATTTATCTTTCTGGGTCAGGGTTACCTCACTCAATATTTTTTCTAGATCCATTTGCTCACAAATTTCAAGATGTCATTATTTTCTTCTGCTGTGTAGCACTCCATTGTGTAAAGGTACCACATTTTCCTTATCCATTCTTCGGTTGAGGGTCTTTTAGGTTGTTTCCAGGTTCTGACTATGACAAACAATGCTGCTATAAAGCGCTTAGTTATTGGATAAATAAGATATCCATAAAATAATTTCTTTTTTTAAATGTGTCTTTTTCTTTTTGAGACAAAATAAAGCTGTCTAGCCTTGACTGGTCTGCAATTTCTGATTCTCCTGCCTCAACTTTCTGAGTGCCACAGTTATAGATGTGTGCCACCACATTCGGTATCATATAGTATTTTTTTCAGTGTAAAAAAAGACAAAATGCTGTTATATTCAAATTGATTTCAAATATGGTTATTAACAGTGGTTGTACAAAAGTGGATGGCAAAATGTTTCCTTCAGAATGGCTTTAAACTCTGAAGCATTGGAAGCAGACAGAAAGTGCCTACATTGTTAAAGTTTCCATGGTTGTAACCAAAGACTTAACTGAAAAAAAAGGTGATCTTTTTTAGCTCAGAGTTCAAAGTTCAATCCATCACTTGACCTCTTGTGTTCTGGCAGAGCATCATGGCGGTGAAGATGGGTGGCAACAGGAACATTAGGAAACACAGCGCAGGATGAAGATGAGATGTAGCCCAGAGGGGATGCCCCAGTGACATATTTTCCTCAGTGAGACCCCACCTCCTCGCTTGATAAGCTCATTCCCAAGGACCACTGGAGAGGAATCAGTAGTTTGGGGGAGACTATTGTCCAGTGCTGTAGGCTCACTTTCGCACTTTGCCACAGACACAGACGTCTCCTTTTTATTTCAATGCTTGCTGTAAGAGTCAACTAAGACCACAAAGGTCTTAGGTTAGTGCTATAGTTACAAATACTGGTTATTTTGCAGTTCATTTTAGTTGTATTGACTAGAAAAAAAAATTAGATTTAGTTTCCTTCTAAATTAAAATGGAATTTTATCTTTTCAGCATCCACTTCTCTTTCTAACACAGACAGCAGACAATAGTGGTACACGCTCTGCTTTTATCTTGGACAACAATTTCAGCTATAGAAAAAC
This sequence comes from Bramus lutescens, assembly GCA_001685075.1. Taxonomy (NCBI): domain Eukaryota; kingdom Metazoa; phylum Chordata; class Mammalia; order Rodentia; family Cricetidae; genus Bramus; species Bramus lutescens. The sequence goes on along the minus strand of LOEQ01000809.1, from coordinate 31,580 downwards.
GGCTCTCTCCACACCCTCTCCACAGCATTATTTTAATGGCAGCGTCATTATCATGATGGTAATAAGGGACTCTTGCTGCTGCCTGCCCCTCTTTCAAGGAGCAGACTGTGATGTCAGCAAGTCACTAACATACTAGATATGTATCTCTAGAGGTTGCCATGGAGAACCTGGAACCAGAGCCTTGGCCTTAGCTCCAGGCAGATTAAGTACGCTCTGGTATTTCCTATTGGATTCAGAGCACCAGTTTAGGGAAGAAGGCCCTTGGTTTCATTGTTGACATAGATTATTAGAATTGGGCTTGAGGGGGGGGAGAGTTGGGATGAAGCCTCATCCAGGCGTGAAATGCCAGTCTTGATGGGGGTTTCTGGGACTAGAACTACATCAGGGGCCATAAGAAATGTGATAAGCTAACCCAAGATTCTGGTAGTTTTATAATGTATCCTTTTCTTCCTACTCTGAAAAAAAATGAGCAACTTCCAAATTAAGAGAATGTTCATTTTAATATTAATAATTACACTAAAAAAAGAATAAAGATTGAGTAGGAGGAACAGTTGTAGCACAACAAAAAGGTTTCTGAAATTACTTATCTTCATTGAAGACTAGTTTTCATAGAGAAAACAGATAAACTCTTGAGGAGTTAAGACTGCAGGGCTCACCATAGTGATGGCTGCTCACACCAACAGAGAACTAATCTAGCATATTGGTCTGTATTCTGTTACTAAGCACACAATCCCATTGGCCATGTTGGTTAATAGGAATGCTATTTATCCTGGCCCGTGGTTCTGCTCCATGAGACTTCTGGTTGCCAGCATCGTGAGGCAGCATAGAGCATCAAATGGCAAGAGACAGGATGCCTGTGATGCACCTAGCCAAACCGGCTTTCCCAGCAGACCCGTTGCGACACAACACAAATTCATTAACTGATGGCTGGAGTAATCCATCATGACTGCGGAGCTCCAACCGCTTAACATTCCCCCCTTGTCTACCTCTTAATGCCTCATAATGGGGTTTAAATTTCAACATGAATTTGGGAGGTGGTGAGCCATACTCAAAGCATAGCTAATGGTGGATCAGCTTCTTTATGCTGTTGGATTGGAATAATTTGATGATTTACAAATTTTAGAACCTGAGGCAATATCTTTTCTATTTGGTACAGGGACAGACACAAACTACTTAGGGTAGAATAGAATAATTGCTACTTAGTTTCAAGAAAGCAGTAATCTTGTTAGAGTTATGGTTTTCTCCTCTTTATAGTGTTATGATTAAATTATTTGAGTTTTCAACAATAAAAGAAGTAGGTCGGGGGTTTAGGAGAGAAGTTTGGGAAGTTACTAGGGAAACTTGGGAATATTTATCCATACAATTCATGCATGAAGGAGATAACACTATGAATTACTAAGAGATGAGGCCAGAAAAGCAGAAAGGTCTCTATATTTTTGAGAAATCTGGGAAGTATAGAACACCTTCGGCCCTTAAGGGACAGATGGGCTATGCTATCAGTGGCACAGCAGATTCCTGTATGGGCATCTACTCTTTCGGATTCTGGTAGGATTGGGTAGGACATACATTAGAGAGCTGAATTTCCTGGTCATTGAAAAGAAAGTCACTCATTGGAAGAGTGCCACTGCAAAACAGTGCCTTAAATCCACAATATGAAAGGGACAGTGGGAGCTGGGACAGTGCAGGTTTTGTCATAGGCAGTGATCCTGTTGAATGATACTACATTTTTCTTTTCTACACCACCAAAAAAAGGCCTTCACTGAGGAACCAAGAAGGTACAATGCCCTTGTTCTCATAGAGATGGTGATTTTGACTGATGTCTATGTCCACTTAGGTTTCAACTGGGGACTTACAATTTTGTAAAGCCTGCAAGTTAAGGAATCAGTTGACAGTCTTGGAAGAGGGCAAAATCAGATGTCTTCAGATGAGTTTGAACCTTTATTCTCAGATTTGAAAGAATGAACATCCTACATAGTGAGTAAACTTGGTTAATCCAAGCAGCCATTCAAGTTCAAGAACATGCCATGTTTTTGGCATTATCTGGGGGTGATGATCAGTTCTGGCATGTTTGGTGCCCCCAGAACTTCTGTGTCTTCTCGACTATTCACTGATTAATGTTATCTAGTGTTCATGGCTGAATCTTGCTGAAACCAGGCTCTGCTTGGATAGAGCCCTAAGGAAACAGAACCTGGGAGAAAAGAGCACAGAGCTCATTGGAGAAATACAGGGGCAGTTTTTAGAATAGTCTCACAAATAGAAGGTTCCTAATGTCAGTGGAAACACTCAACTATTAAAGTCCTCTTCTCCTAATTACCACAGAATCCTCCGTTCTACTTTCCTTGGATGCCATGATTTATCCAGATTCTCATCAATCGTGTTGATGCATGAGGGTGATCCTCTTGTTTTGTTGTATAAATGAACCAGAATGATAGAACTTAGTAAAGAAACTAAGCCTTTGGGTTCTGATATGGTACCACTTCTCCAGCTTGCACGGCTAAATAAAACCCATCGTATTTTACTGGAAGCAATTTGAGCTAGAGGAATTGAAAGGGCAGTCCACACGATCTACCTTTGTCAAGGACACAGGCATCTTCAACATCATCCTTAAGGGAGAAAGAGGTTACAATAGACCTACAAGAGTCTCTTTATCTTTTAAGCTGATTTATTTCCAGCTCTATGGCACAGGGAGCAGCTAAAACTAATAGGAAAGGAGCAAACCTGAGTATTTCCCCATTGCCCAAGAACAGATGCTGTGGCAGGTGCCACAGGTAAGATATGATAATCAATCAGGGACAGAAATGTAGAATTTTATTCTCCCTCACAAGACCGGGCTTTCAACTTGCTGATTCATTCACTGGTTCAGGACAATTCATATTGCAGAACTTTCTCTACAGTCTACAAGATAGTGCCATGTGACCAAATGCTACACGAACCCCCATAATGCAGCTTCTTCTGGGAGGGGCGATGTTCACTTTCCAATTAAAACCTTGTTGCTTTACCTTTCATGCCTTGGTGAAACAGAAATTGCTCTCAGTTCTCAAGGAGGAAGACATATTTAATAATACAGATGATTTCAGTAGCTGAGAGAGACTGGCTTTCACTGACCCCCTCTTTGATACTGAGTGGAACGGTCCTACTTTCTGCCCATGCGTACGGATCTGGTCTGGAGGAACAATTCTGACTCTAAGTCAATTGTTTTGGCTTATGTTTAGATTGTTGGGAATAAAAACAAGCTCTTTTATAATGGCCCTTTTGGTTATTTTTCCCTTAATTGTTACTATTTTAGTAAATATTAATATTTTATTAAACTGTTGAGAGGGAAAGTAATCTAATTATTTTGTCTGGAAAATCAACCCTCTACCTTACAGGCCTTGATTGTATGTCTTCTCAGCTTTGGTTCCTTTATGTGGATTGGTGCATGTTGGTCTGTGTTTTGGAGCTCACACCAAACCTTTTTGACCTTTGATAGGAGAGAAATTTGCTTTGATTTTTTTTAAATCATGACTATTCTTTAGAAAAATTGTTTTAAAACTTTCATGATTTAAAAACAGAGATTTTGAGTATGGCATCAGTTCATTTGGAATGCTGGATATTTTGTTGGTAATGCATATTTCCTGTCTAGTTTATCTAGCTACATGTGTTTAAAGGCAGTTCGGCAGTTCTTTCAGACTTGCAATTTTTTTTTTAAACTAACTGATCCCATAAGGGCTGGAGAGACGGCTTAGTGGTGAAGGGGTGTGACAGCTCTTCCAGAGGACCTGGGTTCATTTCCTAGCACTTACATGGTGACTCACAACGATCTGTGACAGCAGTTTCAGAGTATCCAAAGACCCCTTCTGACCTCTGTAGACCCCAGGTCAGTACGTGGTACACAGATATACATGCTACTAAATCATCCATGTTCAAAAAATAGAATAAAATGACAGGCTAAAAGTATTGGTTCCTCTGCTTACACTTTGTGTCATGTTGTCTTTATCTCAAAGACCACGGGCAGTTTCTCTGGACCGACAGCTCTCTGATGACGTTGGGTTCTGCTTTCCATTACTTTCTTTCCGCCTGCCTTGGGCTGATGAAAAGGCTTGGGGAGACATTTCACAAGCAATCTCAGAGCACATCTTGGGAGAAATCGAAATCTCTTTGAAGGATAGGATGGTCACTCACTTTCATTGGTCCATTTATTTGACTAGAAGAAAGCATGGAAAAAAATTGATTCAAGAAGCAGTTCTGTGGTGGGAGGACCACATGGCTCGTAGCCAAGGGAACCTTGATTCCAAGGTCAGTTTGCCCTGTGTATTTCTGTGACTTAGGATTTCGGAAACTAAATCTCTCTTTTGTAGAGAGAAGACCTAGCAGGGAGAGTTGTAAATATAACTGTTGTAATAGATAACACCTCTGACAGTCTTGTCAAGTGGGGGGTTTTCTTCCTATTCTCCCAATCTCAATTTCCTTATCTGTAGAATAAAGAAAAAACAAACTACCTATTGTGGGGACTGTGACAATGAGTATGGTCCTGGGGTGATGTGCAGTTACTCAATAGTGAAGTGTGTTCATTACTTTGGTGTAGTGTGACTACAAAGTCCAAGAGAACAACCTGAAGAAGTAATGATTTGTTTTGGTTCACAGTTTCAGAGGATTTTGTACTTGGCTGCCTCATACCAACGTCTAAGGAAGAACATCATTGCCTAAGGAGAGTGGGGTGTAGGGGGCTTCTTCATCACACTGAGGATAAGAAACTGAGACAGACCTTGAGAAAAGGGGGCTGGGGACCTGGCCCAACTTTCAAAGTCATAACCCTAGTGACTTACTCCTGCCAGGCCCCAGCTCTGGAAGTTTTTACAGCCTCCCAAAGTATTGCCAGCCCCTGGGGGCAGAGTGTTCAAAGCATAAGGCTTGTTGGAGATGTTTTGTCCTAAAACATTAAGTCCTGAAAGGAAAACAAAAATTCTTACCTTATAAAACAATTGCAGCTTGCTAAGAGCATGCACAGTGGTAGGCCTGGTCTCATCCACTGGCCAGCGTTCTCCCCCCNACCCCCCGTACTGCCATTGATGAGTGAAACCCCATTGGCATCCTGCCTTGAGGAGTTAAAGAGCGCATGTGAGTCAGGCGGATGTATCACATATGAATCTAGACATGCACAATGCTAAGAAACATTTGGAATGGTCCTGTGAACACTTGGGTTCACCAGAAGAAAATCAATGGGCTGCGGATGCAAAACTTGATTTACCTTCAAGAAGTGACTTTAAATGCAATTATGAGTGGTTGCTTCAAGTTAAACAAATGCAATTGTGAGTGGTTGCTTCAAGTTAAACAAAACCTCTCCTTTTTTGTTCCCTTGTTTTTCCTCGAGTGTCATCAGTGTTAGTTAATATAACAATTTGTCTTTGTGGGTGCTTTTTCTAGGTGTCTCCCTACCCTGAAAAGCCAAATAATACCCTCATTCTACATGACATCGACACCAGAGTCAGATAAAAAGGGTTTCATTGCAAAGCTAAGAAAGAGCTAATTTTCTAAAATTGGAACATTAGCTGTCATGTGTTCTTACTCTGTAATTATGACTATTATTCTCATTGGGGAAAAAGGAGATATTTCAGGAGGGGAAAAGATTTTTATAAGAGGCTTTTAATATAAATGGGCAATTATATTAAAATACTGACTCTCAGGCTTAGACACCATGTTGTAGATACATTATATTTGATGTACATTTAGTAAATTATATGCACATGAAAACTAAAAATATATGAGCCCTACATCTTTTGCAAAAGGCACGGATAATCTTGTGGGAGAGATGTTTGAGAAAATGAGTTCACAATTTTTCTGCTTATAGAGATTTTATTGTTAATATTAGTGTTTTCTTTTCTTGCTATAAGAATGAATCATTTTCATTTGGCAGTGACTTGGAACTTTTCTTTGCAAGAATGATTATGCTTTTTAAATAATTTGTGAGGCTGAACAAAGGGCTGTGGCAAAAATAAAAACGGTGACCATGAGTCATCTTCTTGTAGATGGAGATGACGATATAAGTTAGGAAGAAACATTCAGTTTTACCTTAAGTTATTCATTAAGCAGATGAAAAGTTGGGATATGGAAAGAAATAATAATGCATGGTCATTACTGAGTTGGAGAGTTTCCACTGCCTCTCTGGAGGGACAAAGTCTTCCCAGCAGCCTTCAGCTCAGCTGTCACTCCTTGTAGAAGAAAACCCAGGCTTTGCAAAACCCCAATATCATTTTGAGACCTTTTAAGAAGAATAGAAGTAATTAAAAGTACATGATAACAATTAAGGGTGGCATTAACTTGTAGAATATGAAAATTTGAATCAATAATTAATAAAAAGCTAATGAATATTACAGAGAGATTATGTATAACTGAAAAGCATCTTTATGATATTTATCTTTGCATATTTGGCTAGTTTTTTTCCATGTTAAGTGAATTTTTTTTAGGGTCTTGAACTCCTGATCCTGCCTCTACCTTCTAAATGGGGATCCATATGTGTGTTTTCAGGCCCAGCTATTTTCTACTTTGGCTACTTGGAATTCTTAAGCATTGCCGCACACAAATGAAATGGCTATGTGGTATTGCTACCAGATGTGTGACCTTTAAACAGAGGACTTTTGAGATATCCAGCTTCATGTAACTCATGGAGAAAATACAGTTGATTCATATTTTGTGCATATCGCCTTATGGAACCACCCCCACCAGGCGAGAGCTGTTTCTGTAAGGATGATGAATGAGTTCTATTTAGAATGTTTGCTACATTATGGTCAGACATATTCTCCACAGACTGGCTTTTGGTTCTCTGCAATTTCTAACTGGTCTTGTTTCTATTTCCCACATACCCCCGCCCTGAAGAGTGCTATTACCTGCCCAAGGACTGGAGAGAAGGTTGATTCAGGGACATGTAAGTAGCTGTAGGACACAAGCTTTAGTTCCCTTGTCTGAGCATGTAGATGTGTGGTCCTGTGCCAAGATATAAATGCACCAATGAAGAGAGACATGGAACAACATGGAAAAATTTACCCTAAATTATCTTCCTCATCAACATTAATGGGGACCATTAGCAATTCAGGTTTTTTCTGTCTTCACCCTGGATTTTTCCTTTGTAGAACCCTCCATTTAAAAGGACACATCCCAGGGCTTGAGAGATGTCTTGGAGTTTAAGAACGTTTGTTCTTGCAGAAGACCCCAGCTCTGGTCCCAGCATTGTTATGGGGAACATCACATGCTCAGAAACTGCTTGTGACTTCAGCTCTAGGGCATCTGTTGTTCCTGCCTGGTCCACTTGGACTTCTGAATACATATAATGCATGTAAGTTCATTCGTACGTACACACACACACACACACACACACACACACACACACACATACACACACACACGTACATGTAAAAAAATCTTTAAAATTTTATCTCTTCCTTGAGCCTTGTTTCCGAGAATGCTGTCTTCTTCCCCCTCTCTTCCTCTTTCTCCTCCTCCTTTATCTTTTTAAGAATAAAACACCATAAGGATTTAAGGGGAGTTTGGCCCTTGAATAAGGCTCAGCAATGGAGGACAATAGCAGAGTGAATAGGTAGAAGGCTCTAGAATCTTCTGAACCACTGTTATGTGTGCATCATCACATTAAATGATCTGCATTTGTGCACTTTGCTGTGTAGCAGTCCCATGCTCTCAATAGGTTTCATAGCCACTGAAAATATTTCCTGTGTCTTTATGACTCTCTGATGGATCACCCACTTAAGAACATGGCTGTGGCTATGTAGAAGTGCTACCTGGAGTCAATTGTATATTGGATGATCCCGAATGAGCTGTAGTCTTCAATTGCTTTGCCTTCCCACGACCCACTAATCCTTGGGAATCCCCACCACTCTCATGCCCTTTTCAGCATGGCTCTGGGAGTCTAAACAGCACGCACGGTTTTAAGCAAAGTCTTTAAACGAAAGGTTGAATAGAAAGTCTGTTGGTGAACCAGATATACATAGAGCTGATCTGCGAGGACCAGGAAGTGGAATATGGAGCCCTGACCCTTTGCTCGCTGTCTTCCCTTGAGGCAGGTCCCCAATGGGTCCCAGGACCCTTGGCGTTCCCACTGAACAACAAATCCCAGTGTAGAAAAATGACTCCCGGACATAGACTCAGAAAGCCCTGGATTTCTTTTCTTTGTCTCCGACTCTTTCTCTTCTGTGATTTCTTTCTTTCCTTCTGGGGTTCTGCCATGTAGTCCAGACCAGTCTCAAATGTTTGATCCTCTTGAGTAGAGGGATTGTGGCGTCTGACACCACACAGAGCCGCAGGCCTGGATTTCTACTGTGACTTCTATTTCCACTTGTCATGAAATAATAGGCAAATCATAAATTGCTCTTTGCCTCTGTTTTTATGTTTGTGAAAAGTGGATAATAATATACTGTCTTAACCCATGCAAAATGAAGCAAGCCGAAGTCAAGAGGCCATACATGTGAAGGCTTTCAGTGTGCTCTATACTTATGAATAATTACAATATAATCCCGTTAGCCTTTCTAGAAAAATAACCTTTTAGGTGATTTAAGTGAAAAACCCACAAATAATTATATCTGAAAGGATTATATCTGTTGCCCTATGCCCGTGATAGCATCCTAGGCCCCTAGTAGGTGGCCGCCCACTTCCTGCCTCTTACAAAGAAGTCATGAGAACAAATGTGGCACATTTCCAGCACTTTACCAGGACAAGACGCCCCAACACCAATCTTGTCTGGGCTGCCTTAGCACAGAAAGCATTCTGCTCTGTGGAAGGGTGAGGGCTAAGAGTCACAGAAATAAAATGTCACAATGAACTATAAGCTTACCTGTCTCATGTCTGCAAATTTCTTCTGTAGCTTACCAATTAACAATGACACTGTTGCCAGGCAGAAATGATATATTTGGAAGTGACAACTTAATCTCATTTTTCTGTTTGTGCTGAAGTGTTTCTGTTCCGAGTAAGCATGCTGTCTAATGAACGACAGGGCACAGAATGTCCCGAAGGGAACCAGAGGAACCAAAGCAGGGAGTGGATATATCATCCTCACACCATCCAGTTAAAGACGAGAGTGTGTGAGGAGGGTGTGGCTTTTAGGAAACAGAGAGACTTACGGTGGAGGGCACGGTGTAGAAAGGGCCCTCCAGAAGGAAGCCATCGTCTCTTCCGCTCCGAGACCCTGACCTTCCGGAAGACGTGGAGAACACTGAGGGAGGGCAGCACCCTATGCAGGATCATGGCTCCTTTGTTATTAGGTCCCCGTGACATCTAAATCATCTTAAAGAGATGAGACTCTCTCTCATTGTCAGAGACACCCTCGGTCCCAGTCTCGTCTAAGGAAGAAATGACGCGGAGGAGCTGGGCCTGTGGCACGACCTTAGAAAAGCTGGTGATTGACAGCGAGGGAGTTTCAGCTAGAAGGCAGGGGAAGGTGTCTTCTTTGAGGCTTTTATGCCTTCAAAGATGACAGTAGCTGCTGTGGTTACCCAGAGATAGGCCTCCGCACCAGATGGAGGAAGACCAGAAAAGCCATAACGAGCAGCTTGCCCTAATTGACGTGGGATGGAGCTGGCAGATAGACAAGCTAAACCTACATCAATATAAACCAGGCTCCTGGTCGTAATGGAGACCTATCTTAAGTTGTTTCAACTTAGTATGAGAGGGAGGGAGGGAGGGAGAGAGAGAGAGGAGGGAAAGAGGGAGAAGGATTGAGGTTCTCCTACAGTTTTGATGATTTTTCACATTTTAATGCAAGGACCCCTCACATTCCCATGGAACTAGTACCGAGAAGATGAGTGTTAGCACTTTCCAAGGCCAGAGTCCTATCAGCCATTCACATAAACCCCATAGACTGAAGAGCAGGGTCCATGTAGCAGGCCAGAACAATCACATGTCCTTTAGAACATGGACAACGACTGTGCACACAACTGTAGTCTTTCTTCACGACCCACTGCACAGAATCCTGATCCGCTTCGAGCTTAACAAACTTATCTGAGACTAGAACTAAAGAAATGGATGAGGTCACAAGATTTAGCAGGAGCCACATTTTGCTATTCTATTTTCTATTCATTTGGAAGGGGGAGTGCAAGAGTGAGTTACACAGTTTAGCTAGAAAGAAATTTTAGGGAACAGTTGTGAACTGGATCACCTTTCTTTGTTTCCAATGATCTGACAAGACCTAAGCAGCTGGCATGCCTTTTTTTTCTTTTTCTTTTCTTTTCTTTTTTTTCCTTTTTGCAGCAAGCCACTAGATGGCTTTTGAAGAGCAGGAGTCATGGTCACCTTGGCTTTTTGAGTTCTTATCTTCCTTGCTTTACCTGGTGATGAAGTCTGCCTGGGGTGACCTCATGTGCCCATCTCTCAGACACACATCTGTGCTGTATTTGTGTAAACACATCCTATGTTACAGGCTGAAGTTGGTATATATCATAGCTTAGGTCCCGCAAATGTTTGCTTTGCTTGAATTCGGTTGTGTATTGAGATTTCAACAAAATGGGAAGGTTTCCATGGATGGCTTTGGTAGATGCCAAACCAGAGTCTCTTACTAGTAAGAGATTATGGGAAGCAGATAATTCAAGGTGCATGGGGATCTTGGCCAACACAGTGCAGTTTGCTAATGAAGGGCTTTGAACCACATGTTTTAAGTGTTCAGTATGGATAAAAATACAGAGGAATCCTTTGACGTGGCTGCATCTAGATAATCCCATCATGAACTCGAGCACTCCTGGGATGAACTTGAGGCTATTAAACGTAGGTGTTACCTGTCTCTGGACATCTACTAGGGAGACAGCTGGAGTTTCAGTTGGCCTTGTCCACCAAGTAGTGAGTGGACCATAATTTGCAATTTATTTACTCGTTTGTAAAGATATGAGCTAAATTGGCATCAAATGCTCAAAAACCCCAATTCCAGTATTGCGAGGGAGAGAGAGAGAGAGACAGAGAGAGAGAGAGACAGAGAGAGAGAGAGAGAGTGCAAATCCCTGGTAGCGGTGATGACAATCTGTCCAACATTATCCACCTAGGTTTTTCTTACCTCAGATATCTGCTAGCTAGAGAAATCTAAAACCTCATGATTTTATTAAAATAATAGAACAAATTCATTGAAATTAAAGAAACAACTTTATGAATGATAATTTGTGTTATATTTGATAAACTTGGCTAATGAAAGGGCAGTCTGACGCTAATTCCTAAGACTCATTTGAAACAAGCGATTCAGTGAATGAAGAGTAAAATTTTTTTTATGAATTAATCATTTCCTGTGATTTTTTTCCTGTGACGGTATAAGGAAAAAAATACTCTCAACTCTTGTTAACTCTTAATTTGAGCAGGCTCAAGTAGTGAAGGTCAGGCCGATAAGAGAAGAACTAGGGAAATTTAGTGACCTGTAAACTCCATGGATACATGGGAGAAGTCCAGGGAAAAAGCCATTCCCAAAAGAGTGGCTTCAAATTCCAGCATCCATGGCATTTCAACAAAGGGCAGCAAATGTGGAGATGCCACAGGACAAAAGGAAAAAGACCCCAACTATCCAGGGACAACAGACTACAGAAAAGCACAAGCAGCAGATGACGATTATTTAGCAGATTCTTCTAGGCAGATTCTGACCACACCATCTCAAGGCTGGTGTGTGCAATGTAACATTTTCTGCAATGGTTGGCATTTGTTGTCTTTTATAAAGACGTGGGGCAGGATTCCATTGGTCTTTCTAAATCTATGTTTACTTTCAGGAAAACAGAGGAAGAAAAGAGAGTTCTCCACCATCTGCCTTTATGAATTGCCCCCTGCTCAATAGTTCTTCTGCTTGGGAAACTTACTTTGGGGCCCTCTATAGGGCCAATACTCTTACATGTTTATGCTGCAGATGTTATGTTTTTGAATCAGGAGCCTTTCTGCTTCCTGCAATGCCTCTTGAGAAAATCCCTCCTGCTCTTTAAATGGCCTCAGATATGACTCCTTGGAATAGACTGTTAGCCTGTGTGGCTACCTCTCTCATAACGAGTGCCTGTGGCAGAAGGGGCAGGGGTAGTTGGAACTTAGGTCCTTTTGGTAGAACTTCTACAACTTTCAGGTAATAGCTGATAGCCGGCACCTCATACCAGCAGATGGCTGATTCTGTTCATCAGCCCACAGGCAGACTCCGCAGCTGGGCTTAGGAAAGCCTTCATGTACTTGGGATCAGTGCTTCTAATGAGCTCTTAGACTTGCTTTGTTCTGGGTTTTCAGCCCAGTCTTAATAACTTGCATGAGTTGAATTATGTCCTCTTCTATTCTTCTGTTGAGTTTTTCAGCCCGATGTAATGTTCTGTAGAGATGAAGCTTTGGTAAATCATTAGGCTTAGATGAGGTCATATGGCCCATGTTCTCATGTCTCTCTTTTCTCCCATCCTCTCCTCACTCCCTTCTCCGACATTTTAGTTTCATGACACAGTGAGAAGATTGCTGTCACTAGCCATGTAGAGTCCTGACAAAGCACTGAATGCGCTGGTGCCTTGATTCTGAGCATCTCAACCTCCCAAACTGTCAGAGATACGTTTACGTTCATTAGTATTTCGTTTTGACAGCACGAGCTGATACAGCAACCGTCATGCCACGATACTGCTTTAAGAGGTGAGGCACACATTTCAAAGCTCATGAAGGCAAATGTCAGACTTTCTGACTAATGACCTGGGCATCTCATGGAAGTTAGAACCACTCAGGTGCTAAGCACCCAAGTAGTTTAATTTTACACAAGTACGGATCACAAGGATATGTCCTTGCATATCTCAGCTGGGAACAAGGTAGGACCGTTGAAGCTCCTAGTGCTGGGAGGGATGGAGAGGTGGTGGGAAGGTTACTCTGTCCTGTTATTGGCAGAAGGCACAACTTGAGTCATTTAACACTCCTCAGGGTTTGCTCCCTGCCCTGAGAATGGTGTTTTCAAACTAAGGGACAAAATAAATATGTTTATGGATACAGATAAAATATGGGAGCAGGACTTTTATTTAATATGGCTACAATGTTAGTTTCATTAGTGAGCCTCATATATAATTTCAGAGATAAAGTTGATTTTACATGAGAATGCAGCAGTTTTACAGAGAATGGAAAGAATAGAAGAATTGTACCCACATCAAAGAATAGCTAGAAAATCCTCACACACAACTCTCAATGCCAAACACACAGCTCTGGCTCTGCAAAGAAAAGGAGAACCACGAAAAAAACCTCATAGGAAGCAGAGACAGGCAAACAAAGGCTTGTTCATGCTCTCCTTGCTATTATCAATCTTTTTTTCCTAGGGCTAATGGCTCTATTCTAGACATGCACATTCATCTACCCCCGACATCTGTGCAGAGCGTGGAACAGCGTATCTCAGTCTGTAATTGCTTGCTACCCTGAGATGGTGAAATGAACTTCTGATATTTGGGAGAAAACAGACTTTGCTTCCTCGGCAAAGTGATAATATTCATGTTATTTAAAGTCTTAAGCTATTTTGCAGATGAAAAGAGGAGGCACACTCTAGGCATGTTATTCTTAAGGTGCTTATGGAAGTAAAGCCATTGTTTTTCAAAGAGTAATGTTTGTGCATAAACATGCTTTCAAGAAAGCATTTCAGATACAAGTGTGTAAACCTTCAGGATACCTGGTTAATATTACTGGTATTGGTACATATAAAACCATTGACAATCTCAAGGTTTTCATTATCTGCTAGGCTGGTGTGTGTGTGTGTGTGTGTGTGTGTGTGTGTGTGTAGGCTTCAATAAGTCTGTCAATGGGGAAAATTATACTGTGCTGGGATAATCAAATCCTCAATCGGTGAGGAGCTTTGAGGACCTTGAGATCATAAAACACTATGACCTCAGATTCTTTCTACCGTAGCCAAGACAGTCCCTTCTTTGTCCTTGGCAGACACACACCTCTCCAGGTAATACATTACATTCCTTTTCTTTGTAGGGCTCCAACCAGTCATTGCTGTGACTGCACAGGAAATAATTGGTTTGTTTGTTTGTTTTTAAACTTTGTGACCCTGTGTGAGCTCAGGAGTCACACTGGGGATTGAATGTGAGCGGCCCCCCACAAAATACTCCTCTGCCCTTGGAGCTTACAGTTATCAGTGTGGTGATGTCACATTCATCCATGCTTCTCCTATGCTTTGATGGTACATACTCCCTCATAAAGACAGATTTTCCAGTTAACATGAAAGATGGACCAGCTTGATACTCAGTAAGTTAACAGTCAGGGATCAATCATTCTAACTTATTGGCCTTCCCCAGGCTGTCCATGAGAAAAAAAAATTGGTTCAGTAAGAACTTCACATAAATTTATAAATGACTACTCTATTTCAACTAGTATGCACACAGTGGTAAAAGACACAGAAGATTATGGCATAATGAGAAATTTGATTCTAGTACATAAAGACTACATGGGTAGTGTGTGTGGTACTGGATTCTTCTTTATAGGATCGTATCCTCCATTGGCTCTCCAAGTAGCTTCACTTCTTATTTAATTGTTATCTCAAAATAACTTGTACTTATTACATGGTGCCTGGATTTCAGTGTACCAAACTAAGTGATGAGATTGCTGAATGGTTAACATGATTGTGTTAATTTGAATGTAAATTAGCCCTATAAGCTCATAGGGAGTGGCACTATTAGGAGGTATGGCTTTGTTGGAGTTGGTGTGGCCTTGTTGGAAGAAAGGAGTCACTGTGGGGATGAGCTTTGAGGTCTCATATATGCTCAAGCCACTCCCAGTGTCTCAGACCACTTCCTGTTGCCTGTGGCTCAAGATGTAGGACTCTCAGCTCCTGCTCCAGTACTGTGTCTGTCTGTACATTACCATGTTCTATCATGAAGATAATAAACTAAACCTCTGAAATTGTAAATGTGTCACCTCAATTAAATGTTTCTCTTTATAAGAGTTGTCTTAGTCATGGTATCTTTTCACAGCCCTAGAAATACTAATTAATACAGTGATGGATTACCAATGTTCCAAAGTAAATGTGGTCAGAGTAAGTTAAGGGTGGTCAGAAGAGTTAAGAATGGTCTAGGCAGTGGAACCTGATTAGCCACATAGGTCATAGTGCCTGCCTAAATTTAAGGTGGGGTTGAGATTCTAACTTCTGATAGGGAAGTAGCAAAGTCACTTTGTAGAAGAACAAATGTGGTAGGCAATGTCTCTTGTCACTCTACTAAATGAATGAAGATAAGGACAGATGCAACTGAGTTCATGAGGGAGGGAGGGAGGGAGAGAGAGAGAGATGGAGACTTGTTTTAAATAGGATACCTGCCTTGATATGGAATAGATGAAAATTACTTCAACAAGAGGGTACAATAAGTTCCATTGAGCAACCATAGTAGTAGTCAATTGGTATCAAGGACTCATTGCCTGTTCAGACAACATGCACTAAATGAGGCGAGGCAATCTAAGATACAGAACTCCAGCTAGTCTTGTCTGCTCATCTCTTGAGCATCCTTTTGGGCATCTACTTCATTATATACACTAATCTCTTCTGTGTAGTTATTTGGAGGCTGATAGGTTGCAATGGTGACAGCTTTGATATGGTTGCAGTGCAAGGTTACTAAAGCTAAGTCAAATGTGGGTACATTTCCAAAACAGATGTTTTCAGCCTCACTTCTGAGATGTTCCCTGAGCCTTGGGTACAGTGGTTGTGTTGTAGATACATAAACTACAGTTGAACACCCCATAATTAGTTCTTCTCTACATTTTGACCAGTTGTGATTTCTATGAAAGTTTACATCTGCTGCAAAAGAAGCTCTTTTTTTTTTGAAATGAGGAGTGAGATCTACATTTGTCTATGGGTATGAAGATAAATATGTAGAACTCATGAATTATACTGGTTTAGGAAAGGTGACAATAATAGGTTCTCCTCTAGGGTCCATGACCTCACCAGCCATTGGTAATTGGCTAATTTTACTGTACCAAACATGGATTCCTTCCTACTGAGTGGGCCAATTAGATACCTGTTGGTTAACCCTAAGATAAGCATATCACTATTACACCAATGAGGATATTTTTCTCAATTGTTCATTGTTGTGAGTCATAGGTTTTACAGCTAGCTAGAACTATTTGTTGGTGGAAGCTGCTTGTTCATTTCCCAGACACCCAGACCTGAAATAATCATACAAAAACTATATTAATTAAAACACTGCTTGACCTATTAGCTCAGGCTTCTTATTAACTAACTTTTACATCTTAAATTAGCCCATTCCTATTATTTTGTATTTTACCATGAGGCTCATGGTTTACCATTAAAGTTCCATCTGGTGTCTGTCTCCTTTGGCAGCTACATGGCATCTCCCCGACTCCGCCTTCTTTTTCCCTCTATCTCTGCTTAGAATTCCCATCTTGTTCTAATCTGCTCTGCCATAGGCCCAAAGCAGCTTCTTTATTAACCAATGGTAATAAAACATATTTACAGCTTATAGAGGGGTATCCCATATCAACTATTGATTGCCTTTCTTCTTTGGATGCTGGCTTTGCACCTTCATATACAACAAGAATTAGTTCTCAAGGAGGAGACTTTCAGCTCAGTTCTAGTTCTATTCCTGCAAATCCTAGGTCGGATGTATGTGGTTTGAGCAATAGGGTCTTACCTCCAAGTTCTGGAAGGTGACCAAAGACAATGGCAGTAGCTTATACTATTTGGGGGATCTCTTGTACTCCTCTGACCAAAAACTCAAAGGGAAGTCTTCCATGCCTAATACTGGGATTTTTATTAGATAGTTATTGCTCTTGGGAGGAATAATATTATGTCCAAGTGACATTCACACACACACACACACACACACACACACACACACACACCACAAATTCTTAAAAGCTGTGAGGTTGTGTGTGAGGAGCTTCTCAGCTGGGACATTCCTTTAACTCTCCAACACTGCAGACTTACCTATATTCCTGCCCCTGTTCTACCTAAAGCCTCTGAGTAAATAATCTCAAACTACATTGATCAGCAGGCTTATTTTGTTTTCATTCTTTTGGTTCACAAGACTTTCTAGACAGATTTGGAAACCATAGACAGTCAAATATAACATGAGGCCTGAAAACACAGATAATGCTGAGGCAGATGCTCAAAGAATTCACCACTTGAGTTATTATGTATGTGATGGCTACTGCCTGAACTATCAGACAATTTTTTATCATTTATATATATATTTTTAATATTTATTTATTATGTATACAATATTCTGTCTGCTTGTATGACTGAAGGCCAGAAGAGGGCACCAGACCTCATTACAGATGGTTGTGAG
>LOEQ01000808.1:711997-733545 GCA_001685075.1 Bramus lutescens | reverse complement strand
TCTCTCTCTCTCTCTCTCTCTCTCTCTCTCTCTCTCTCTGTATATATATATACACATATATACATATACATATATACATATACATATATATACATATATATGTATCAGAAGATATTTAAAGGTATATGAAGGAAATCCAATTCTATCCTTTAAATTGCATGTAGTCTATACTCCTCTATTAATCATTGCAACTTACAGTTTTTAAGTATTAACCATATTTAATACATTTCAATTGAAGACTCATCATTAACCTGTATAAGTGGAGAAAAATGATGAGGTGCATAAAGGGAGTTAAATTATTTTCATGAGATCACAACAAAAATATGATGGAAGTTAAATTTTATAACCTAAACTTCATGGAATAGTGACATTTGTTAGAAGTCATTTAATCTTCTGAGCTCTAGTTAACTAATACAGATTTCAACAAAGATGAAACAAAATAAAATCTAATATACGTCGGCAACAAACACAAGAGGACTGCTGGAGGGCTGAGATTTCAAGTCCAGCAATTTATCTACAACTCTCACTGCTATAGTAATCACACCAGCCATGGCATCAATCTCAAACTGTTTTTGAGATCTCTTTTATTTATTCATTTATTTATTTTATTAATGTTTTTATTAAGCTATATATTTTTCTATGTTCCCCTCCATTCCCCTCCCATGCTTCTACCCTCTCCCATGATCCCCATGCTCCCAGTTTACTCAGAAGATCTTGTCTTTTCTTAAACTCATGCAGATTAGATACATGTATGATTGTCTCTCCTAGTGTCCTCTTTGTTGTCTAGGTTCTCTGGGGTTATAAATTGTAGGCAGTTTTTGCTTTGTTTTATATCTAAATGTTACTTATGAGTGAGTACATATGATATTTATCTTTCTTGGTCTGGGTTACATCACTCAATATGATGTTTTCTAGATCCATCGATTTGTCTACAAATTTCAAGATGTCTTTTTTTTTACACTGTGTAGTACTCTGTTGTGGTAAATGTACCCCATTTTCTCTATCTGTTCTTTGGTTGAGGGGCATCTAGGCTGTTTCCAGGTTCTGGCCATTATGAATAAGGCTACTATGTACATAGTTGAGCACATGTCCTTGTGGTATGATTGAGTATCTTTTGGTGTATATCCAAAAGTGGTATTGCTGGGTCTTGAGATAGGTTGTTTCCTCATTTTCTGAGAAATTGCCATACTGTTTTCCAAAGTGGCTGCACAAGTTTGCACTCCCATCAGCAATGGAAGAGTGTCCCCTTTACCCCACATCCTCTCCAGTATATGTTGTCATCAGTGTTTTTGATCTTGACCATTCTTACAGGTGTAAGATAGAATCTCAGAGTTGTTTGATTTGCATTTCTCAAATGGCTAAGGATGTTAAGCATATTCATAAGTGTCTTTCAATCATTTTAAATCTGTCTGTAGAGAGTTCTCTGTTTATATCTGCACTGAATTTTTAATTGCATTATATGTTTTGGGGTTTTTGTTGTTGTTATTTGTTTGTTTTGATGACCAGTTTCTTGAGTTCTTTGTATATTTTAGAGATCAGTCCTCTGTCCAATGTGAGATTGGTGAAGATTTTTTCCCATTTGGTAGGCTGCCATTTTGTCTTGTTCACTGTATTCTTTGTTTTACAGGAGCTTCTCAGTTTCAGGAGGTCCCATCTATTAATTGTTTCTTTCAGTTGTTGGGGGAGGCTGCTTGTTCATTCCCGGCTGCCTAGAACTAAAATAATCACACAGAAATTATATTATTTTCAATACTGTTTAGCCAATAGCTTCAGCATATTTTTATCTAGGTCTTATATCCTAAACTAATTCATCTCTGTGAGACACTTACCCCTTATTTTTAAAGGGGTGAAAAAACTTTTAGCAAAATGTTTTAAAAATAAAAACCCAGACTAGATAGTTCCCAAAAAGATAGTGGCCTTCCTCCCTCCCACCTAAAAAATTATACTCAGCCACCTAATACAGGCTGATAAAAATGCCCTGATTCAGAAACAGGGTGGCCTTGCTCTACAAGCAAAAATCAAGGCAAAAGAAAAAAAAAGACCTTCAAACAGTTGCCCCTGAATGGCTGTTTTGTTTCTTCTGCCTTTAAAAGCTAACCTCAGAGAGCTCTAACTCCTCTCTATCTCACTACAATAGGGGTTAAAGATGAGTTCCAAACTAGTTTGTATTACACTGGCAATAAAACCTTGCTAATTGCAGTCCGGTTTCTGTGGTTTTTGGTGGTCTTCCTGTGGTTCACAATCTGCACACAGCAATCTCCATTAATCTGTGCATCAGCACAAGGTAGTGGCCTACCAGTAAAGTTTTGGTGGACTCTGGTGGAGGCCTCTGTCTCCTGTGGTAGCTACATGGCTTCTCCCTGACTCTGCTTAATCTCTCTCAACATCTCTGATTGGATTTCCCACCTTGTTTTATTCTGTTAAGCCATTGACTAAAAGCAGCTTTATTCATTAACCAATAAAAGCAACAGATATACCGAAGGAATTCCCACACCATTTTCCCTTTTCTGTTTAAATAAAAGGGAAGGTTTTAACTTAAACATAGTAAAATTACATATAACAAAACAGGTATCAAGCAATAATTACAGTTACAATATTTATATCTACTTTATCTTTTATTATAACTAAGTAAAACTGTAATTATAACTATCTATTCTTCAACTCCATCAAAGACTCCAGAAGGATATAGTATTACATAAGTTAACAGCAAGTGCATTGTAAGAAACTTTTAAAATTCTAGATTGATAGAGACATCTCGCTGCTTAAACAATCACCAAAGTTCTTTTGTAATGTTGGGGCACCCATCTTCAGCCTACAGGCCCATAGTATTTGGCAAACTTTTCCATGAAGCAGGAAATTTTAAAGACAGTTTTGCCTCTATTGGCAATTTGTCAGTCAGCTTTTTTGTTTCCTGCAGAATGTCTAGCAGAATCTTTTTGTTTTTTCCTGAAGCAGAAACTCCAAAGCACTGTCTTACCTTTATGCAAGTTTAGCAGTTATTTTCTGGGGTTCCTGTGTGTCCAGTTCAAACAGCATAATATCAATCAGTCCAGGTAATATCAATTTCTTGCTCAAACAGCTAGCAAACTCTACAAGGATACTTTTTGATACCCATCATCCTCTTGAAGTAGATTGGTGCTGCCAGGAAAAGTTGTGTCTCACTGTCATGAAAAGTATTCGTTCTTAAAACATTTTAAATGACATATTCCATAGTTCTTTGAAAGGTTTGAAGATTATATATGGAACCAAAATATATCACTACATATCTAGAAAACATATCTAATATAACTATAAACTCGAATACTATAGATGACTATCTATTAACCTGTATTTATAATTATACATTTTTAATTGAGCTGCAAAACAAAATACCTTAATCAATAATAGAAATATGTATATAACAAAATTAATCTTAAATTTTTATAAATAAAGCAAAATTTATACCATTGCAAAGTATCCATCTCTATAGTATATCCCCCTTTAAATGTAAACAAACATTTATAAACAATCTTTTAGGAAACTTGAGTATTGTTCTCTAGACTACTTCCTGTTGATTGGGGGCACCATTAATTATGTCTATCATGTGGTATCCTGTATCATAGGCACAACTCAGCCAGCAGTCCTGAAGCCCTCATGGATGTTGGACCATCTGGGTCATTGTTTCAGGGGTCTTGTTTGATCAAACCACATTAGTCTGGAAGGAATCCACAGGTTCTCATCTCTGTGGAAACAAAAGAAGAACCTCTTTTCCAAAACACCTTATCCTTAGACCTAAATTTGGAAGTCAAGTTACCTTTATAATATACATGTTGGTTTAGCTTAGCAGACCATACAATGAAATGTCTCTCTTTACTTAGCTCCTTCACAATAAAAAGAAATTAAAGAAAGCACAATGGTAAACATAATTCAGACTCTCTGTGTATATTTCTTCTTTACATGTTTTTATAAAAAAATAATCTATGACTGTACTCTGTACTTTTTAAAGACTTTGTTTTATTTTTTAAATGTTCTATTTCCATTTATAACTGTCTATACTCTTTTTCTTCTCTCTCCCAAGCATATGTACATTTATCCAACACTATAACCCATTTAGAGGTCTTTTCTATATGGATTTGTCTTTATTATGCACATATCTGTAATTATTTTTTGATCAGGAGCACATTTTTTAATGCTAAGTGGACATGGCTAGGACCAACTAAGCAGTCCTGCCTGCTTGCTCTGCCCAGTCAAACATGGCAGAGGCATGTTCACTGCCTCTGAGAGACAGTCTCTCTCCCCCAAATACAGGGTCTTAGCAGGTCTGTGTCATTATTTAGCAATTGGTAACATGCTGCTCACAAAACCCATTTACGTGTACATATGGCCTCCAGAAAGAGGCTGTTCCTGTAACTAGCATGAACCAGAAAGCCAATGTTTAGAAACCATGGAAGTTTTTTTTTTTGTTTTGTTTTGTTTTGCTTTGCTTTGCTTTGCTTTTTTCTGCTACCACTGTATCATCAGGAGACCTCTCTTAAAGGAGCCATGAGCAAATAGAGGCCATCCAGAAAAATAAAAATTATGCTGGCTTCCAAGAAGTTCTTTTGTGTCTAGAATTCCTTTCCAAGCTTTTTAGGTTTTACATGGATATAGTCAACCACATTGGTGCCAATTTGTT
The DNA here is from genome assembly GCA_001685075.1 of Bramus lutescens. Lineage (NCBI taxonomy): Eukaryota > Metazoa > Chordata > Mammalia > Rodentia > Cricetidae > Bramus > Bramus lutescens. The sequence continues at coordinate 728,891 of LOEQ01000808.1, read as the reverse complement.
GGGGAGGCTGCTTGTTCATTCCCGCTGTCCAGAACCCAAATAATCACATAGAAACTATATTATTTGCAATACTGTTTGTACAATAGCTTAAGCATATTTCTATATAGCTCTTATATCCTAAACTAACCCATCTCCATTAATCTATACTTTACCACAAAGTCATGGCCTACCAGTAAAGTTTCAGTGGGCTCCAGCTTAGGCATCTGTCTCCTGTGGTGGCTACATGGCTTCTCCCTGACTCTGCCTACTCCTCTCTACAACCCTGTGTGGATTTTCTTGCTTGCTATACTCTGTTAAGCCATTTGCCAAATGTGGCTGTATTCAATAACCAATAAATGCAACATATATAGAGAAGGACTCCCCACACCACTCAGTGTCTATGATACTGGGGATATATTAAGAAGTGATCTCCTGTGCCAGTGCCTTCAAGTTTACTTGAAGTCAATTCCAAACTTTTAAGTGCTATGTGGTGTTGCTTTCTGTGGAACTCCCTTATCATTCTCGATACATATGTATCTGGGTACATGCCTCAGTATTCCACCAGCAATAGCCATGGAATTCTTATCCTTGTGTCTTATCTACTATCTAATATTAACCTTCATAGAGATGTTTCTCAATATGTATCAGAGGCCTTACCATGGGTGCATTGACTTCATTCAACAGAAAGAGGACAGTTTTCTGAGAATCCCTCTCACTCCTTAATAAGCTAATCTTAGAGGATATGAACAACAATTGTGTCAAGTTATTTTCTCACAGATGTCTGTGTCATGTGCAACCCAGAAGAAAAGTGCTCCCTCAAAAATAAAACAAAAATGTGCTAATTGCTCTAGGGTGGTTGTTCTCAATCTTTCAAATGCTGTGGCCCATTAATATAGTTTTAAATGTTGTGATGAAGCCCAACCAATGTAGCAGGAATTTACATTATCTATTATAAGATCCCCCATTTCCTAAGCTCAGAATTTTTCTTCTGTATGACCCTTTTGTTTATGTTGTCATTTATGTGGCCCCTGTGTAAGACTTGGGGACAGGGGAGCTTACATATAAATTCTTACTGCTAGATAGTGATTAATAAAGAGCTTTGTATCTAACCTTGGTATCTTCGCTGTACTGTGAGAATTCTAACATTTTTGACAAGTTAGTTTTTTAGTTTACAAGAAGTGTAAAATACGAGACCTTCCATAATTCTTGTATAGAAGACTCTAAAACAGTTTTTTTTCACAGATTACTAGAGGTAAGCAAGTCATTTCTGCATGGAGAAGTTATAAATACTATGAACCTTGAACTCATTGTTTTACATATGTAGATTACCCCTAGTCTTCATTGGTTTTGCTTTTTGGAGCACAATTAACCATTAGCCAAGAACATTCTTTTAATTCCATCTGTGATGAACATGGACCTTTTCTCTCCATTATTGTCTAAATATTTAATCTATCAATTGTTTAAGAAGATTTAAAGAATTAAGACAGATGTATTTAGTAATATGCAAATGCGTTCCATTTTATGTGAGGAAATTGAGCCTTTGGTATCTGCAGCAAGCAGCCCTGGAACAGTCTCTAAAGTTATCAGTGGATGACTTGCCCATAAACCAGGAAAAATGAATTTTTAATGAGGTCTAAGCAGTATTTATTTTAAGAGACAACAAGGCACTCTGAGCTCTTATTTCATAAGTTATAATGAAGTCAGAAAATAGAAAATTGTTTCAATTATCATTTTGCAATATAATTCTAGATAGGTAATTTGATAAGATGTCAGTATCTTGAAAGTTGTAGCATTGTTATAAGTATCAATTGTCTCTTTTTTGTATTCAGAACTTTGACATTGTATCAAAAGTTCTGTGTCTGTTCTTAAACCACTCCTTCTCATTAACCTATTCTTTCCTTGATGAAACATATCTGTTTGGGACTGAGTTTCATAATGATGTGGCTACCATTTCCTGAAAACAGTGTATTTAACAAATGAAGAAGTTGAGGTTTGGAAAAGTTAGGACTACTGTATGACTGACTTAATCTTGAACCAGTTCATTTGGTGTCAAGCCCTCATTATTCAGCAGAGTGACAGCCTATAAATAGGACCATGATTAAGAAATGTGTGAACTGAAAATAATTATCTATCTGCCTGTCAAATTTTAGATTTTTCTTTTCTGAACTTTTATGATCCAAATGGAGAACAGGGATTGTGAGGTCTGAGATTTGCATCTGCTGTATGATACAATAATTGAGAAGAGATAATTGATAAAAAATTAAAAAAAAATAAGGACACTGTTTGAACTTAGGAAAAAAAAATCCTTTGAAAGTTCCTTCCTTGTGTCCAATGTATTGTAGTCATATTATAGCCCCTCAAATTATAGTTTTTTATCTCCTCCAAATCTTCCTGGAATGTTTGTTCTTCCCAGCTGGTCATCCATCTTACTTTCATGTCTTTACATCAACTGTGTGTGTATGGGAGGTGGGTGCCTCTTGCAGCTGATGGCAGCTGCTGTGTGCTCATGACTGCAAGACCAAATCATGTCCTGCACACAGCTCAACATATCAATGCTCTCCATCTTGAAACAAGGTTAGGCAAGAAGCAATGGGCAGTGTTACATTATAGACCCTCTGTGTGAAGGCAGAATTTGGAAAATGGAGCGGGCCAAGTGCAAAGAAACACTTGATCATGCATTTCTTAGGGCTGTAGTCTCTTTACGGAGGGGGGCACCTATGAAGCTTGTGGAGTAAAGAAATGATAAAATCACCATGTATTTGAGAATAAAACACATTCAAATAAGAGCTTGGATGGAATAGAGGCAAAATCCCTGTTCTTGGAGGATAATTTAGGAAGTTGCTCATTCCTGTGAGGTGACAGATGACTGGGACTGAAGCCAACAGTGTCACCTCCAAAATGGAGACGGTCTTCAAGATGCATTATGAAAATAGAATGCCATCGGGGACTTGTGAGATGAAGTCTGAGGAACTTAAGGGGACAAAAGATAAAGCCAAGGTTTTGAATTTAGATGACTGTGCGGTGTTACTGCGAAGAGAAAAGACAGAGAGCTGAGGAAGGGTGGCTGGACTAGCAGTAAGTCCATTCTAAAGAATGCTGAGTTTTGGAGGGATGGAAGGCGCAGTAAGAAAGCAAGGAGGAAAAGGGTCCCAGGTATAAACAAGAGAATTTATTGTGAGTTTCTTAACTCCAAGGGGCCTGTATAAATGGCAGTGTAACTGATCACCCAAAGTAAAGCTGAACAATGGTTGTCACAAGCAGGAGAATTTCTATTTCTGATGCATATACAGAGAAATTGACCCTGGAAAAATAAAAACAAAAGGAACATCAAGAATAAAACAGACTCCAAAGACCGTCAGATAACGATCAAGAATGCCTAAGGCAGACACTGAAGAAAAAGACTCATGTCTTAGAATATTTTTTGAAGTGCATAATATGGAGGTAAGAGGACAAGATATCTTAAATTTTTTAATTAACTTAAAAACACAACACAGATAATAATCCAGGTAATTAAAACTTTTTTTACCTTCTTGAAGTATTCAAAATTATCACATAAAGTAGTTTTATTAGTTTATTCTTAAGCAAACTAAGGTTTTGAGAGTCATGTTTTGTTTTGAAGTAAAATATGCTATCATCTTTTACTCATGTGAAACCCAACATGTCCCTTAAAACAGAAAATTCATGGGGTGTGTGGTGCTCAAGGAATTCTTTCAGTCTCTTCTTTCCTTTGAGAGATGCCACCTTTCATTGCCCTAATGCAGGGCCTCCCTCTGCACCTAAACTGGACAGTCTTTGCTAGTCTAGCTACTAGTGTGTCATGAGACACCGCTGCCTCTGCTTCCTGAGGGCAGTTGCCATGGCTGCCTGACGTTTCCACAGGTTCTAAGGATCTAAACACCAGTTCTCACTTTTGCCTGGCTGCGCTTTACATGTTGAGCCACATTCTCAGTCCACGAACCTTAAATTTAAGCTCAAGTGATTTCTTTAAACCTCATGCTGGGACCTTATGATTTTTCCTGACAGATTTGCCTCATAGTTATCTTTTGTTTAATTTAAAACACATTTTTCACACAATTTATTTTGATTGTGATTTTGCCTCTCTAATATACCCCAAGATTTTCTTCATCCGTCCAATTCCATGACTCCTTTTTCTCTCTCTTTAGAAAACAAACAAGCAGGAAAAAAAGACTAAGAAGAAATTAAAAGCACAAAAAAAACAAAAAATAATCTACCATAGAGAAATAAAATGCATAATTACAAAAAATAACCAGAAAATGAAGTTACTGGGCAAATATTAAAAGCAAAAATTTTCAGTGTAAAATATTCACATTATAAATTCTCATAAGTATATTTGATATAATATTAAGAATGTGAAAATATGAAAGAAGCTAGATTTTGGTTTTTGAGACAAGGTCTGTTGTATCTCTCGGTAGCCCCAAACTCACTGTGTAGTAAAGGATGACAAGAAACTCTTGAACATTGGCCTACAGGCCCTACTCCTTTTGTCTTAGATGCTAGGAATACAAGAGTGCCCTGCAACATTCATAAAGACTTCTTGTGTAAGCAAATCCAATTTATTATGACAGGCCATATGGCAGAGGAATTAGGAGCTCAGACTCTGGAGACACCTAATGAGGTTCAAATCCAAGTTGTTCTACTTGATTTCTGCCCAAGATTTAGTCTCATCACATGGACTTTCTCTGCCTCTATTCCATAATTTGTTTGGGGAGTTTGAGAAACGTTGGCTTTATTCTGAGAATGTTTTTAGATGCTTATTGTCAAACCCAAGACCCAGTGTCTTGATCATGGCAAGCAAGTGCTGTAGCATTGAGCTGCATTCTCAATCCTCCTTATTATGAAAAATAATTAATTGATGGTGATAATATCTCAAACTTTTCAAATTAGTTGTATGACATATTTTACCTAAGGCACTGCATGTGTCAGCAATTACTTTTACTGTTTTATAATCAAAGTTTCCTACAGAAATATATTATGAGAGCTTCCTTTCTCTTTTGCCACTTTGGTTTATCTTCACCTTTAGAAGATGCTTTTAATGATAGGATTGTAAGCATACACTGAGCAGAATAGGCCAGGATAAAGTCTGTTTACTAATATTAACAAAATGTTAGAGAATTTGACAGTACTTGCCTGCAGATAAGGTAAAGACACAAACATACATTTCTAGTCATTTGTTTATCTCTGTTCTTACAAAGTAAAAGTAGGAGAAATGGATACCTCAGTCAAAGAAGGGATAAATTTAAAAGAGAAAATCCAAAAGCAATATGTCCAGGAAATCTGTGGCATCTATAAAAAGGTGGAATCTATGAATATTAGGTATGAAGGAAAAAGAAGAAACTCAGGTCAAATGCACAGAAAACATTCTAACAAAATCATAGATGATTTTTCCCACTCTAAAGGAGGAAGTTCCTATAATGATACAGGATGTATACCCAACAGCTAAATAAATAAACCAGGAAAGAAACTCCCAACAATGTATAATAATGAAAATACTAAATGTACAGAACAAAGAAATGCTATTAAAACTTTGAGGAAAAAAGAACCAAGTAACATATAAATGCAGGCTGATTAGAGTAACACTAGCTTTTCAATGGACACTCTGAAAGACACAAGAACCTCTACAGAAACCACAGATGCAGCCCGTACTACTATACCCTGCAAAACTATCTATCACAATCAAAGAAAAAGCTACAGAGAAACCCTGTCTCGGAAAAGCAAAACAAAACAAGACAAAACAAACAAACAAACAAAAAAGAACAACAACAAAAGAGCTAGTGGGACAAGCTTAAACTAAAGTCAAGCATTCATAATAAGTCTGTGTGTGTCTTTATTTGAGAGATGGTGGTTGACGACCCAAAGAAAATTCCCACTACAGATCCTTAATAAAAAGACATAGTCTAACAGGTTGAAAAAGTAGAATCTACTGTTATGTATTTTAATTTGACTTTTTTTGAGACACAGTTTCATTCTGTACTTCTGGCTCGCCCAGAACTCTCTGTTTTGACAGGGCTAGCCTAGAATTACTTTGTAGAATAAGCTGGCCTCAAATTTAGAGAGTTCAACCTGCATCTGCTTTCTAAGTCCTGGAACAAATGGTGTGTAGCACCACATCCAGCTGAGAGATATTATAATTTGAAAAGTTTCAGTTTTAATAGGAATCATTAAAAACAACATCCACGATGTTATTATTAATAGTGAAAGTTAGAAATCTTATAGAAGTGTAACAAATCTTCAACTAATTCACACATTTTGTATTAATATAGAATATTTTGATTTCTCTTACTGACAAACAAAATTTTGAAAAGAAAAATTAAAATATATGATACCACCAATTTAATGGTTATTTTAAATGACATTATTTGGAAACAGTCTAAACAATACAACAGTGATTTTGTTTTGTTAAATGTGAATGTAATAAATATACACTTTGGAACTGAATTCTAGCTAGTACCAGTGACTAAATGTAAGGTAAAAGGACTAAATAAATGTAGTGTAAAAGGACCAGTCAAAGAAACCACTCCACTCGGGTTCTGAACCCATAGCCATTGAAACAAACACTCCCTAGTTCTGGGACCTGAGCCAGTGAAAGAAACACCTTCAGCTCTAAACTCAAAACCTAAGAAACATGTTCTGACCCTGAAACCAGTGCCAAAGAAACACACTTTGGCTCTAAAATCAGAGACAGTGAAAGAAACATGCCCTGGCCATAAAATTAGAGCCAACACACTAAAAATGATCACTAAAAGAATTGCAGTTTGGCCCTAAAATCAAAATTCCTGCCCTTGATCAACTGAAACAAGAAACCAGCCAGTCCCTGGGCAGAAAAACCAACCAATCTTTGAGCGGGAAAAAAACCAATCCTAAACCCCCTGACTCTGAAACACACCCTGGATCTGAGACCTGGGCAGGAAAAAAAAAAAAAACACGAAACACTTTATTGCTGAAGCCAAAATCAAAGAAACACAGCTTCACTCTAAAAGCAGTATAGAACAAACACACTTTGTTCCTAGAATCATAGCCTGTTAAAAAATAATACATCCTTATCCAAGGAATAATGTGGGTGTTGCAATGAAATTTGTTCTTGGTGCCATGTTGGGTACAAAACTATTGAGAGAAACTTTGTAAAACCTACTATATTAGAGGGCATGTTCACAGAACAAGTGAGAATGCAAGGTATTAAAATTCTAACAGTATAAAACATAACTCAAAGATATAGAACAATAATGCTATTTATGTATAATTGTGTTTAGCATTGCTGCCAAAATCCTAAAGGAATAAACACTGCAGAAAGATCAGTATCTGGATCCCCATAGTCCTCAGTGAAATAGAAATTTAACCTCACTTCATTAGTCCTTTACATGCTTTTTGTTTTCCTTCTTCCTATGTCTTGTATTCATAATTGTTGTTCATTTAAAAAGTACATGTCTGCTTTCAAAATAATACCAACAATTTTTGAAAAGCACGTTTAATATATAAGAGCAAGGACAAGGAGTGGAAAGAGGGGTGTTATATTCTATCCCCAGAAAGCCACTGTAATGATTAACCTTGATTTCAACCTGACTGCATGTGAGGTCAGCCAACCAAGAGATAAGATGCGGGTCCCACTTGAAATTGATTTTCTTGATCAGGTTATTCAGCGTCAGCAGATCCACCCTGAATATGGTTGGCATATTCCGGTCAGTGAGTAATAGATTTCAAGTTTTACTTCGTTGCCCCAGGTCTCAGTTCTCAATGCTGCTGCCTGTGCTCCTGCATTTTTTTCACTGGTCTCTGGACAAGCTTTTGGGGGGTTTCCAATGCAAATTGAATGCAGGTGTCTTTTCAGGAGACCTGCAGGCCTTCTGGATCAGTTCGGGAATATTAAGACTTCCAGAACCATGGACTGAGCAGGGACTAGATTTTCGGCCTCTCCAGAGTAAAGAAAACCATAGTCAGACTACCCAAATATAATCATGGAAGCTGATAATAAAGCCTCTTTCCCATGCATTCATTCTATTGGTTTCATTCCACCCATGAGTCTTCATTCATACACATACCCTCAAACCCTTTTAATGACTCTCTTCTCTTCTCATAATTCTAAATTATTTTTCACATTCAAAGTCAAAGGGCTATGAGGATCCTTGGAGGCTCTGGGAAAGTCCATGCAGAACCTGAATGCAGGTGTCTGAACAGTGTCTTGGAAAAACATAGGACAACTGCTAAAACTAAGGAGCTGTAGATAGACACAGTTTGAAGCTCGGAAATTTATATATCCATGGATAAGGAGCAATGACCACTTAAATGACCACAAAAGTCAACTGGCAACTAAGAGGATGTACAGATGACAGCTTTTCTTTGAGATTAGAATGAAACTGAAAACTAATCATCTCATGTCAATCACTATATAGATGTATGAGATTGACAGTACAGATGACAATCCCTGATATCTGAGCTTTGACACTGACCTCTGTTCTTCAAAGTACTCCTTAGTAATAAATAGAATATAGGATATGTAATAAGGCCAGCACATCAGAGACATCTTTGAAACTTCATTATGAAAATCCCAAGAGTAAAAGCACAGTACACCAGAGGAAATCACCTGGGAAAGCACTGGAGTTGGTGACAAACCAGAGATAAGTGTTAGGTAAGAGCTTGTGCTGCAATTTCCATGTAGATTAACTGGGCAAACATGCTTAGGATGAGCTAGTTTGCGCAATTTCAGAAGACTTGGGGCAAAGTGGTAGTGCCTCATTGTGAGTGACCTGACCTGTTTTTTTTTTTTCAGTAAAGTAGGTAGATATTAGCCCATGGTGTAGATGCATGAAAAAGAGGTGTTAGGGTGGAGGCTCTTAATTTTCTCATTTATACTTTAAAAAGCATGTCCCTGAGACAATGATTTCTCCACAGTAAGGAGCTCCCAAGAGAGGAAGGAGACAAAAGAGAGATGACAGAGACAAAGATATGTGTAACACTGTGTATGTGGCAAATGTTACAGTTATGAGTTTGAGGAAGCACAAATATTGACACAGCTTAATCACAAACATCTAGAAAATAAAAATAATAGATTTTAATATTATTTAATGGTACCTAGCAACTAAAATGAGGGTGAAAATCAGGATCCATAATAATTATAAAAGATAATGGGGGATTTTCTAAAAATGTGAATACAAATAACACAATCAGGTTTTTTTAAAAAATTCAAGGCATAATCTTAACTAAGTAATGATCATGTGTTAAAACTCCAAAGTTTGAAATTTTCTAGAGTTAAGACAAAAATTTTAACTTTAAAAATTATAAGCTAAATGTTTTGGACTTTAGAGGAGAGGCCTGAGAGTTCAAGCACTAAAATGAATTAAATTTAAAAGGAAGAAATTTTTTTAAAAAATGAAGTAAAGATCACACGCTAGCATTGTCTTTAAAGAAAGTATCCCTGAGATGAACAAGGTTCCACTATCTCGACTGAGTCACTCAATCTCTCACTTCAAGGCTTACCCAATGGAATCTGAAGAATCTTCATGGCATAGAGAAGCAATCGTCCCAAATTCTAGAACTGAAGCAAGACATACAGGCTACCCAGAAGAAACACGGGCAATGTGTCACCCGAACATTTCAGTAGGAGAGGCAGGAGACTCAAGACTCCAACCTACACCACTCTGCTATACTCTACTCTACCCTACCATACCATACCCTACCATACCATACCATACTATACTATACTATACACTATATAATAACACCTGACTCAAAATACAAAATAGAGCACAAGTTAAACAAGATATATACATTTGAAACTCATTGGTTCCATGTTCTTCTCTTTCTTTTTCAAGGCTACCAGTCAATATGGCACAGCTGTAGAAACTTCTAGCAGAAAGAGACTGCAACTAACATTTAAGGTATTTGCTATTCCTTGAGATAGAAGTAATGTGTTTGGGAATATTTAAGAGGTAAAACCATATACATCTCCTACTCATTTACTGGCTAAGCTACAGGATAAATGCAAAACATAGATAATAAAACTTACATATGATTTTCAAATAAACCCGCTTTGAGACACTGATATAATGGATAATGAAGCATAAAGAACATAAGCAAGAGCTTAGCCATTTCTATTATATGAAAAGCATTTGCACAATTGTGCCTATGTATATTTTACCTCAAATATGTATCATATAAATTCTAAGCGATCACAGTCTTCAATACCTCTGCTATTAAAAGCAGTAATTTATTAATCAGACATTGACAGCATGTTTAAGACATAGTGAAGAAAGAAAAGACCAAGTGTTTTGATGGGGTTACCTCATTGGTATATCAGAGGAGAAAGTGAACTCAGGTGAGAAACATGCTTCATGTGTTGATTTGTAAGCTCCACAATTTAAATCACCTAATTCGTTGGGTTACGTTTGAGTGTACAACTTCTGAGCAGCTATAATTAAGAATTATTATAATTGGACACAGGCCCTTCAAAACTAAGAAGATTGAATCTATGTAATGTGGCTACAAGTCGAGAAGTCCCAAAGACTGGCCCAAAGCACCAGAAGGTGTTGAAAGCCAAAAGCACAATATCTCACTCAACTTTAGAAAGAACCATCACTGTGGACAACTTACCTCTAAGCTTCCACCCTACTGAATTATGAAATAGTGTCTATTGTTTCATTGCAATCCTAGCAAGATTATTAGGGTAACTTATTGGAAAAACAATTTGGAAGAACATCTTGTCCTTGGATATTAGCAAAAACAATTCCTCATGTGATATATATAGAGAGAAAGGACAAAATAAAGTTTAATAGAACAAAAAGAGAAAGTTGAACAGTCATAATAAAAGGAAGGATATAAATAGCAACTTTATATTATCAAGTAATAATTTTTCTTACAATAATCAATTTAAGAAAAAAGAATCACAAAGGTGCTTAGGGGAGACATGCCTATTATTCACTTTTCTATGTGTAAATAGAATAAATTCATTTCACAAATAGTATCACTTGTAGAACTCAGTTATTGTTTTGTTTTTAAGGAGTATACTCTTTATTATTGATAAGCCTGCTATTACAGAATCTAAAATACCTTACTAGCACTGAGTCTCTTTTGTGGTGTGGAGACTACATTCTTAGCCTTCATTTTTATTTTTAATGTAGCACAGGTTAATTTCCAGCTGATGAGCCACGAGGCAAAGACTTAAGAATGAATTATATGCTCCCACTTTCCCTTCTCCTGCCATAGTGACTCTTTCACTTCTTATCAGATCAAATGACTGAAACTGCCTGGACTGTTAAAGAAACAAATAAATGGCAACTGAATTTGAAAGCGAAAAATAGAACCATATCAAGACATAGCAAATACCAAAAAGAAAGAAATTTTTTTTCTAAAGATTTTGCAATGCCATGGTTAACTAAAGCATTATTGTAATATAACTTTTCCAGATACATAAACAGAGGAACATTAAAGATTGTAAATAAAACATTTGAACAAAGTAAGATAGTAAGTAGGTATAAATAAAAAATAATTGATATATGATGAGATGATACCAATATTAGAAGTGTTGGAGAGTATACACAAGGGCATCATTCAATGTAAAAAATAGCAATTAATGAAAAAATTTGATATATGGCATTGTACATCTCATTCATATGCAATAGCAAAACTGGTATATAAAAATTTTATGATATTTAAAGATATTTAAAAAGATGTTAAAATGCAATTAAGAATTGACTAAGGTACATGTAGTATGAACTCTAGTGCACATCAGAATTTGAAAACTCTAATAGTCAAGATGTAAGATTAATAAAAGAAGGAACTGATTTATTATATATGATTAAATGGGTATATTTAGTAAATAGAAAATTTACATTCCTTTATATTTTTAATATAGACGCATTTAAGACTTTAAAACAGTGTTATAATAATTAATTTTTATAAAAATTTAATATATTTACAAAAATAAAATAGTTACTAAGATCATATTAAGAATTTCTTAAAACGATTTCAGGGATGCTATTACTTTTATTGCACATCTCTCTGGAACCTTTCATCTTTTATTGGTATTAAGAATTGTAATAACTCTAGATGAATGCAATAAAGTAATCTCACACTAGATCAGAACTGAATATAGCAAAAGGTTCTTTATTAGGGGTAGACTTACAGATAAACAGGGAAGAGGAACCAAATTCAGAAGCCAAGAGAGAGAGAGACCACGCAAGCTTTTCATCTGAATTTATAGTAAAAGAGACCATACCCAAGAAAGCTGGTATCCTACAGCCTATTGGCTGAAGGAATTCCCACAGTACCTCCACATTTTGTCTAAATAAGAAAGTTCTAAGACTAATACAAAGCTATATACAATAAGAACAAATATCAAGTATAAAAATTAGAATTATAACCAACATAAACAATATCAAGCAAGAAACATATGCTATGTGTTTTAATAGTTATCCTATCCTAAGAAGTACAAGTCTTGTATTAGAACTGGCTTGCCCTTGGCCTAAATATGAGAGGAAAGTAACTATGACTATCTACTCTTCAACCTCATCAAAGACCTGAGAATGGAAATAATATTATTTGAGTATACAGGTATTGCAATCAAGCAACTTCCAAAATGTGCAATAAATGACAGAGACAACCTGAACTAACACCCAAAGTCTCATTTGTAAAACTGGAAAAACCAACTTTGGCTAAGGCTAAGTAACCAACAGACCATTTAAAGGGGCAGAAAAATTTTCAAAACCACGTTACCCTGTCTTGGCAAGTTTTGGCAGTCCTTTTTCTTATATTCTGCTGGCCCTGTCCAGACACTCTGAATTTTGTCAGTGGTTGACACATGGACAGTTATTTGACCAAAAGCCAGTTTTGCCAAGAAAAAAACAAACAAACAAACAAAAAACCCACAAGTTCCAAGTAGATTGATTGTCTTCAGTGTCCAACATTCTCTTGTTATTAGATTGATGCTTTCAGGAGCAAATCTCTTTCCACATCAACAGAAATTTAAGTTATTTAAATGCTGTATTATAAAATTCTTTGAAGAGGTTCAGGATTACCAATGTGGAGTACAATGTCTTTGTATCTAAAGAACACGATTAGTCTAACTATAAATGTGGCAAACAGGTATGACTATTGACCTATAATTTTTAATACTTATATATCTTAAAGGGTGAGGTCTCATATTGAAATGGTAAAGAATCTTTAAACAACCATGCAGCAAATGAGGACAATGATCTCAAAATGTAAACAATGTATTAGGATTTTGATCACAGGTAGAAATTTAGAGTGTAATATGACAAATACATCCTAAAATTCTAACAATATATAAAATGTCTTAAGAAGTAGAAACATGCATGCATACAATAAGACAAAATAAATTTGCATAAGTGTACAAATGCTATAAACAAAAATATAAGTATATTCAATATAAAAATATAATATGAATTTGTATCAATATACAAAATATATACCAATGCAAATTGTCTATAATAATAACTCACAAGTATTCCCACTCTATTACTCACTATTAGTGTGAATAATCTACCTATTATCCCATCAAATTTCCTTTTTTTCAAAGAAAATAAATGAGCCTACAAAATTTTCACCCCAAACTCCAACCAGTTAAAATCACTCTTAATTTATGTCCCTAACCCTGAGGATGAACTTTGTTGGGAGAGGGGACATCATCTTCCAGAATTACTTCCAGCTGTCATGGGGGCAACGTTCTTTCTATAGGCTCCTATAAAACTAAAATCATGGTTAAGTTTCAATATTACTGACTGTTATAATTGCAAACAGTCTCTGAATAGTCAATAGGGTTTTTCTGAAGTCTTTATCTCAAGTTCTGACCAGAACATTTTAAGAAGGTGCACTGTTTCAACTAACCAAGTTGGAATCATTTTAAGCAACAGGTACCCAAAACCGATTTAAAGTAATGCTATCAGCATATGAAACAGGTAGAATCTTTGTGGGGCTCTCCATCTTCTTCTGGGAAACTTCAAAGATTACTGCAGGAAAATTTATTGTTCATTGTGGAAAACTTAAACATTACTCATATAGAAAATAAAAGGTATGGTAGAGAAAAAATAGGTATGGAGAGAAGTAAAATTTTTCCTAAATTTGTCCTTCTTTCTGTCCCATGTCAAATGGCTCCTGATATGAGTTAGAAACTCTGTATTTTTCTTTTAATAATATGCTTATATTGAGAGAAGGATAGCCATTGTCCAACTCCAAAGCCAGCTTTAATTTTTGAGTAGAGATATATACATGTTCAGATAATAAAATTTTACCCTGCAGATGATGTGTCATCATAAATCAGATTTCTCTTTGCTTGGTGATCATTACTGGATAGTTATCTTTTCTCTTTTAGGCATTTAGATGTCAAAGTTTTCTCAATAGTTTGAAGATGAGGATTTTCCTGAAAAGACAAGAACAGAACCCTGCTCTAGCCCTTATGAGGTTTCCCTACAAACTGTATGATTGTCACCTTTGTGGGGGAGTTGTCATTTCTCTTTCTCGAGGTTTCTCTTTTCCAAACTGAATAATTTTGATATTATCTATTGTTTTTTTTTCTCCTGTGGAAGCAGGAGTGAAACCGCTTCCCCACTGCAGCACATCTCCTGGTTTCCATTCTGAGGTCAACATATCCTTGAAATATACCAGCTGATTTAATTCAGAATTTTTTTTCCTATTTTCCAATGTCTCTCTGATCATTAGCTTTAAGAATGCTCAGGGTTAATAAAGTACTATGCAATCTGTTTCTTGGAGTATTTTCCATCCCTTTCTGTTTGTTTAACATATGCTTTATAGTTTGATTTGAGCTATCTATAATTGCCTTACCTGTAAGATTGTTTGATATACCTGTAATATCTTTAAATTGTGATAAGCAAAAAAAAAAAGATTTCATTTTCTTAGAGACATTTGCTGGATGATTATATGTCTTTATTTGTGCAGGTATACCCATGATGTATATAACTTCTAAAAAATGTGTGATTCAGTCCTTTAGAGCTCAAAGCAGTTGCTCATTAAAAATAAGTATCAATGGTATGGTATACATATTTCATTTTCCAAAATCTGCAAAGTGTAACACATCTATCTGTTAGATTTAATTCCTTTGAGTAGCCTTTGGGTTGCTCGTGCAGGTAACAGTGTTTAATTATAGAAAGAGGAAGTAGAACATCTCTTTATAATCTTCTTAGCTTGTTGCCATGTAATAGAAAACTCTTTCTTTAAATCTTTGCCATTGAAATGATGTTTTATATAAAATTCTGAGGACTTCAGCACATTTCCAATCAATTATCAATCAATTTCAGCATTACCTTGTATTAGAGAACATGACAGACCTGTATGGAACCAGAAGAGTGTTATGTATATACAAATCCTATTCCTAAGTATATCTTGAGTGTGAATGAATTATGAAGTCAATTCTATATCATCTGGTATAAATTCACCAGTTTCAATTTGCAAAACAACTCTTTCTGCATATTGTGAATCAGTAACTATATTGGGAGGTTCTTTAAAATCCCTTAGTACCATAAGATTAACATGTAATTATGCCTTGTGGACAGATTTATGAAGGCTTTGTTACACCTTACTTAAATATTCTGATTTGTAACCTGTCTTTCCTGATTTATTTGTATCAGTATAGAATGTACAGGCTCCAGTTATTGGAATGTCACATACAATGCATGGAATAATCCAAGTAATTCTCTATATAAAATTAATTCTATCACTTTTGGGATAATTGTTATTAACCTCTCCTAAAAAAATATAGCACAAGTTCTTTGCCATGGTTTATTGCCTTCCCATAACTTTTTTTATTTCATTAGCAGTAAAAGGCACTATACTCTCTGCTGGGTCAATACCTGCTAATTGATTAAGTCTCAATTTACCTTTTATACTTAATTTAGAGACATTTTCCACTTGTTTTTAAATTTTTAATTGGTTTATGTGGTAAAAATATCCATTCTAAGATAATATTTGCCCTCTGCATTAAAATTCTTATATGAGGAATTCTGGAGGGCAATATGACTAGAATGCAGTTAATATTTGGATCTACCTGATCCATATGTGCCTTATGAAATTTCTCTTCAACCAAGGTTAATTCTTTCTGAGCTTTAGCTTTTAATTTTCTGGGAATTTTTAAGTCTTTGTCACCATCTAAGGTTGTGTTTAAATGAATTATTAGATCAGGTGTTATCTCAATAGCTGGTCATAGACTGGGAATGTCTCCTAGCAATCTTTGAAAGTCATTAAGAGTTCATTATCAGCCTCTCCTAATTTGAGCTCTTTGTGTTATAATTTTCTTTCTTTAAACATTATTACAACCTATGTAGTTGATAGAATCTCCTCTTTGTATTTTTAGGAGCAATTTGTAATCCCATTTAGGCAAAACCTTCTTTACTTCTTCAAACATTCTTTCTAAAGTATCTGCATTTGAATAACATGGAAAATGCCATCCATATATTGGTAAAATAAAGATTTAAAAAATTGTTTATTTATTGTCTCCAATGGCTGACTTAAAAACTATTGGCACAGGGTGGCATTATTGCACATTCCCTGTGGCAGGACAGAACATTAATATCTTCTAGTAGGCTGAGGATTAGTATATGTATGCACCACAAAGGCAAATTTTTTTCTGACCTTTACTTGTAAGGAAATAGTGAAAAAAACAACAATCTTTTAAATCAGTAATTATAAGAGGCCATCCTTTAGGTAAGAAGGAAGACAAAGGAATTCCAGATTGTAGATGTCCCAAAGGTTGAATTACCTTATTGACAGCTCTTAGATCTGTCACTATTCTCCATTTTCCAGATTTTTTGCTATTTTTCTATTTTCTTATTTTTAAAAATTTCTACCCCTTCCCCTCCTCCCATTTTCCTCCCCCTCCTCGCATTCCCCCTTCCCCTCCCTTTCCAGTCCAAAGAGCAGTCAGGGTTCCCTGCCC
>LOEQ01000808.1:691997-703599 GCA_001685075.1 Bramus lutescens | reverse complement strand
ACACACCTCAGCCACAAAGACAGACATCTACTCAGAGTAAAGGGTTGGGGAAAGGTTTTTCAGGAAACCTTCTTAAAGGAACCAAGTGGTTTTTGCTGCTACCGCTGAGTCAAGAAACCTTATCTTAAAAGAATGCTGCCTTTGCTTGCTTCTAGCAAACAGAGCAAGAAGCTGTGTTAAACTCTGTTTTGTGTGTGTGTGTGTGTATGTGTGTGTGTAGAATTCCCTTACAAGCTTTCTCAGTTTTTATGTGGATATAGTCAACCATGTTGGCACGTCAATCTATTGGGCCTTACTTCTTTTCCCTTTGTCGGGTTACATGGTGTCTCACTGACTCTGCCTACTTTCTAGAAGCATTCAGTTTAGTTTTCCTTCCTAGCTCTGTTCTGCTAAGCCACTGGCTGAAACAGGTTTATTTATTAACCAATAAAACAACACATAGACAAACGGACTTCTCATACCAGTCATCCTTTCTGATTGTCTTCAAAGATAATTTTGTTGTAAAGCATTGCTCTCATTTCACAACTTAATAGTTAAGAAGAAAATAAAATCTTTTTAGTGGCTTATGATGCATAATATAAGCATCGAGTGAAAACTTATATATGAAAACTTACATAGTATCAGGCTGAATTTTAAGTTTATAAGAAAATAGCTGTAGTCTGAAGACTCATTTATACCCTAGCATTCAGAGCATTAAGCTAAACAACTTTAAACAATTCTGTAACATTCTGAGACATTTAATTATGCTTAGCCCAGAGGTTTTTAAGGCTCATAACTTGTTTTCTCAGTGACACAAAGAGAGCACGTTTATCTGGTCAATGTGTGGTCAAAATCCACAAGATTATTCCAGAGATCAGAGTAATGTGTAATCACTTTTTGAATTGTGACTTCAAAATTAAAAGCTATGGATCTTTATGTATAATTTCTTACCACTAATGCTTTTCAAACCTTGGCAAAATTTCATATGTATTCTTGTATCTAGATGGTTTTTGGGGATGACAATTGGTTTATCTTCTAATTTCAGTCAAATGCTGATTTCAATATCCAGCTTTCAATATGAGTCATATTCAGGCAAAGAAAGGTTTCCTCAGGGGCTGATGAGATGACTCTCTCAGACAGGAAAGGATCCTACTGCTAAGCCTGATTCCTTGAGTTATATCCATAAATGTTACATGGAAGGAAATAGTGGACTCCTCCTAATTGTCTGTACTTCATAGGCATGCCTTAGAGTGAACAAACACAAATAAGAGAATAAATGTAATTTTAAAGTCATGTTGAGAGGATTATGCCTACTAACACAGTCATAGTGCTAACAGAGGATCATAGTGAAATATCAGGGAGGTACCAATCGGAATGTAAATAGGAATCACATGAGTATCTTAATCAGTGCAAATCTTCTATCACTGGAGGTGGAAGCAGAGATGGTGTCCTCCCACTCATTTATAGGTAGGGCCAAGGATGTCAGCCTAAGGCTGTGGCACAGGAGCTGGTTTTTAGAAATCAATCATACAATGCAGGGTGAGCTTCAGGTTCTCTGCTCTAGGACTTGTGGCACCAGAAATCTGTGGTGGTTTCTGAGGTTGTTAATGACTGAGTCAAGTTACCACTTTCATAGCTTAGCATGTAAATGTAAAGGAGAAGCATAAAAGGAGGTACAAAATCTACACTCAGGTTATACTTTGGAAGTGTAGACAAAATCTGGAAAATGATTATATGAACCTGAACTGTAGGTTCAGTATTTAGGAGTAGTACATCTTAATATGTAATTAATATTACAAAGCAAAAAGAAATGGAGATGATTAAAGAAAAGAATGAAAATGGTGAAGGGAAATAAAAATAATGGATAAAGCAAGAATATATAACATATATCGCTATGATTCTAGTTCAAAGAGGTGGAAGGAGGATAATAAGCTCTCCATCAAGATGAAGGCAGACAATGCTCAAGATTGTAAATACCTTAGATGGAGGAAAAGATAACTGGGAGACCGGAATCAAAGACCAAGAGCAACATGGGAGTTTTAAGCAGAAAATGACTAACATGCTATCAAGCACAGCATATCAGTCTTTACATAGAAAAGGTTGAAGAGGTTAAATCTGTAAGGACAGAAAAAATACTCTCCCAAATCTCCAGAGAAAGAACTGTTTTTAAAGTTTTGAAAACACATAAATCATCTAATGACAAGAATGGTTAAGAAGGTGACATGTCTTCCAAGGTAGACAAAAACTGTAGTGTTAACACACAAATAAATGACTGTCCTAATCATCATCAATACTTCTGAGCATTGACCCTCTTTTAAGGCTGAGCTTAAGGTAGAAATAATAGCGTTTGCATGAACTTATTGTTCAAACTGAAAGGGTTTATTTTTTTTACAAGTGAAAAGAATAAAGAATAAAATGCATTTAGGAGAAAATTATGCCAAATCATTTCCTCTACAAAAATGCCAGAACATACCACACAAGTGTAATATTGTATTATGAGTCTACATGAATGAGCAAGAAAAGCAAAGTTGGTGATTGTAGGGAATTTGCATTGAGAATGTGCTGATGAATGGAACTCCTGTCCCACTTACTCTACGCCTGAGTGTTGCATTCATACCGAGTAACCAGCGGTAGCCTCACATGTAGAAACCATCTAATATTCACACACTGGAGTCAACGAAGCACTTGGGGAAAGCCACCTTTCCAACCACCAAGGCTCCACTGGATTAATTGCACCCCATTGTACTAAGTGGCCCTTTAATAGAAGGGAAGAAGCCATGCAGCAAGGCACTTGACTCCACGGGGTACATTTAACTCATCCAGAAGATACTTAACAGACAACGATTGTCTGGTGCCACTTCACACAAATGCCTCTCCACGTTTTTATGTTGTTAATTTACTTTTAAATTTGTCACTGGAAGAACGGGTGATGGTTGCACACTTCACAATTTTTTCAGAAAGCAAAAGGCATTTTAACAAAAATTAAACTTTAAACTTAAAGAGCTCTTAAAACTGCTTGAAACAGTATGTCTTGTATATGCACTGTGAAGACCAGTGTGAAATATACAATGCAGAGGAAAAGGAAGGAAGGAACAGGGGTGGAAGAGGAGGGGAGGGATGGAGGGAGGGAGGGAGGGAGAGAGAGAGAGAGAGAGAGAGAGAGAGAATGCAAGTTTGAAGTAGACTGGGGATATCAAGATTTATATAGAGTTTGAGGATTTATATAGAGTTTGAAGTGGAGGCAGGCATGAACAAAAGCCTTGTCCTTGTTCCTGTGTCATCAAAGGATAGTATCCACTTTGAGGTTCTAACCTGTTTTGACCAAAGTAAATAAGTTGTGTTTCAAATACACACTGTTAGAGAGCCTTTGGATCCCTCATTCTGCTT
Organism: Bramus lutescens; assembly: GCA_001685075.1. Taxonomy (NCBI): domain Eukaryota; kingdom Metazoa; phylum Chordata; class Mammalia; order Rodentia; family Cricetidae; genus Bramus; species Bramus lutescens. Next base: position 700,233 of record LOEQ01000808.1, on the reverse strand, counting down.
AGAGGACATGGCTCCATTAAACATAGATGGGTTCTGTCTCTCTCTGGATGCCTGAAAATACTTTGGCAGCACTACTTAAATGCAGCAATCTCATGATTGGGAGTTTATTATAAGAATCACAGTGTTTATAGATAAGCAACAGATTAGAGGGTGTTTGAAACTGTCTTCTATATTAGCAAAAATTTGAAATCAAAATTGTATAGTGATACCAAGAATGAGTAAGCGATGTTTATTCTTTTATCAATGTTCAATACAAGATGATGTTTTTATTTTTTATTAACATTTTCATTTATTTTGCATGCCTACCACAGTTTGTTCTCCCTCCTCTCCTCTTGTTCCTTCTCCCCATCCCTGAGTCATATGTAACACCTCACCATTTATGCATTCCTCCTCTATCGCCATTCAGAAACGGATAGGCATCCCATGGGCTTAAACATAGCAAATCATATGATGTTTATTTTTCATATCAAGAACTCATTGTAATAAATAAATTACTTATTATAAGTAATAAAGAAAAATATTTTTGTTTGGATGGGTTTTATTGATTTTGTTCTTTGTTGTTTGTAGGGTTTTTGCTTGTTTGGTTTTTTTATACATTTTAATTGAATAAATTTTCACAAAATTAACTCTGATCATGGTTCCCCTTCTTCAACTGTTCCAGAGTTTTTCCACTCCAACCCCATCTCCAGAATGTAATTGGATTGTGATAGGGGCTTGAAGCTAGGATCCCTAAAATGGGATTGATGCCTCTATGAGAAGCAGGAAGTTATTTCTGTATCTCTCTCTCACCCTCTCTCTCTCCCTCTCCCTCTCTCTTTCTTCTTGTTTATTGACAGCATAATATTTGAATGTGATGTTACCTTGATTTATATGTCTGTTTTCATGCTCAACTCCCTTTATAAACTATAAACACATCCAAGCTCCAACTTTTAGTCTTTAATATTCTTTTAAAGATTAGACATCATCTGCAGATACACAGAGAAGGAATCTAGCTTCCTGATCTAATTTTCACATTACATGCAAAAAAAACCAATTCTGCCTTCCCATGTATATGACGGTCAAAATGAACATTCTTATTTCCTCCAGAAGGAAATTGTGGCCTTGTTGCACCTGTAAAAGATGTTATGACTTTTTTCACACCTAAAATTAACACTATTTTGAAAAAAAAAAGGTAAGGAGATTCTTGTAACTCCAACTGGTAGAGATATATAGGGGTATTTTCAGGAAATGAGGACAGTTATCGCATGTCCAAGAGTGTGTAGGAAGGAAGGGCTTCAAACAAGTGCAAAACAAGGGAGAATCCTCCCAAGACTTCCAGGTTAGAATAAAGAGCAAATGACTTATTTTGCTGAGTAGCCTATCATTTCATATTCATTTCTCTTGGCCTCTTTCTACTTGTTGCCTCTTCCATATCCTAAAAAGTCAAGATTTACACATTTCTCTCTCTATAGGAGGCATTTTCCTCCCCCTGCCTTGATCATACATTTTCTCCTTTTGTGGTGCACACAGAAGTTATGTTTTTAATAACATCTCTAAGGAACTTTTCTCTGACTATAAAGAGCACCCCATGCTATACTATGTATTTTTATGCAGTGTGATTGACTCACTTAGAAATATTGTAATTTAGTAGCATGACTATTCCCTTGTTAAACTACAGACCTGTTAGGACAAGTTTCTGCCAGCATATTTACTGTAGAGTTGGACTCACAGTGGGTGCCTGGTGAATTTGTCTGGTGAATGGATGAGTCTCTCTTTCCAGGGTGCTTGCTAGTGGTGTCTGTCTTGTCTGCCTATTAACCAAGCACTTTATTTCTTTATTTTCTTTCTCTTTTCCTCCCTATGCTTTTGTCTATGTCTTCCTTTTCAGAATGGCCAATCCCTACTTAATTTCTTCATTCTCCACTAAGCTTTCCCTGACAAATTCCCAGGTTCTCCACAGATGGATGAAAGGATGCTTTCAATGCATCCTGTGCAGATGTTTCTATTCTGTATTTAGGTTTGCAGCATCTTAAGCTTTCATGTCTTTATTCACCACCATTTACACACATTTGATGGTGAGATAGCTTTATAATTATGTTTTGCTTCCTGAGTACCCTGCCATTATGTGCATGACACTCGATATTCGAATGAATTAATTTATTACCCAATAAATGATGACTCTACCATACAACATTTGATTTCCCAGATGATTCCTTAATAGGAAGATCATCGGTTCTTATTTCATTTTGTAATGCTGAACATAGCATCCATTAAAACTGCTCTCCACTTTTGAATCTTTACTTCTTGGTTCTGGCTGAATAAAACCTAGATAAACATCTCTTTTATTTCAAATACTAAATTTGTATTACTGGGTATCTCGGTTATGTAACTCCTAATTACACTGTCTTTTATCACATTAACAAATTAGTATCTCTAGCTAGGTCTTTATTAACAAAACATTTTTATCTACTGGGCTTATAACAGTTTTGCTGTTTCTTGATAATAACATTAGTGGTAGAATTCTTAGAAGTTTGGCAAGAGAAATATATTCAGTGCCAAATATACAGGCATATTGAATACTCAGTTATGGCTTAAAAGATCCCAATAATAGAAATAAAAGAAAATGATTAGACTGAGGAAAAGAATAAGATAAATCCTGCTAGAACACTTTCTTACAGTATTCTAGGATTTCTGACTTCTTAAGGATTTGAAGGAAGAATTTTAATGTATCATATGCTTATTAAAGTGTCATATAATATATTCTGGATATGTTATGGAAATAAAATAAGCATAGCACCAAGTTAATAGGAGGTGAAGCCACTGGAGAGATGGTTCAGCAGTTGAAAGTACTTGCTACTTTTTCAGAGGTTGCAAGTTTGGTTCCTAGCACCCATGTTTGGTTGCTCAAATTCCTGTAACTTAATCCCCATGATATTATCCAACACTTTCTTCTGCAGGCATTTGCAGGTATGCTATACATTTCAAACATCCTCACACACACAAAAATAAAATTTAAAAAAATAGGTAAAATAAGTAAGTTATTTATAAAACAAGAGATCAAAGGATACAAAATTTCAGAAATAAGAATTCAACCCAGTTACTAGATACAAAGAGATACAACATAATTTTATTTTTGTGGAACATAATTCAGGATAGTAAGAAGTGAAGAAACTACAGATATGTTCTGTATACATAAAAATATATCATTTTCAGGGAGTTTTTTCCTTCATGCCTTAGCAGGTCTAATTTAGAGCTGCTATCAAAGCTTTCTTCCTTTAAAGGAAGGTGCTACAAACTGTTCAAAAAGACCTAGTCAGCAGTAGGTGCTACAGGTAATTAGCTGCTCTGGGTTCTCTGGCCCCAAGTGGTTGTATTTCGGTTGCATGCGTTTCCACCGAATGTTGAGGATGGCTGTACAAAGAGACTTGGCAACAACAGAGTGACCTATGAAACGTAAGAGCTTCAAAACTTTCTCCAGAGGAAGGACAAATTTCAGCAAAGCTTAAAGTTACTCAAGGAGAGACTCAGCAAATGTTGTTGTTGTTGTTGTGTGTGTGTGTGTATGTGTTGGGGAGGGGGTGAGCCACAACTCTTGCTTTTGGTAATACTAGGGTGAGAAATGTTTCTTTTTTCACTTTGAGAAACATTTATAGAATATTTTGAATTTTTATGTCACTAGTGATATGTAATTAAATGACACACCAATGTAAAATTAGTCTTTTTATACAATTTTCTAAGGGTAATTACATGTAATTGAAAGAAATGAGTGGCCCTGACTTTAGGGTGGTAATAACATCATGCCATCACTTATGACTCATCAAACAACTGTACCCACAGTAAATCGAGAATGAAATAGCTGTATCTTAGAAAGGGAACTGAGTAAGAGACACAAAATTCTAAACAATTAAAATGGAAAATGCTCCCAGCAAAAGGTACAATAAAGACAGATTCTTCAAGCCATGTTAGGAGGCACTTCCCTAGAGATTTAGCTAATTTCTTCATGCTTTCTGAGGTAGAGCATTTGTTTTTCATTCTTCCAAGGCATGGTTTGCCTTTTTTCATAATATTTGTTCAAAGTTATTTGTACAAGAACAGCCTTGGGAAATGCAAAATGTTTTAGTGAAAGAGAAAGAATAACATTTCCCTCTGTAGTATGCCTTTAGAAGGGTTGTAAATAATATTACTCAGTGTATGGAATTTTATTTTCCTACATCTCTCTGAATCTCTCACTTTATCCCAAAGAACTGCAGAAGCAATGTGTGCATGTTGTTTATTGAGAATTTGATACACTGGAATTATCTGGAAATAAAGGATTTGAAAAAAATCTCTCCATTGAGAAAATGTCTCCTTCAGAGTAGGATACTTTCCTAATTTATGATTGATATGGGAGGGCCCAGCACGTTGTGGTAGGTACCACACTCAGGCAAATGACACTGGGTTAATGAGAAAAGAGGCTGAGCAAGCCATGGGGGACAGGAGAAGCCAGTAAGCATGATTCCTCCATGGCCTCTGATTCAGCTCCTTACTTCAGATTCCCAACCTGCTTGAGTCTCTGCCATTGCTTCTTCCCTTAGTAGCCAACTGTCACTCAGAAGCATAAAGTGAAACAACTCTTTCTTCCCCTAAGATACTTTTGGTCCATTCATGTTTTTCACAACAACAGAGAGGAACAGTCTTCCTCGTATTCTATATCTTACACACTTTCCTCCACTCTTTCCTTCACAATATTCCCTGAGCTATAGACACTGAAGATGTGACTGAGGTCTCCACAATCTGATGATCTCTGAATTGTGCCCACTTGTAGTTTTCTGTGATGGTGTCCATTTGCTGTGAAATGAGGTCTCTCTGATGAAGGGTGGTAGTTAAACTCATCTATGCACATAAAGCTAAGATTTAAATGTATAAAGAATCATGCTTTCCTAGCAAATTGGCACTGATAGAATCTTTTCTAAATTATATTACATTATGATTCACAGAAAGCTTGCTAGATTTCAGGTACCAGGAATGTTTTCCATTTTATTGAGTGGGCCATAAGTCCAATTATATAACTATTAGTTGCCATGACCAAATAAATGCTACTAGTTGGATCTTTATGCATATCTTGCCATACTGATAAATGCCGTGGTCCATGGGTGATACAATTGGGAATGACTATTTATTTGCTTTCCTCCCTTGGCACCTAGCACCCATGAAAGCTAGATCACAGGAAAAAGGCTTTCAAGTCAGATCCAGTCCAAATCATCTGAGTCATATGTCCAAAGTACCCAATGTCTTCATCAATAGAGCCCTACCATCAACCCCTAATAGGAAATCAATGACTACATATCTAGTCTATATAGCTTTGGGAATCACTTGGACTACCCTGAAAGGAGATCTCTAGTGCCTAGTATTAGTCTATGGTCTTGTGAGAATCGCTGTTAGGTCAAATGGAATAACCTCCTTCAATATTATATATAAATATATAATATATGTATATTTATTTCTTATAAATATTTATTTACTTGCAAATACGCCTATGCATTCAGTGTGGGAGGTCCTTCTGTCTATGTGTTGCTTTTATTGGCTAATTAATAAAGAACTGCTTTGAGCCTATGGCAGGGAAGAACAGAAGTAGGCAGGAAAAGCTAGGCTGTATGCTGGAAGAAAGATGGCAGAGTCAGAGAGATGCCATGTATCCTGCCAGAGTCAGATGCTGGGAACTTTACCAGGTAAGCCACAGCCGCGTGGCAATACACAAATGGAGACGGGTTAAATTAATATGTAAGAGTTAGCCAATAAGAAGCTAGAGCTAATGGGCCAAGCAGTGATTTGATTAATACAGTTTCTATGTGATTATTTTGGGGCTGAACAGTTGAGAACAAATAAGCGGCCTCCTCCTACTACATGCATTATGTGTATTTTTAGAAAACTATGAAATAAAATGGTTCCATAAGGTTTACCAAGCAACCTTAGTGTTGTTTCTCCATCATCATGCCTCCTTCAGTATTTACTTCCCTCCTTCCCTCCTTCAACCATGTTGGAGATTTCTCTTGGATATTCCATTTCCAACATCAAATTACCTGTATCTTGCAATTTTCCCCCCAAACTTCTTACTTATGGTCTCTTTACCCTTTCTGGTGCTTGTGCTTACTCCATGTTATGCACTTACATTTGAGGATTTTGAGAGAGGAACCACAGATGTGAGATAATATATAGTATTTGCTTTTATAGGTATGGGTTACATCATTCACCATATTATTTTCTAGGTCTAACTATTTGCTTGAAAGTTTCATAATTTCAATTTTCTTCAAAGCTGAATAGTATTCCATTGCATAAAGGTACCACATTATCATAACCCAGCTGTCAACCTAAAAGCATTTATGTTGTTTCCATTTCGTGACTACTGTGACTAAGATGAATATGGTAATTGAGAACCTGGGGAGATGGAGGTCAAGTTCTTTGGGTATATATCAAGGAGTGGTAAAGTTGTGATATATGTTTTCTTTTTGAGCAAAGTAGGTGCAACAATTTGGATTTCTACCCAGGGTGAATTAGGGATACATTTTAATAGAGTTGATAATCTCTTTGCATGATAACTTTATAAGGTTGAAACCAAACTGTGTCATTTACAATGATCTAACTAAAGTGGATTGGCTGATCATACACAAAATGCAAGAAAATATGGCTCACTTCATCAAATAATCCTGACCATGTAAGAATGTACTGTAAAACAGACAGGAAGAGACTCAGGAATAGGTCTTGCCAGTTGGAACAGGTGAGTGACTCACAAGACACCTGAATTGCCCCCACCCTCTTGATTCTGTTCCCAAAGACCCTACCAACAGCCCATGTTGTCCCAACTCATTGCCTGCCTTACTGCTGAGGCCTTGACCCCAAATCCAATGGACTTCAGTCACTCAGGCACAGGCTGCACCAATCAGAAAAGATTTAAGATAGTCAGAACTGAGACACCCAATCCCACCCTTGCTGCACTACAGGCCAAGCTGAATGCCAGATCAGCTTCGAAGTAGGACAGAGACTCCCAGACATTAATAGCAAAACATTTCAACACTCCACTCTCACCAAAGGACAGAAGCTTCTGTCACCAGGCAGAAACTAAACAGAGAAATAATGGAACTAATAAACATTATGACTCTAATGGACCCAACAGATGACTAAAGAACATTTTATTGTATTTTCTTTGAATTTTTTTACTGTGAAGGAGCTAAGTACAGAGAGACACTTCCTAGTATGTGCTGCTAAGCTAAACCAGGATGTATATTATAAAGATATCTTCACTTCGGAATTTGGGTCAAAGGATATGGTTGTTTGGAAAAGAGCTTCTTTTGTTTTCACAGAGGATAAGACCCTGTGGATTGCTTCTATCCCAATATGGTTTGATAGACCATGCCTCCCTGAAAGATCATCATGAACACCATCCAAAAATTACTTGGCCCAACTGCTGACTGAGATGAACCTAGCACACAGGATACACCATGAAACACCTGATTAACAGTGCCCCCAATCAGCAGGAAGCAGTATGAACAAAACTATGACCATATTCCCAAATATTGTTTGTAAATGTTCCTTTACATCTAAAGGGAATATGCTATAGAGATAAATAATTTGCATTGGTATGGATCTTGCCTTATTGATACAAATTTCAGGCCAATTTTGTTAAATGTATATTTCTGCTCTTGATTAAGGTATTGTGATTGTGTAGTTCATTTACAAAAATGTAATGTGCAATTATGAAATATAGGTTAATAGATAATCATCTATAATAGTCAAGTTTGTAGTCATGTTAGTTATATTTTGTAGATGTACAAAGAATTATTTCAGATGGATAGGGATTCTTCAAATCTTTCAGAGACCTTCAGAATATGGGATTTAAAATATTTAAAAATTTAGGATTTTTCATGATAACGAGACACATCTTCTCCTGGCAGCAACAAGCTACTTCAAGAGGAAGATGGGTATCAAAGAGGCTCCTTATGGAGTTGGTTATCCATTTGGGCAAGAAACTATTCTTGCCTGGACTGTTGCATAACTGGACATGAAGAACCCACAGAAAAATGACTGCTGAGCTTGCCTAAAGGTGACATGATCCTTCCGAGTTTCTGTCTTATGAGAGAGTCTGTGAGACACTGTGCAGGATACAGAAGAAAGTGACAGAATTGTCTTTGAAATTTCCTGCTTCATGGAAAAGTCTGCAGGATACTATGGACCTGTAGGCTGAAGATGGATGCCCCAATGGTACAGAAGAACTTTGGGTGAC
>LOEQ01000808.1:667446-686646 GCA_001685075.1 Bramus lutescens | reverse complement strand
AAAAAAAAAGAGAGAACCAACTAACCTTGGCTCATAGGGGCTCACAGAGGCTGAACCACCAACCAGGGATTCTGCATGGAACATGGAACTGACTTAGGCCCTCTGCGTATATGTCACAGTATGTAACTAGGACTTCTTGTGGGCCTCCTAACAGTGGGAGCATGGCTGTCTCTGGCTCTTTTGCTAAACCTTGGCTTACTGATATCCCTGGGAGTCCTGTCTGTCTGTAACTGAAGAGAAACAAAGGAGGAGGAGTGGATGAAAAAGAAGGGTGAGGGAGGGAACTGTGAAAGGAGAAGGAAGGGGAGACACTGGTGGGGGTGCAAAACCAAAACATAAATAAACAAAAAAACAACAGGAAGAGTATTTTGTAAGGACAATAGATTTATCTAAATCCTGTAACAATATGAAAAGATACCCTGCTTTCTTAATTATATTTGATGGGAGCAATGGAGACATGATACGTAAAGACAGAAGAGGTCTCATCCACTACTGTTCTGACATTTCAAATTTTAGCTGCATGGTCCTTTGACCGGATGGTTATATTCTCTAAAATGGGTAATAAAACCTACCTTTTATGATTTCATGATTATTCTTGTGTGTGTGTGTGTGCGTGTGTGACTTAACAAAGAATTGGTTTTTAAAATGAGACCTATTATTATTATTGATGTTTCTAATAATGAAAAATCATATCTACTAAGTTTTAAATTAGACTTCAGGATTAACCATTATATGCTCTTGTTCACACTTTTGCTGGGTAAGAATGAAGAGCAAGCATACAATTTTAACTGATGATAGCTATTTAGAGTCTGTTATGCTAAGATTTCTAGAGATTAGTTACACATGAGACAAGCGTTCTACTCAGACAGTCTATGTATATGAAGTCAAAGCCATTCCTTCAAAAGTATTTAAGAAAAATCATTTTGTCAAGCTGCCTTTGTTTGCTGGATTGAGTGTGTCACACTCATTCTTGAGCACTTCCCTTCCTGTGTCTCAAGAAGCATGTGCCATCATTTACTTCTTTTCATCAAAAATAGTCATACTTAGTAAAAAGTCGAAGACAACCACCTATTAAATTGTATTAAATTAGAACTTCAGCTATTTCATTTAGACTAATCAAAAAATAATATAATTTTCTAATAATTGAAAACATTCAACTTCACTTTTGTAGTTCATCCTTTCCTTGTCTGGTGTGATTCTATACAATTAAAATATAATATTACAGTAATTTCAAATATGGCAGTGAATAATAATATAAATAAAAATAACCTAATTAAAGTGCCATTTGAAAAGATAAAATGAGTTCAGATTAATGTAAAATGGGTATGAGCTATTAATTGACTAGAATATTAGACATGTTAGCACCATTGTACAATAATGCAAAGCATATATTTCATGCATAACTTCATATAACACAAATATGGATACACAGGGGAGAAGAGTGGAATCCCTTCATGGAACGAAGGACAGTACCTTTAATTTCTTTCTTTTTATGATGGGATTGTTTTTCTCACGAGGTTTTGGCAGGCCCTAGAAATTGATGTCATTTTTTATTAATTCTTTTTGTACTCTGATGACAGCTAATGGAATGATTTGAAAGCTATTTGCTTTGCAAAAAGAAAAAAAGATTCAATATAGCTGCCTTTTATGCCCATTCTTAAAGCTTTTACCTCTTTCTCTTGAAATAATTAGTAAAAGAGGGGAAGATTGCTGTAATTACTAAGCATTATAAACTATATCTGGGTTCCTGACATTAACAGTAGCTGTCATTAAAATTAGATCACTTGTCTCATCTTAAGAAAATGTTACTTTTTACTATTTTATGATATAATCTGAAAAATATCTTGTCAGGATACTAATTCTGAGAATAAAATATAGACCTTTAAATATATACATAGTTTTGCCCTGTACAGAAACTTATAAGGTGATTAAAGTTCTGTCATTAAGGACTTAGATTGGTATTATGAAAACAGGTCATCAACTATTTCATTAAACTGACCAGAATTTAGGTATCATATTTGAAATCACTTTTAAGAACAAATAAAACAATAAAAATGGGATTATACTTTTAATTATATTCAAATAATCAAATAACATACTTTAGGAGCCAGACTTTGGGTAAAGGGTTTTCACATACAGAATAAATTTAACAAGTGCTTGTTATCTTTCTTACATTTGCATCTGCAACATTTTCTTCCTTTTTACCTTATTTGTGATAATTATGATAAGAAAATACATTTTATGGCATTGTATTTTATATAAATATGTGTCTAGATAAGAGTATGCAACTGTAAAAGGTATTATTAGAATGTGGGGTGTGATGAGCACAAACCTGTAATAGCAGCTCTTGAGCGTTGAATGCAGGAAGATCAGAAGTTAACGGTCAGCCTTGTCTAACATAGTGAGTTCAAGGCCAAGACTGGCTCCCTGAAACCCTGCCTCAAAGCATACAAATAGGTAAAACTGTGAGCAAGCCATCATCATATGCAAACATGGAGAATGCTTCTGATACAAGGGCATAAAGCACTACGAATTATAAAAGTTCAAAATATTATGAGCTGAGATACAGGCTATTTTTCTAAGCGTGAAAATGTTAACTATCAAGTAATAGTCTCAAAGAGCAAATAACCTCAAATTATGTTAATTAAACACTCTTACTGTGGTATCAAACATATAATCCATATAAGCATAAGTATTTTTAAATTGTTATATAGGTAAGTGATCGTTACCAGTAAAATTTTGTGTTATGCATCTTAAATTTTTGTGTTAAATACCATGCTAATTTGTGCTAAGTATGAAAACCAACAACAAAAATACTTATAATTAATAGTATCCAAAGTTATTCTAGGAAAGTAATGACTTTCCTTACCCTGAAAAAAAAAAAACAAACCAAAGTTGATTCTATTAAATGTGATAAGTGAAATGTAAATTAAAATTTTAATAAGGTGCTTGTTAATCCATTTGTTCACAGCTAACTTGAACTCAAGTTAAATTAGTGCCTAATTATTAGCGGTAGAGATATGATTTCTTCCAAATCTCAAGGGAAAATAAGTGTTGGAGGATGGCTGATCCCAAGACAGCACCATAAGTGTTATTAAAAGTATTCACTAGTCACTTTTTCTGTGATGCATTTCATTTAGAAAATCAATTCCATGTTGTTAAAGATAGCAACAGTCCTCCAGAAAAAATCTCCACAGTAGATTAAAGTCACGAATATGTTCATGTTCATGCAGGATTTTTATGGAGTTTCACCTTAGCCATGGTCATTTTGCCTAAGAGAATTGTAGAAAATCTTTCTCTATAATTATAAAATATCACAACCACAAAGAACCAGCCTGAAATATTCAGAATCTTTTAAGTGTTTGCTTCATTCTGCGTAACAATGTTTCTTGGTTCTGAACATTAGATGTTATCAAGTTAGACAATATATCAACATATATACAATCAATACAAACACCACATTTTAATAAACTTTTAAAAATAATTCCTTATAAACAAAACACACAATTTTAAAATAATAATCGGTAACCTATGCATATAGATTTAGTTTGTAAACTAAAATCTGAAAACATATCATGTAAAAATGCGCAAGTAAATGTTTAGAATAATGTCAATATCTAGAAATGTTCAATTCCTAATGAACAGCAAAATAAGGTATATAGATATTGATACTGATATGGATACACTATACTGACATGGAGAATATACTCGGGTATGATGTACTGGTGCTTGCTACAACATGCATGAACATTGAAAGTATACTCTAAGTGAAACATACTATTTTAGAATGACCATATTTGTAGGCTGTGTTGATAGGTGTTATCTAACCAATAGAAATAGAACTGTTCGGGGTTTTCCAGGGACTTTGTGAAGAACAATATGCTGAACGTATTTCTAATGGAAATGAGGCTTCTTTTAAGGGAACAAAATGTTCGCAAAGGCATTATTAATGATGTTCACACTTTGTCAGTAGCCTGATAACCTAAAAATAGCTGAATTATATTGAAGGTTGAAAGTCCATATTTTATTAGAGATGCAGAAAAAATGGAAAATAACATAGAGCTGCTTTCAAGATATTGTTTTTTATTGTGTCTCATTTTACTACTATTTTTTGATGACTGTATTCTAGTAAAAGAGAGGAAGAAAGAGTATGGTTTGAGTGGGTGAGTAACTGGCAAGAATCTATGAGGCATTGGTGGAGGGGAAACTGTAATCAGAATTTACTGTATGAAACTCTATTCTCAATTTTAAAATAGATATGTTCAATTAGAAGGGAAGAAATGAAAGAAAACATAGTGAAAATTGAAAATAATGTCTATTAAAGACTGAAAATAATTACTTGACAGTGTTAAAGAAGATGGTAATCAACAGTTTTCATGTACTGAGACTTAGAATACAAAAAGTCTAAAGATTTACCAAAAATCCTGCCTCAAGTGATGTGACAGACCTTGCTGAACCCCTTGGGAGGCCTCACCCTCGCTGAGGAGTACATGGCAGGTGGAGTGGGAGAAGGGGAGGGAGAGGGAACTGGGAGAGGTTGTATGTAAAATAAGATTATTTTTAAAAATAAATTAAATTAAATTAAAAAATCAAACAGTAGAAGATTATTTTGCTAAGTATATATTAAGAACTACAACAAGAAACTAATAGGTATTACTCATAGTGAACTTTTATCAAGAGCACCTTTCTTCAGAAGTTAGTTTGAAATAAAAATAGCCTGCAAATAATAACAAAGAAAGAGATGATCATAGAGTACTAAAAAATGTCAAAGAAATGGAGATTCATAAGGTCTCATGACTCATCTGAAAGAATAAGGATTTAGAAACAATATTTATAATGTGTGATGTCAGCATGGACCAAAAATTTAAATAACCTGTTCTATTGGTTTATGAAACACACAACTGATATCCCTCAGAGATTTATCTAATGCAGAGACATAAAAAAGAGTGGAGACTCACTGATATGTTCTAGAAACTTAAGACTCACAAAATAAAATGAACCAGCACATAAAACAGGAAAGCATATTAGAATAATATTTGTTATTGATGTTGTGTTTAATAACATTGTGCTGTTGGCATTTTGAATGTTCATTTACAGTTTTAGTAATGAAAGCATACTCGAGAGTTTATAAGAGAGAAGATCAAAAATATCATTAAGAACAACAGTATTGCCTGCTATGGCCAACCAAGCAGGTTAAGGGAGATGCATCCCTTACTTATTGTAAAGCTGCTGAGAAAAGACAGCAAAAGTACAGATGAGAAGACTACATTGCATTCCTTGAATGCCCATCTGTGTGAAGCAATGTGTAAGGAGTTGATGAAGTCCTGAGTGGATGTACATTGTTGCCATTTGCAAGGCCATGTAAAGGACCCAATGGCTCAGATCCATGGGAATGACAAAGTTCAGAGGATGAAAAAAAACCTTCCAATGCTCCATGTGAGGATGATGGCAGTGTGTGCAAAACTTAGCAACCTTAGCTTCCACCTTGAGTTTTATAGCTGAGACTGCTTACTTGCAGAGACCTCGTACCAAGAGTAGCTAACTCTCCTCCACCATGCTATACATGCTCAGAGGTTTCAGGTTGTTTCATGTTTGGTACAGCTCCATCAGAGCATGTACAATTCACCCAACCCCAGATTTTCTGTATGTGAGGTGTCTTTTCCTTGGTTCCTCTAGTTGGGTTTTAAGAACCAAGCCGCGCAAGTCAGTGTACATCGGATTTCATTCAACCCACTTCAAATACTTGCACCCGTCTGGAGTAAAAGTCTGCTTGGCTTGAACCACAGCATCAGCGTATTTCTTGCTACTCTCAGCACCACAGTTCAAGGACATTCAACCAGCGACTGTAGTAGCTTGGCCACTTTAAGCATTCTCATCAAATTTTCAGCAGTGACAAAGTCAACTGACAAGGTAATCTTCACATCAGTTTTTTCATCTTTGGACATGAGATCTTTGACCATCATGACCTCTTCTTTTTCATCATGAAGAGAAATGCCAATCTCCATGTTGCTGAGTTCCTTAGAGAAGGTAAAAACCATTACATCATCAATGATCATCGAATCGACTTTGTGCACAATCGTATTGATCTGCAACATTAGCTCCTCCCAATAGCAGGAGTAATTCAATTCCTTCATCAAAAATCATCACCCTCTGTGGCAAATTCACATCGGCCACGGAACTGTGGACTCAAGGTGCAGCCCCAAAATCATCTTTGACATATACATTCCTTCCTTAGTTTGAGTAATGCAGTTCAGAAAGCATCAATTTTGGCTTGTTCAGCTTTAATCTTGTTCCCAGCAGCTTCCTTTCCCTTCCCTTCTTCCTCCACATGAAAGCAGAGATTTTCCAGCAAGATGGCAGATCTAGCTACTGGGTTGACACAGGCATTCTCTACTTCTGGGCCCACACAATCCATCAAGAACAGAATATCCTTGCCCACCAGAGATTTGAGTTCTGCGACAACTGGCTCTAAAGACTATATTTCAGGCATGGGAATACCATCAGACTGGCCCATATGGCTCATAACACACTTGACTCAATTGTCAAAGCAGAATTTGATGCTTGAGACAGCAGCCATGATCCTTTGGTTATTTATCATCTGTTTTTTCTTCATGGAATTATTGAAGGCTACCCTCATCATGACCAGCTTCTTTGCTTGCAACTCATCAAGAGTCATCACCTGTTAAAAAGTGACATTTTGACAACACAATACTGTGCAGTCAAGAGACCCAGAGCTGAGGAAGAGGTTAAAAGTCCTTTTTTCTTAATACTACCTTGTTAAGTTGTAAGATGGGAAGAAATGAAATAAAACCAGTTTGGAATACTCCATGAGTGAAAAGTCTTTGAGAAATAGATGCACACAGGACCTGGGTAAGATTACAACTTTAGTTCTCTTTGTTCAAACCACTGGGATGTGCTGTTGTAATATATTCACTGCCAAGAGATGCATTACTGCGCAAATGATGGAATCTATCATATACAGAAAAATTGACTTCCCATCAACTGCATAATGTGAAAAGAAAAATTGTAATGAGAAGTACTGTCAAAATGTGAAATGGTATAAAATATATTCAGCATTCACACATAAAAAAGACAGAGATGCACCTGGTGCAAATCCTTACAGAGAAATGAACAATAGGAAGAAGGTGGGAGGCTGCAGGCTGGATGACGACACCCATATTTACCTCATGCTAGATTTATTGCCTCTTTTTCAATCTTGATAAGTCTTGGAAAATGAGTTCAGTGACAGAATAAGGTGTAGACGTGTCTTTGTCAGAAGACAATGATTACAATATAACATCAGTCCAAAGATAGGCTCTCAGAGTTCCATTTCCGACTAAATCTGTATTATAATTCAGAAAAAAGCATTTAAGATTTCATAAATATTTATGTTTTATAGAGTTTAGACCATTAATTCTTTCTACTATTTTGAAACCAAAAGATAAACATCATTGAAATGCTTTCACAGAAATAAAGATAAAATTTTACTCTTCAGCATTTCTCATTGAAATGTAAACATACTATTAATTGAGAGCCATTCAAAAGACAATAAATTAGTGGTGGCTGAAACCAATAAATACTTTGAATGAATTCTCCTGAAACACTATGTTTATAGTAAATGCTTTTGAGAAAAAAATAACAGATTTTTTGCAAATTATTATTGCATCTAACTTACATTGTTCTCATTTAACAACTATAACAGAAGAATCTAAGATTCATGATTTGAAAAACATATATTTCAAGAGTTGGAAATCTTCATTTCAGGCAGAGACTGTACCTTTCTGCTGATTTTGCCACCTTCATTCCAGTTCAGATGCAAGAAATACATTATTGTCCTCAAATGCATGCATTTCCCCAACTTTCTTTATTTGGTCATTTATTTTCCTGAGACAGTAGCTTGCTATATGGTCTGGGTTAGTTTTGCATGTTAACTTTTATTTACTTTGGGGGACTTTATTAGGAAGTGGTTACATACAGTTACAAGCTAAAATTTTTCAAATAATTGCTCAATTTTGCCTAATAATTGTCAAGTTAAATTTATTGCTATGGCAAAGGCTATTTTTATTTTCATTTTCATTCACCAAAAACAAATATGCTTTATAAAACCTAACATATATATATATATATTTACCTGAATTCATAAAATTTTCACTATTTGCTTGCCCATTCTAATCAAAATTTTATTGGAATGACAACTGTATCTTGTGGCACAGTCAATAAGACACTGCTCTCCATTTAATTCAGTTCGTACAACCTCTCTGTAACTTAGGTTTCAGTATCTGTTATTAGTTAATACATGCCAAGAACTTAGGTAAGTTAGTCACTGTGAATTCAAAGTTCAAACCTAAGTTGCCTGACCCCCAGGTATCTACTTTGGCCAATATATAGTAAAATATTCTTTTTAACTTTTCAGTACTCTTACACTATGTAAGTGGTCAAAATTTTTTGGTTTTTATTAATTAAATTTATTTATTTATTGTACATCTTGACCACAGTTTCCCCTCCCTCGTCTCTTCTCATTTCCTTTCCCTTTTCTCTTCTTCCCTCCCTCTATCCACTTCTCCTTTTCTGTTCAGAAAGGGGCAGGCCGCCCATGAATATCAATGAAAGATGGCTTCTATCAGGTTCCAATAAGGCTAAGCACCTCCCCTTGTATTAAGGCTAGGCAAGGCAACTCAGTATAAGGAATATGTTCTCAAAACCAGTCAAAGCATTGGGGACAGCCCCTGCTCCCACTGTTAGGAGTCCGCAAGTAGGCCAAGCTACACAGCTGTCACACATACGTAGGGGGCCTAAGTCAGTTTCATGCAGGCTCCCTGGTTGTCAGGTCAGACTCTATAAGCTCCTAAGAGCCAAGGTTAGTTGGTCCTATGGGTTTCTTTGTGATGTCCTTGACCCTTCTGATTCATCCAGTCCTTTCCCCTCTCTTCATCAGGACTCCCTGAGCTTGGCCTAATGTTTGACTGTGTATCAGTACATCTTTTTCTGACAGAAACTGTATGAAGGCTTTCTGATGACAATTGGGCTAGACACCAATCTATGAGTATAGCAGAATATCATTATAATATTGACATTTTGGCTCCAATCATGTTTTCTGCTATCCCATACCTCTGGACCATCCAGCCTGTGGGTCCTGGCCCTCCAGGCAGTGTCAGTGCTGGATTCCCTCTCATGGAGTGGGTCTTAGGCTATACCAGTCATTGATTGACCATTCTCAAATCTCTGCCATCAATTTGTAACTTTTTCTAGAGGTTGAGAAATTATCTGGGAAGAGGTAGGACATTTTCCTGGGATGAGGGAAATATTTTATATTTTGTTTGGGGAAATATTTATGCCTTAGATCTATGTATTTTAATGTTTGTAAATTATACCTCAATTAAAAATAAATAGGACTGGATAAAAATCTGTACCACCCTTTTCTCAGCACATCCCATAAGCTGGGCAGACTGTAGATCAAAGGTTATATGGTTGGGTTGGTGTCCAATAGCTCCACTGGAAATCAGGCCTAGTCAGAGGAGATGTTCAGTTCAAGCTTGATATTCACTCTAGCTAAGCCTCTGAGCTGGGATCATTCTTGTAGATTCCTGGGAGTTTCCCTTGCACTGGTTTATACACGGCCTAAAATGCTCTTCCCCTTTTCCCATCATCAATTTTACTACTCTTTCACTCTATGCTCCTCACAACCTGATTCCCCATGTTCCCAACTGGGTCTTTGTTTCCTTTCCACTCATTTACCTGTTTGTTTTTAAGCCAATACCATGATGTTCTTATTACTATAGCTCGGTAGTAGACGGTGAAATCAGGAATGGTGTTCTTAAGTTTTTTTTTTTTTATTGTACAGGATTGTTTTAGCTATCTTGAGTTTTTTGTTTTCCATATGAATTTTAGTATTTTTTCTTTCAAGGTTTGTTAGAATTGTGTTGGAATTTTAATGGGAATTGTTTTAAATTTATAGATTACTATTTGGTAAAATGGCTATTTTTACTTTGTTAATCCTACAGATCTATGATCACGAGAGATCTTTCCATTATGTGTGTGTCTTCTCCAGTTTCTCTCTTCAAAGACTTGAATTTTTTTGTCATATAGGTCTTTTACTTGTTGCGTTAGAGTTACTACAAAATACTTTATATTGGGGGCTGGAGAAATGGTTCAGCAGTTAAGAGCATTGCCTGTTCTTCCGAAGTTCCTGAGTTCAATTCCCAGCAACCACATGGTGGCTCACAACCATCTGTAATCAGGTCTGGTGCCCTCTTCTGGCCTTCAGGCATACACAGACAGAATATTGTATACATAATACATAAATAAATATTTAAAATAAAAACAAAATACTTTATGTGTGGCTATTGTAAAGTGTATTGTTTCTCTGCTTTCTTTCTCAACCTGTTTACAATTTGGATATAAGTAGGCTACTCAGTGGCTTTTTTTGGATGTTCATCTTTTTAAATTTAAATAACACATTTTATTTATTTTACATACAATTTCATTTTACCGCTACTTGCCTTCCCTTCTCTCTTCCTGATACCTCAGCCTCCACTCTCAAATTCCAACACCAGCTTCCCATCTACCCGCTTCCCTTCCACTCATTCCCTGCTTCCATTCAGAAAGGGGCAGTCCTCTCATGGACTTGAACAAAACATAACAAATCAAGTTAAGTCAAAACCAAGCTCCTCCCCCTTGCTGCAAGGCTGGGCAGGGTAATCCAGCAGGGGGATCAGATTCCCAAAAGCTAGTTATGCACCAGGTATAGACAAGTTCTGATTTCACTTGAGGGACCTGATTGTGCAGGCTAGGATTAAAGGCAGCCTGGGGACAGGAAGGAGGGGGAGATAATGAAAGGGGCATCATTATAGGGGATACATTTCAGGGTTAGAGAGAAACCTGGTGCCGTGGAAAACTCCCAGGAATCCCCAAGGATGACCCCAGCTAAGACTCTTAGCAATAGTGGGGACCTGTAACCAGATTGGTGACTATCCTGATTGTTATCAGAGAGAACTGATTGAGATACACAGCCATGCACTGGGTTCAGCTCCAAAGGTCTTGCTAAAGAAATGGAAAAGGAATTATAAGGGCTGCTGAGTATTTTTGAGTTAATCTTGCATCCAGCCACTTCACTAAAGGTGTTTATCAGGTTCAAGAGTTTCCTGGTAGAATTTTTGGTATCACTTATGTATACTATCATATCATCTGTGAATGATGATGCTTTGGCTTCTGACTTTTCAATTAACATCCCCTTGATTTTCTTTAGTTTTCTTATTGCTCTAGCTAAAACTTCGAGTACTATATTGAATAGATATGTAGAGAGTGGACATCCTTGTTTTGTTCCTGGTTTTAGTGGAATTGCTTTAAGTTTATCTTCATTTAATTCGATGTTGTCTGTTGGATTGCTGTATATGGATTATATTATGTTTAGGTATATCCCTTGTATGCCTAATTTCTCAAAGACCTCTATCATGAAGAGTTTTTTTAAATGATTTATTTAACTTTATTTTATTTGCATTGGTGTGAGGTGTCAGATCTCATGGAACTGCATTTTCAGACAGTTGTAAACTGCTATGTGGGTGCTGGGAATTGAATCCAGGTCCTCCGGAAGAGTAGTCAGTGCTCTTAACCACTGAGCCATCTCTCCAGCCCCGAGGTATTGGTTTTTGTAAAAGGGTTTTTTTCAATACCTAATGAGAGGATCGTGTGTTTTCTTTCTTTCAGTTTATTTATATGGTGGATTACATTGACTGATTTTCATTTGTTGAACCTTCCCTGTATCTCTGGGATAAAGTCTACTTGGTCATGGTAGATGATGTTTTTGATATGTTATTGGATTCGGTTTGCAAGTATTTTATTGAGTATTTTTACATCAATGGTCATGAATGAAATAGGTCTGTAATTATCATTATTTGTTGGGTCTTTGTGTGGTTTGAGTATTAGGGTGACTGTGGCATTATAAAATGAATTTGGCAATGCTCCTTTTGCTTCTATTTTGAGGAATAATTTGAAGAATATTTTAGTATTAGCTCCTCTTTGAAAGTATGGTAGAATTCTGCAATAAAACCATCTGGCCCTGAGCTTTTGTTGGTTAGGAGACTTTAATGACTGCTTCTATTTCCCTGGAGGTTATAAGTTTAAATAAATACTTTATCTGATATTGGTTTAACTTTGATAAGAAATATTTTTTTGGAAAATGGTCCATTTATACAAATTTTTCAAATTTTGTATAGTACAGGTTTTTGAAGTACAACCAAATGATTGTTTTGATTTCTTTTATTTATGATTTTAGTAATTTAGATTTTCTTTCTCTGCCTTTTAGTTAGTTTAGAAAAGGGTTATCTACCTTGTTGATTTTCTCAAAGAACCAGTTCTTTGTTTCATTGATTCTTTGTATTGATCTCTGTTTCTATCTTCCTGATTTCAGCCCTGAATTTGATTATTTACTGCCTTCTACTCCTTTTGGATGTGTTTGCTTCTCATTAGTCAAGGATTTTCAAGCGTTCTGTAACATTGCTGGTATTAGATTTCTCTTATTTGTTTCTTAGGCACTTAGTGCTGTAAACATTTCTCTTAGCACTGCTTTCATTGTGTCTCATAAGTTTGGTTGGGGAGTGCATTAATTTTCATTACATTCTAGGAAGTCTTTAATCTCTTTCTTTGTTCCTTGACTCAGTAGTAATTCAGTAGAAAGTTGTTCGGTTTCCCTGAGTTTGTAGACTTTCTGCTGTTGCAAGCTAGCATTAATCCATGGTGGTCTGATAAGATACAGGGGGTTTGTTTCAATTTTCTTATATCTCTTTGTAGATAGACGTTTCTGTCACACCCAGTCCCACAGCCATTCAGTCCCAAAGAAACGCACAGAGAATGATATTAAGTATTAACTGTCGTTATGTAAATAGAGACTATGTTTTTGTTTCCCGGCCTTCCAGACCTGAATAATCATACAAAACTATATTAATTACAGCACTGTTGGCCAATGACTCAAACATATTCCTAGCTAGCTCTTATATCTTAAATTAATCCCTTTCTATTAATCAGTGTATCACTATGAGGCTGTGGCCTACTGATAAGGCTCTAGAGGCCTTCTTCTTGGGCAGCTGCATGGTATCTCCTTGACTCTACCTTCTTTCCTCCTCTATCTATGCATTTTCTGCCTTGCTATACTCTGCCCTGCCATAGGCCAAAACAGCTTCTTTATTAACAAATGGTAGTAAATAATCACAGTACACAGAGGGGCATCCCACATCATTTGTTGAAACTTGCATTGTGATTCAGTATATGCTCAACTTTAGAGAAAGTTCCATGAGGTACCAAGAAGAAGGTTTACTCTTTTGTGTTTGGATGAAATATTCTTTAGATATCTGTTAGGTCCATTAGAGACAATATGACTATTATTGCCTTTATTTCTGTTTAGTTTCTTTCTGGATGACCTGTCCATTGGTGAGAGCGGAGTGTTGAAATCTCCCACTATTAATGTGTGGAATTTGACATGTGATTTAAGCTTTAGTAATATTTCTTTAACAAATGTGTTGCCCTTGCATCTGGGGCATAGATTTTCAGAACTGAGATATCATCTTGGTGGGTTTTTCCTTTGATGAGTATAAAATGTCCTTCTCCATCTCTTTTGATTAATTTTAGTTTGAGGTTTATTTTGTTAGATATTAGGATAGCTTACACCAACATGTTTCTTAAGTTCATTTAATAGGAAAATCTTTTTCCAACCCATTATTTGATGTAATGTCTATCTTTAATATTGATGTATGTTTATTGTGTACAGCAAAAGAAGGATGCAATTTTCATATCCATTCTGTTAATCTATGTGTTTTTAATTGGAAACTTGAATTCATTAATGTTGAGAACTATTAATGACCAGTGACTGTTAATTTCTGTTCTTTGTTTTGGTTTTTGGTGGTGGTTGTGTGTGTGTGTGTGTGTGTGTGTGTGTGTATGTGCACACACATTTATTTCTCTTCCTCGGGTTTTGCTGGTGTGAGATTATATATTGCCTGTGTTTATGTAGGGGTAGGTAACTTCCTTGGGTTGAACTTTTTCTTATAGTACCTACTTTAGGTCTTGATTTAGTGTATAGATATTTTTTAAATTTGACTTTGTCATGTATTATCTTGTTTTCTCTTAATAAAATTGTTGAAAGTTTTGTTGGGTGTGATAGTCTAGACTGGCATTCATGGTATCTTAGAGTCTGTGAGATATCTGTCTATGCCCTTGTGGATTTTAAAGTCTCCATTGAGAAATCAGGATCAATTCTGATAAGTCATTCTTTATATGTTAATTAGATATTTTCCATTTTAGATTTTAATATTCTTTCATTGTTTTTACACATTTAGCATATTATTAGGTGGTAGAGACATTTTTTTCTAGTCCAGTTCTATTAGGTTGGAAAATTTTTCTTCTATGATTTTGCTGAATGTATTTTCTGGGCCCTTGAGCTGGGATTTTTCTCTTTCTTTTATTCCTATTATTCTTATGTCTGGTCTTTCCATACTCTCCCAGCTTTCCTGGATGTTTGTGTTAGGATTATTTTTGATTTAACATTTTCTTTGACTGATGAATAAAATGCACTATAGTGTCTTCAATGCCTAAGATTCTCTCTTCCATCTCTTGTGTTCTGTTGTTGATGTTTGCATATGTAGTTCCTGTTCACTTACCCAGAATTTCCATTTCCAGAATTCCCTCAGTTTATGTTTTCTTTAGTGTTTTTTTTACGATTTCCATGTTTTGAGTAGTTTGCATCACCTGTTTGTTTTTCTTAGCTCTCTTTGCATTCTTAGCATTCTTTAAGAGATTTATTGATTTCCTTCAAATTTTTTGTTTCTGTTTTTTTTCCACTTATTTAGGATTTTTTTCATTTCTTCTTTAAGGACATCTATAATCTTCTTATAATTATTTTTAAGGTCATTACTTGAGCTCCAGCTGGGTTGAAATGTTCACATCTTGCTGTTGTAATGCATTGGAAATTTGATCTTTCGCTTTTATCTGGTGGTGCCATAGTGCCCTTTCTTTTATTGATAATAATTGGGTTTTAACACTGGTGTTTAGGCATCTGGATTTGGGATGGTTATGGTTCTAGGTGTTAATTCCTGCATTGTCTTTGCTGGATAGGTGTTTTGCTCTTTGATTTTTGTTTCCTCTCTCATTTTCTGTTCTAAAAGATCAAGGATTTCAATGACTAGAGAGTCTTCAGGTCTACTATGGTTTCTCTACTGAGGTTTTTGGTGCCTTGGGTCCCTAGTTCTGGCCTGACCTCTGTCAATGTCAAAGTCTTCATCCAAAGTTGCAT
Source organism: Bramus lutescens (assembly GCA_001685075.1). Lineage (NCBI taxonomy): Eukaryota > Metazoa > Chordata > Mammalia > Rodentia > Cricetidae > Bramus > Bramus lutescens. The sequence continues at coordinate 671,366 of LOEQ01000808.1, read as the reverse complement.
ACCAGAATATAAAGCCTGGGAGAGGGGCTGCGACTGTGATTATTAGGTGGGTTGTAAGAAATGTTATCAGGCAATGGGCAATGTCTTTACTGGCCTCCTTGGGACCAGCCTGGCTCTGATATCTATAGGGAATCTAGAAAGAAACACAGCAAAAAAACTATCAGATGAAAACCAGAGTAGAAATAAATGTAAAATTGCCAACAACAAATTTTGTTTATTTGGGAGAAAAAAAAAATCCAGTGGGTAGACTTTTACCCAAAAAAAAATATTTGTATTCTCTAAAATATCTAATTATATTTTACCAGAGAATAATAGGTCCTTGGTTAATGAACATATTCAACAAAACACATGGTAGTTGTGACTCAGTTCTAAAAATATTTTCTCTTTAGAAGTTGAAGTGAGAAAAAAACTATTAATATTACTTAATATTATTAATTCTGTAGCTTGTTTAAAGATAATATATTACCATTACATTTTCAGTACCTCAAAAGATAGTATGAATGATTAAAACATGTTTGAAATGTTAAAATATCTGAAGAAAAATAGTATTGAAGTACAAAGAAAATGAAATTTTCATGTAGTATTGATGAAAATTAAATTCACTCTAAACATTTTACAACATCTGATTATGTGTTACTAAATCTAGGGATTCCTATGTTAAGTGTATAGTACCAGTGAGCGACACTCCCAGTCCTAGAGTTCTATTGCATATGAGCATCTTTTGGACTTAAAAATCACACATCTAAAAACATCTTCCAAAGAGATACCACACATAGTTTTCTCAAAGTTAGAAGAATTGTCCTTGACTATTTTATAATGGCTATATGTTTTAAACAATTTAATGATGAATGATAACAAAATAATGACAGTACATTGAATATCAGAAAGCTTTTAAAATGATGGTATGAAACTATTTTATTCACACCAAATGATGATACTACACATATGCAAAAAATTCAAACCACTTCTTTGTGATTAAATGCACATGACAACAGAGACACCCACAGAGATTCATTAAAGCTTACTGATAAATATGGCTGCCAGTATTTCTATTTTTATAAACATTTTAACTTTAGTCAACAGTTATTACAAAATTTCTATAATTGAAAAAGATGTGGTGGATATCTTGAAAGAGGGATTTAATAAAAGGAATAAGATTTTTTTGCATTTTTTCTTTGTTTGAACTTTTTTCCATTCAAAAATTTACATCCTCCCCTCCTCCCATTCCCCTCCCACCACCTCACTCACCCTCCTCCCTCTCCCTCCCTGCTTGAAAGAGGGCAGGGAACCCTGCCCTGTGGGAAGTCCAAGGCCGTCCCCCCTATATCCATGCCTAGGAAGCTTTGCATCAAAATAGACTAGGGTCCCAAAAAGCCAGTACATGCAGTAGAAACAAGTCCCAGTGCCATTATCAATGGCTTCTCAGTCAGTCCCCATTGTCAGCTACATTCAGAGAGTCCGGTTTGATCACATGCTCCATCAGTCCCAGTCCATCTGGATTTGGTGAGCTCCCATTAGATCAGGCACACTGTGTCAGCACACTGTCTTCCATGCTCATCTTCTCCATCCTTCTCTTCAACTGGATCTTGGGGGCTCAGTCCGTTGCTCTGATGAGGGTTTCTGTCTCTATCTCCATCCATTGCCAGATGATGATTCTATGGTGATATTCGAGATAATCATCAGTGTGTTCATGGGGCAAGGCAAGTTCAGGCACTCTCTACTCTGCTACCCAAGGACCTAGTTGGGGACATCCCCGTGGACACTTGGGATCCCATCTGGAGCCAAGTCTCTTGCCAACCCTAAAATAGCTACCTTAATATAGATATCTTCTTCCCTGCTCCTATATCTGCCCTTCCTCCATCTCCTCCCTCCCATTCCCCCAAGCTCTCTCCAGTCTTTCCCTTCTCCCTTCTCTCCCCCTTTCCCCTTCCCCTACCCCACCCCCACCCTTACACCCATCCCCATGCTCCCAACTTTTGCCCAGAAATCTTGTTTGCTTCCAGTTTCCAGGAGGAAATATATATGTTTTTCTTTGGGTTCACCTTGTTATTTGGCTTCTCTAGGTTTGCGAACTATAGGTTTGTTTATAGCTAGAGTCAACTAATGAGTGAGTACAACTAATGAGTGAGTACAAACCATATTCATCTTTTGGGGTCTGAGTTATCTCTCTCAGGATAGTGTTTTCTATTTCCATCCATTTGCATGCAAAATTCAAAATGTTGTTTTGTTTTTTTTTTTTTACTGCTGAGTAGTACTCTAAAGTGTATTTTTTTTATTTGGAAGAGCACAAAATGAACCACAGTCAGCAAACATAATTATTGTACAAAAACTATTCAATACAGGAGCAAGAGAATTACTCCAACAAGAATGACATCAGGAGATCCTGTACAAGAAGATCCATCGGAGGGTGCATGCATTCATGACTCGTGGAAAAACAGCCACCCTTCAGTTCCCTAAACATTCTGCTTATTCTGCAGGGGCTCCTAACCCTAGCTACTACCCCTAGCTTCCTACCCCATCCTAGCTTACATTCAGGCACCGCCTCCCTTCCCTTCTTCGGGGCAATAGATCGCCCAGCTCAGCCTGTTTGGGTGCTGGGACCTGGTGGTGAGTTCAACCAGGCGGGAGTTCCTTTGTTTTAATAGCCTGCCAGAAGCAATGTAGGCCTTTTATCTGCTTTGTCTGTGAGGGCCTTCGCCAGAAAGGGGCCCTGTACCAGAAGATCCATTGGAGAGGTCCCTGGCCAGCAAGGGGCCATGATCCTGTGCCATAAGATCCATCAGAGAGCATTTGTAGACAGAGATAGGCAGGCGCCAAAGCAAGAATTCTTACAACAATCTGAAAACCAACATGATAACACCAGAACCCAGCAAACCTACAAAAGGAAGACTGGAACAGCCTAATCCAGAAGAAGTAGAAAAAANGTCATCTCTACCGTGTCGGAAAGACTATTCTGAAGTTGGAGCTTCCTTGCAGGAAAGAGACTGCCCCCTGATTGCAGGTAGAGCCCCTGCGCAGTCCAGAGCCGCCGCTGGGGCAGCAAGATGGCACAAAGCCTTCCTTAGAGGAAAGTAATAGGGACTGAGAAGAAAATGCCAATAAAGAGAAACTTGTGCTATTGTCAAACTGTGTGTTTAAGATGAAGACTGGAGTTGGCAATGTGGCTCTACGCCAGAGTGCTCACCTGGGCTCCATGAAGCCAGTTATGGTTTGAAAGTGAAATGCCCCTCGTAGACTCGTGTTTGAACGCTTGGTCCCCAGTGCTCTTGAGGCAAAGGTCTAGTTGGATGAAGTGAGTCATTGGAGATTGGCCTTGAGGTTTCTTAGCCTGAGTCCTACTTTCTGTCTACTCTCTGCTTCCTGACTGCAGACTCTGTCTCTGTCTAGTGCTTCTGCCACCTACCTTCCCCACCATGGTGTGTATGTATTTATGTATTATGTATGTGTGTGTGTGTACATACACATGCACATACGCGCCTGACAAGCATTCATGCATGTGAACATACACATGCTCACACACACACATCCTTTCCATCTAAAAGCCAAAATAAACCCTTTGGCTTCTTGTTGGTTGTTTGATCATAGCAATGAGGAAAATAATGCAGAAGATGGGCATTTGGAGCGTCTCCACTGCTGTGGGAGACCTGACTATGGTTTGGAATTGGTTTGCAGGAAGAATATGGAAAGTTTAGAAATAAGGGCAAGAGAGCCTGTGGCATGCTGAACGCAGATCTTTTTTTTTTTTTGATTTGTGCATTCTTTTTTAATTGATTTTTATTGAGCTCTACATTTTTCTCTGCTCCCCTCCCTTCTTCTCCTCTCCCTCCTTCAACCCTCCCCCACCCAAGGTCCCCATGCTCCCAATTTACTCAGGAGATCTTGTCTTTTTCTACTTTCTACTTCCCATGTAGATTAGATCT
>LOEQ01000808.1:566779-584813 GCA_001685075.1 Bramus lutescens | reverse complement strand
GAGTGCTGGGATTAAAGGTGTGTGCCACCACCACCCTGCTTGCTTGCTTTGCTTTTCTAAAGCCAGGCTCGCCTGTAACTAACTCCTGGGGTGGGTCCCCAGATGCGGTCCCTGCACCTGTCGTTCATCTTCTCATCCCGTACACAGCATGGAGCATTAGTACGTGCTAGGCAGCATGAAGGGCACTGTCAGTTTAGTGGAAAGTGAAACTTTGATATCAGGGGGCTTAGAATCTGCTGGAGAAGCAGCTTGTGGGTAGAGGTGCTATGACGCGTAGGCTACGCTATGCAACATAGAAATCTGTCTTCATCTGGGTTTACCTGCAACGACTGTGAGATGAAGCTTGCATTTGAGAGCCCATCTTGGAAGTGAACGGCAAGGTGGAAGCTAGGAACGGAGGCAGGGAAGGCAGTTGCCAAAGGGTATGCCAGTGGCCAGCTTTGTTCTGTGGACCCTTGGGGTGTTCTGAGAGGTCACAGGTAGCTCACTGCAGAGGTGTGGCAGGGTAGGTAAGAGACTGGATGCTCATCACCAGCTTGTGTCCCTTATTGCTGAAGGGTGCCCCTAGGAGAGCGCCCACGACTAGTACTTTGACCTTCACCCAAGGTCTGTGGTCTGCAGCCACGGAAGACCCTCAGGGAAGGAGGGGTCCATCTGCTGGGGAGCATCCTTCAAATCCCTAGGGCCTTGCTGTTGACACATCTACTCACCTGATCTAATCTGGTGTGGGCATGGCTGGGTGCCAAGGCAGGAGGGAGCACAGGTGTTGGAGAGCAGGAAAGGGGTACATGAACCTGCCACACGGAGCTTGAACTAGGGGCTGAGGTGTTGCATGGGCTACCTTGAACTTCCCTCCTACTGAGAACCGGGCAGACTCCTGGGCGCTACTGCAGTTGGGCCCACGTCATAGGAGGACCTCTGTGGTTGCGCATGAGCAGTGATTCCAAGATGACCAGAGAGACAGGAAGAAGTTGGGTGGAGACTACTGCTGAGAGGTGATGCTAGCTGGGCCAAGGCAGGGAGGTGGTAATTGAGGAGAAGGTGTGGAGGGGAAGGATGAAGGCAGGGGACACTTGCTCTTTCTGCTTCCTCCACACACCCCTGCCAATATGGTTTCCCACTGGATCTACCCCCATGTACAAATTCCATGTTTCGACTTTCATCTCAACCCCAGGATACTCATTAAGTATTTTCAGATATTATAAATCTGAAAAATATCCCAAATCTGGAACACTTTTGGTCCCAAACATACTAGATAAAGGTCACTCAATGTGACATAATTATTGTGTCTACAATCTGCCATCCTGAAATGAAGTTGTAAAGAAATGAATAATATAAGACGTGTGTCCAGTTAAAGTGAATTTAATTTCATTAACCTCTATTTGATCACCAGATACCATTTTAGAATGATGTGGTTGGAAGCGTTTCATGGTTTGTTTTATGCGTTTGCCAGACTGTGACTTCTATAATGTGAAAACCTGGTTTTAAAGTGTAGTTTACTTGAAGATTTGGATTATTGACTATTTAGCTGGATAGGATAATTCCAAATGTGCCCGACTCCAAGGAGCAGACAGCATCTTTGGCTATAATTTGTTGTTTTTGTTTTTTTCTTCAGTCTTATCCATTAACTGACAAACAAAGTCTTAATAAGATGTAGCCAGTAATTATCCATCTTAATTTTGCTCAAAATCTTAGCCAGGGTAAAATATGATAAGAGGAAGAAATCAAAGTAGTAATGAAGAAGTAAAGTGCTCCCTCTTGTAGACAACATGATTCTCCGTACGTAAGAGACCCTGCCCTGCTGAAAACTCTTAGGTCTAATGAGTGCTTTCAGGGAAGTGGTAGGGACACACGTAAGACATCAGACAGAAGTTTCATATATACCAATAAGGAGCGTGCTGAGGGTGAGATCAGAAGGAAAGGCTCCCATTCACGACAGCTCTCAAACTGTAAAGCACCAAGGAATAAACATCAGGGACAGGACATCTGACACAATGAAAACTGTCAGGACCCCAGAGAAAGGAAGTAGAGAGGACACCAGACGATGCCCCTGGATTGGCTGGATTAATATTGTGGAAGTGGCCACATAACAAAAATAATCCTCCCATTTGTTGTAATTCTTATCAAAATTCCAATGATGTTCTTCACAGATCTAGGGGAAAAAATCCAAAAATTTATATGAAAATACAAAAGATCATGCAGAGCTAATACAATCCTAAGTAGAAGGAACATTGCTGGAGTTGAACAGTACTTGACCTCAAATTATACGACGGAGCCATAGCAGTAAGGATAGTATTGTACTGGCACAAACCAGATGGGAAGACTGACAGAACAAGATAGAGAGCAAGAAATAAACTCACTATAGGCTCCTACTTTTTGACAAAGGGATGAAGAACACACACTTGAAAATCCGTCTACTCCACAAACAGTGGGGGCAAAATAGGACAGCCACGTGTTTAAGAATGAACTTAGACCCACATTACCATCTTGACAAAAATCAACTTAAAATGGACCAAAGACATTAATTTAAAACCTGAAGTGTGCCAGGCATGGTGGCACAGGCCTTTAATCCCAGCACTCGGGAGGCAGAGGCAGGCAGATAGATGTCCATGAGGTCAAGGCCAGCCAGGTCTACAGAGTGAGTTTCAGGCCGGCCACCAACCAATCATCACCTTTAGACTCCATCCCACCCTTAGACTCCATCCCACCCTAGTCAGAGTGGCTATGATCAAGAAAACAAATGACAGAAAACGCTGGTGAGGGAATCTTTGTTCATGGCTCGTGGCAGCTTAAACAAGCACAACCATCCTGGAAATCGTTAGGACTACTTCAATATACGAAATATTTGACTGGACATGGTGGTGCACACCTTTAATTCCAGCACTTGGGAGGCAGAGACAGACAGATCGCTCTGAGTTCCAGGTTGGTCTGGTCTTCATAATGAGTTCCAGGATAGCTAAGGCTGCGCAGTGAGACTCTGCCTCAAAAAACCTAAAAACAAATTGCTATCTTATGTCCTACCTATACCATTCCTGGGAATATGCCAAAGGATTCTTCTGAGAAAGACATTTCCTGCTGTATTCAGAATAGCAAGGAAACAGGACCAGCCTTGATGTCCACCAACTGGTAGATAGTGAGAGGGTGGCATAGAAACACAGTGGGATTTCACTCTGTTGTAAAGAAAAACAAAATTTTCAGGACAGTGGATGGAATTGCATAGTATTATATTAAGTGAGATGACTGGATCTCATAAAGACGCCAATCGCCTGGGCTCTCCTATGTAACTCCTAGCTTCTGATGGTTGTCCGTATGCACATAAGGTGTTCTGGGCATGAGTAGAGGTTATAAAATAAAACTAGATAGGAGAGGCCAGGAGATGGAGAGTGATGGGCGTGAAGAAGGTGGGGAGGCAAAAGTCACGTGAACATAAAAGGGAGGTTACTGGGCTGAGAGGACACGAGGAAGGGAGGATGAGAAAGAAACGGGAGAGAAACTAACAAAATGTTGGAAAATGTCTTGATGAAACCCAAGTCTTTATAAAATAATTTAAAAAACAAAATAAGATGTAGATAATAATTCTTCATCTCTTTTTTATATCAGGTCAACTATTATGGGAATTAGTTTTTAACGTATTGGCACCTTGCATTGTTTTAATTGTAAAACCTATATAACATTAAATTTGCCATCTTAACCCCTCTCCAGTGGAATGTTCAGTTGGCGTTAAGGACATCCACATCGCGGTGTAACCCAACCTCTGAACTATTTCTTCTGAGATTGAAATTCCGTTCCCATGCAGCAATAATACAGGTTCATAAACACACTCTTTCATACATGCCCACACTGTGTGAGTGGCATGTGCGTGTGGATGTGCATGTATGTGGAGGAAGAAACCCATGTCAGGTTTCTCCCTCTTTGTCCTTCGTCTTATTTTTTTGAGACAGGGTCTCCCACTGTATCACTGCTTACTTATTCAACTAGACAGGGTGACAATGATCTCGGCGCTCTCCCCATCTCTGCCTTCCCAGGGCTGGGGTTCAGACCCTCAAGATGCTGTAGCCAGTTTTCTTTATGGGTGCTGGTGACCTGAACTCAGGGCCTCAAACTTGGACAGCAAGCATGTTACTGAGCCATCTTTCATCTTTCCCCAGCCTATGAGCTTATACTGTCAATAGCTGAGTTCAAAACTCAATTACCTATTTGGTTTGGAAGAATGAAGTTTTGTTTCTAATTTTAAAAAATGTACATGTTTTTTTAAAGAATAGATTTTGGCCATGTGCTTTTCAGTAAGAAAATCAAAAGTGCAACATGTTGACAACATCTGTCCCCTAATTATCTCCGCACAGCATTTCCTTCTGAAGCAGTTCGTTTCTCACTCATTATTCAAAGCAACACCTTTATTTGAAGGTTCAGGCGAAATCCGTTTCTTTCTTGAATTCCACCTGTTGTGTACCTGGGTTAATGAAAGCCACTTGCCATCCGGGGAAATGTCGGGCAATCTGCCTCATTTTCTTTTTGTCAAAGGACAACACCTGTTCCCAAAGAGCACCGCCTGGCGTTGTCCCTTCACGTACGCGTGCACCTATTGTTGAATGCTGGACTGTTCTGAACCACAGTGATGGTTCCCGTCCAACAGAACTTTGTCTTCTGTTGGCTTCCGGTTCTCCCAGGTGATATTTTGCTTCTGAACATTGTGCTGAGCGGCCTTCACCTGCAGGCTTTCTCCAAACACCAGCCTCAGACTTTCTCAAAATTTCCGTCAGAGAAGTCCATCCCTACTGTGGTTACAGTAACATTTTCCCTCAACGCGCCGTCTTTGGAGCCCACCCCTGAGGGGTTACAGTAGCATCATTTTCCCTCAACACATCTTTAATAAATGCCATGTGATTTCGACAGTGTCTCCCCAGCTACATTTTTTAGCTTCCGAACAACCAATTTCTTCATGTTTTTCACCATTAAAACAAATTTAATAAAGAACATAAACTAATACACATCTGAAACCCCAGTGAACTTTCACCTGATCAGCCAGTGCCCCACATTCATATGGCGCTGGCTACCACGTTTGCTGGTGAATGAATGTGTTTTAGTTAAACCTTTATTTTTTACTTTAAAAATTGTTCCTTTTTATTTCTGCTAAGTAACAAATGCCATTAGAATTTTGGTCTTTTGCTTCAAGAATCTTGGCAGACATTTCTAAACACCCTTGCGTTTAATGAAATGTTTTAAAATTGGTATTGAATACCTCCGTGAAGATGGCTGGTCAAACTGTAGAGTTTGACATTGAGCTCTGGATGGAACAAATATTTCAATATTATTAAAATACACAAGTCTTAGGTGTTCAAGTCATTGACTTTTAATCTCTTCATTCATCTGTACAACCAGGACCCAAATCAAGATATAAAATGTTTCCTGAGGCTGGGGAAATGTCTCTGTGGGCAAGAGTCCCTGCTCTGCAGGCATAAGGGCTTGAGTTCAAATCCTCAACACTCATGTAAAAACCAGCACTGGGGATCTGGACCATTGAACCCTAAAAACTATCCGGGCAGCCAGCCTAGTCAAAACGACGAGAACAGGGAGCGACCATGTGGAAAGCGATACAGGCACACACACTTCTGCATGCTCACAAACATGTGCCATAAACAAGGAAAGAAAGGAAGGAAGGGAAAGGAAAGAAGGGAGGGGAAGAATGAGGGAGGGAGGGAAGGAAGAAGAGGAGGAAAGGAAAAGAATGGGAAAAAAAAGAAGTTAAATCTATCCTGAGCCACAGAACCTCCACTCACGAAGCTGAGGCGGTAATCACTGCTGGTTTGGAGTCACAGATTAATTAATTGTGCAGTTCCAATACACAGGGTCCATTTCTTTCTGTCGGTATCCGTAGAATCCTACATCATCAGTGCTCGCCTCCCTTGATGTTTTTAAGACGAACTCGGGTTTTGTGTGTGTCCATAGGTCATTCTTTATTTTTGCTGTATAGTCTCATTCTGATCTCACAGGCAGGTTCACATCACAGTCTGTTTGCCTGATCTTCAGTGGAGCATTTGGAACCTTGGGATCATCAACACTCGGAAGCAGTAAGAGATAAAAGTCGCAGCAAGCATTCTTGCACCAGTCACATAGAGTAGGCTTACTCTTAAGTCTCTTAGAAGCCACCAGCAGCTTCCTGGAGTTACTTCCTGCTCCCAGTTTCTCCAGGTCCTGTAACACTTGGCCTTGATTGTGTTTATCTATTTATCAAACTCCTCAACACTCACACAAAAGGCCAGTGTTGGGGATCCGGACAAGTGTCAGGGTTTCACACTATAGTACGTCATATACAGGAGGCACCGACTCACAGAACACTCTGGCCCTCTGCCTCTATCTTTCCACCCCCTCTACTCTGATCTTCTGAGTCTTTGGTACAGCGTTGTGTTGTGTTGTAGATGTGTCAACAGGAGGTGGGCACCTCCCAGTCAGTTGTCCTCTGCAGTTTTGGGCCTGTCATTCTTTTCTGTGATGGGCTCCATCTGATGCACAAAGAAGCCGTATTCACCTGTGGGTGTGAGGCTAAATATTTAGAGTGCAGTTGGGAATGATACTGGTGTAGAAAAGCGGCAGTGGTGGGCTCTCTTCGAGGGTCCAGGGTCTCAACAGCCCTAGGGAGTTGGTTTACAGCACCAGGCATGAAGTCTCCGTGATTGTGTGGTCCCCAAGTCCTCACAGGTGGTTACTGAGTATCCCTGAGACATTGTGCCACTACCGCACCGTTGAGTACCCCTCGTCATCTTTGTCACCATTGTGCTTTATAAGTGTCACAGCCACACAGGCTAATGATTGTTTTTCTCCCCTTTGCACCGTCAGAGAACTTTCTGAGGGGTCTTTGCTTCTCACTAGGACAAGATGTGCTACGCTTATCTTTTCCATTTCTAGAACCAGTCCTGAAGTCACTTACTTTTGAAGAAATCCTGGCTCTTCTGAGAGGGAGTTGGTGCTTGGATACACAGTCCTTGTTGCTACATAGTCTCAGCAGGAGGGACCAACGTCTCCAGATCAGTCATTAGAGGAGCTAAGGACACTCACTTCTCCAGGTGGGTCAGAGGAGCTAAATACACTTGCTTCTCCAGGTCGATTATTAGAGAAGCAAAATACACTCATGTCTGAGTTCTTCTAATTCCAACACATTGGGTCACATGTGTGTATATGTGTAAATACATACACAAATATATATGTCTATGTATGCACAAATATATTTAAAGATAAAATACATCAAGAGTCAGTATTGATACCTCTGGTCTAATTCAAAATTACTAAGATTTTATTAATTTCTTTCCCTCTATATCATGAGTTTTGATTTTTAAGAATATAAGAAATAAACAACTTAAAAAATCTTTTTTAAAACACTTAAAAATAATTAACACCAATAGAGCAGATAGTCCAACCAGCAAATAGGCAAGTGAACTGGACAGAGAGTTCTCAATATCTAGTAAATAAATGAAAAAAAAATGCTCAATGTCTTTAGCCAACAGGGAGACACAAATGAGCTACTCTAAGATTCCATCACACTCTGGTCAGAATGACTGTTGTCAAGAAAAAAAGTGACCAATTCTGAAGAGGGTAGATGGTGGGGATGGAAAACAGCGGGACCTGCTTCTCAGAAACCTAAGACTAGGGGATGTTATCCTGCTGTCACCCAGAGGAATCTAAGTCAGTGTTCTACAGAGACACCCCACATCTGAGGTCCTCAGATTGGCTCTGTTCATGACAGTCAATCTATGGAATCAGTTTAAGTGCCTACCAAGAGGTGAGCAGAAAAGAAAAACCTGGAGAGCAGGGTGGCTGGAGGGTGGTTCAGAGCCCTCGTGGCTCTTTCGGAGGACCTGAGTTCAGTTCCCAGCACCAGTGTCTGATGGCTCACAACCATCTTGAACTTCAGCTCTAGGGGATCCAATGCCCTCTTTTGACCTCCCTGGGAAACTGCACAGATACGGTGTACACGAACACACACACACATAAACCAATAAATCTTTAAAAGGTATGGTTTACATCTGTAATGGGGTCTGGTGCCCTCTTCTGACATGGGGTGTACATGCAGGAGGAATATTGTATACATAATAAATAAATAAATCTTTTTTTAAAGGTATGGTTTATACTATATAATGGAATTTTTTATTTAGAAATAAAACGATAAAATGATCTCACTTTTTAAGAACAGAGATCATCACGTTAAACAGAATAAACCAGACTCAGAAAGGCAAATGTGTGTTTTCCCTCATGTATGGAATTTATATTTTTTTAAAAAGACATAGAGATATGACTGTTATTGAAAAAGAAGGGGAAGAGGGACCAAGAATGGGAAATAAAGGAGCGAATGTGGTCATAGTATGTTATATGCAGATATGAAATGTCATAACAAAACCCATTATTTTATATTATATATTAGCACACATTGTATTAATGTATGCTAATAACTTCTTTTCGTTTTTCAAGACAGGGTTCCTTTGTGTGGCCCTGGCTGTCTTGGAACTCACTCTGTAGACCAGGCTGCCTCGAACTCAGATCCACTTGCCCCTGCCTCCCGAGTGTTGGGATTAAAGGCAGGTACCACCACTGCCTGGTACCAATACAGTTTTTAAAGAAAAAGAATAATATAACAAAGACATTTCCCAATTAGTGGTTTGTTTGATCCCATAGTGCACACAATAAAAATACTAAACTATAAATCTCCCACCAAATATGACTATTTAAAATAGTAAAATAAATCTTTTTGCACGTCTTCTCATCCTACCTTGTCATGGCAGACAACGTCTATGCTCCCTTCCCTCCAGGTGTCAGCCCTCCGGGTTATGGTACCACCTTTCCGCCTGTTTTAAGTGAGGTTACAGATATTTTTCTGCTGCATACTCCAGGTTAGCCAGTGCGTACACCAAGTTAGCCAGTCCATGGGGTTCCCAGGAACGTTCCTGTCTCCACCTCCTGTCTCACTGTAGGAGCTCTGGGATTGCATGTGCACTACCCCATCCACTTTACATAGGCTCTAAGGATTCGAATTCAGGTCCTCAGGCTTGCTCAGCAAACCCTTTGCCCACTGAGCCGTCATCCGAGTCTCTCTTCATTCCTTCCTTAGCTTCTTTTGAAAACAAATGTATTTCTGCCTTTAAATTTTCTTCTGATGAATCAGTCAGGTATGGCGGCACACACCTGTAACCCCAGCACTGAGTGGTAGAGGCAGGAGAATCAGGAGGTCAAGTACAGCCTTGGCTCTGTAGCTAGTTCAGGGCTATCCTGGGCTACGAGAGCCCATCTCAAAAACAAACAGACAAAAACCAAACCAAACCAAAACAAAACCTTTTAATGAGTGTTACTGGAGGCACATTCAGTTTTTATTTCTCCAAGCATGCTTATTTTCTTATTCTTAAAACTGCCACACAGGGCCTCCATCTTCTTTGATACTGTGATTCCCCGCCCTCCCCTGGGAGCTGAGGCTGGATCCTCTTGTTCATTAAGAAGCTTGCTCGCCTGTGGGTTTGGAAGTATTCAGCTAGTCACAGGGGACACCACTTGGACACAGAAACCCTGGAAGAAAACGAATTCCTGTTTTGGCCTTATTCTTGCAGCCTTCTATCTCAGAATGCAGAATCCTTGGCCATTACTCATTTTTATTCCTCCAATTGATGATACCGCTGTCTGCTGCCTGACGATGTCCACTCCTACGGCTGATAAAACACACAGATGATGTATCTGTTTGTCACCGAGTCTTTGCTCTGCTTCTTTGGCAACTTTCTTTCAGGGTTTGGTGTCCTGACAGTTTCGTATGATATCTCAAGGCTTATATTTCTTTTATTTGTTCTGCTTTGAGCTCATTATTGAGTGCATCATGGAATAATTTGTTTTGAGGTTTGTTGGTTGTTTTGGTTTTTTTTGGGGGGGGGTTGGTACCACAGTTTCTTCAAATACAGCCTGACTGTTTTGTCTACAGGAATTGCTTAAGTACATGTTAAACCTCCCTTCATCTTCTGTATCTTGGACCCTCTGTTGTGCACTCCCATCTTTTGAAGAAAATGTTTTCCTGAGGATTTCCCACTTACTCAGTTCTCTCCCGAACTGTGCCCAGTGTATCGCCCTGTGCATTCACTCTTTTCCTCTGGCCTTCAGCCCTTTCTTCTGTAAAACTCCTACCTTTTCTTCACAGATTGCCTATGTTCCTTTTAGAGTTCCCTGTACATTGAGGTTGTTGTTAACTTTTTTAATTAAAACTTTATTATAAAAACTTGCAAAAAAAATCAAAATTAACCAGACCCAAAATCTATTCATCTTAAAGGACTTTGATACAGTTAAAGTAGCCACTTTAAAGCCATGGAGTTTTATACTTTCACTACTACATTTTTATGCAACACACACACACAAAGAGAGAGAGAGAGACTCTCTCTCTCTCTCTCTCTCTCGAAACCACCACCACCACGAAAACAAAACAACCTATGAGAGTTAGAGTTGGGAAAACACAAGCTTATACAGCCTCTTTTTATTCAAGTGCCACTATCTGCCTTCAGCTCTCATCATAGGCCCTTGCTTCTCTTGGTTAAGACAGCAGCGTATTGCAACAGGGACTCCTCCCCTCCCTCAGGACTCCTGCTACTGCCTACACTGAAGATATCTGACCGGAAGAAAGCCATTGGCAGTGCCATCAACAACTCGACACCTTTCGCTCACTCTAACCATGGAGTTCAGATCCACGGGTTCAATCACACCCGAACTGAAAATCTGAAACAAACAGCATCTAGATAGAGGAAATATGCAGAATACTTTCCAATAATACAGAACAGCTCTCTGCATGGTGGTCACATTGTTCCGGGTGATAGGAATGTCTGGGAGACAATTTGAGGTTGGCAGGACGGTGTGGGTCAATTATTTTCATGTCTTTTGCCACTTGATGTAGAGAGCTTGAGAATTCATAAAAACTGTTATCGACAGAGGCTGTGGAACCAATCCAACAGAGACACAAAAGGACAATTGTACTAGTGAAAAACCAACTCATTTCTTAGTTTCATATACAAATTTGAAATGAGAAACCACCAACTTCCTTTTCACATATAAAAAGGATCATATTATGTTTTCCCTTTTGACTTTGAGATCTGCCCCCACCCCCAGCACTCTCCTATGAGTCTGTGGAACCTATCAGTAAGCACACCTGGGTCCCTGGATGCTCTTGACTCCACCTCTTTCCTTGGCTGTTAAGTGAACTGCGATTGGCTCACTTACCCTGGCCTTCAGCTTTGAGTTGGTTTCTCTCATCCCACTTGACTGGGGTGGCCACTATACTTCTCCGTGCATGTGAATGTCCCTTTTGTTTTGTGGCTGTTGTTTTAGCAGTGCTGGGAATCGAACACAGGGCCTCTTACACCCTAGGCAGGGACTCTGACAATGAGCCACACCTACAGCTCCCAAGAACTTTTAACTGTGAGATGGAGCATTTGGTTTGGCTCTGAGGCATCTGATTATGCACACTCTCGATACACAAGGAGTCTGGGGATTGTCAGGAGCAACATGGGGCCTCCTTGATACCTTGTCAGCTGCTCTTCAGGGCAATTCTCTTGAGAGCCTCTGTGTTGCATTTTGGAGCCACCACTCTGTTTTCCAGAGCTAGGAGAAGTTCTAGAAGTTTAAGGGCCAAGTAGCCTGAAATGTTCAGCCATGAACAACAAGAGACTCTGTCTCAGACAAGGAGGGAATTGAGAACCAGCACCAGAGGCTGACCTTTAACCTCCATGCATGTGTTGTGGTGCGAACATGCCTACAATGCATACACGTATACATGCACGCACACGTAAACACACACATACTCACACACACGGATTCCATATTACTCCAACACTGCTATTCTTTCAAATGCAGCGTCTATTTTATCTCGACATTTCGTGTTTATGGTAGATTAGATGGTCTAAGTCTAAATCCGCAAGTCAGAGTGACTTCTCTTGCCACTTCATTTTTGTAATTTTTGAGAACCGGCCAAACAAACATCATCTCTTGGAGCTAAAATTCAAGGTTTTTTACCAGGTCAACACAATATAGATACCATTCTTCAAGTTTAATAAACAGATGAAGAAATTTGGAATGGAGTTGTGGATTCTGTTAGGTCTCAAACCGGGACAAACCGGTAACTGAGGTATCTATTTAACATATCAAAGCAGACCTGGCTACAGGTTCTCCCAGCATCCCTCAGTCCCTACTCAACTCCCATGCTCAGCCTCTCTAGTCCAGGGACTCGGCTGTCCTTACCCAAGCTGCCCCTCCTGTATAATCCAGCCATTTTGATTAACCACCCATTCTGCCCACACGGCTTAGGGTCGTGTCCGCTCTGGACTCTCCCAGGTGCCTCTTCCTTTTATCCACAACAAACTTTCTCCTCCACCATCCCTAGAAGCAGTCATGTCCGTTTTTATTTATTTACTTTTTCATTCAGTTTCCATGGTAGGATTTTTGTCCTATTTATTGTTTCAGACAAATCTGAATTCACTTGGCCTAAAAGCAGGGATAGATGCTTGCCTGTTACACTGCTTCCTCTCCAGCTTAAAGACATTCTTGACTGTGACTTCCTCCTTCCCCTTCCCCTCTTACGAGGAAGCAGACGCACTCAGTGCCTGCCTGGCTTTTCAGAACCAACCTCTGGAGCCGGGTTTGTAGTGTGTTTGGCTCTCGAGAATGAAAGCAAGTGCAGCATATTCCATCGATTTTCCTTTTCTTCTCTTTCCTTTTTTATTCATGATCTAGTTTTCACAACTTAAAATTACATTTAGAACCTGAAAGAAATTGTGTTATTTTAGGCATGCAGAAAAATTTGGATGGCTCTGCTCTAACTCAGCTCCAGAATCGCTGGAGGAAGGAGAGCGCTGAGTGAGTGACCAGGCTTGGCCAGTCCTGTTTGGTGTCTGCCTCCTGGCAGTAGCCGGACCTCTGCACTGCGAAGAGTTCCTGGTTTCTGTCTCCAGGGGCCTGGTTTGCGACATACATGGAGACCACACATGGCTCCCCGACGGGCTTTCTCTTGAGTCCATCCGTTTTCAAATCACCATTTTCATTCTACACCACATTTTCAGATTTTTTTTCTTTTCTTTTTGTGCCTCAGTGGGTAGACTGGTGAGTTTCCAGGATCCCTGAGAAAGGTGGCAGCCACCATCTGTTCCACTGCTTTTCAGCTTGGGAACATGAGACGTGAGCTTGACATGGGTGTGAGATGGTGGCGGGGACCCAGGCACCAGGAAGCTGTTCACACCCTCTTCAGGATCTGAGTGCAGCAGCAGTGGAATTCTGAAGCAGGGCGTAGCTGCTCATCCTGCTCCTCTGACCAACCCAAGCTGCACAGGGTCTCCTGAAGTTAACAGAAAGCCAACCCTTCACATCTGCAATGGTGGACTCTCAGGGTCTCACCTCATCCTCTTATCCCCCAGGACTGCTTACAGTAAACCTGTGGACGGCTCCTCTACTCATCTGTTCTCCTTAATGGGCAGGGTGAGAAAGAGGAGGTGTTGTAGTGTGGGGGTGTTGTGGGCGGGTGTATAGGTATTGTAGTGTGGGGGTGTTGTAGTGTGGGGATGTTGTGGACGGGTGTATAGGTATTGTAGTGTGGGGGTGTTGTAGTGTGGGAGTGTTGTGGGCTGGTGTATAGGTATTGTAGTGTGGGGATGTTGTAGTGTGGGGGTGTTGCGTGCTGGTGTATAGGTATTGTAGTGTGGAGGTATTGTAGTGTGGGGGTGTTATGGGCTGGTGTATAGGTGTTGTAGTGTGGGGGTGCTGTGGGCTGGTGTATAGGTATTGATGTGTGGAGGTGTTGTAGTGTGGAGGTGTTGTAGTGTGGGGGTGTTGTGTGCTGGTGTATAGGTATTGTAGTGTGGGGGTGTTGTGGGCTGGTGTATAGGTATTGTAGTGTGGGGTGTTGTGGGCTGGTGCATAGGTATTGTAGTGTGGGGGTGTTGTGGGCTAGTGTATAGATATTGTAGTGTATAGGTATTGTAGTGCGGAGGTGTTGTAGTGTGGGGGTGTTGTAGTGTGGAGGTGTTGTGTGCTGGTGTATAGGTATTGTAGTGTATAGGTATTGTAGTGTGGAGGTGTTGTAGTGTGGAGGTGTTGTGTGCTGGTGTATAGATATTGTAGTGTAGAGGTGTTGTGGACAGGTGTATACAGATATCTGATGACTTGTGGCTCTCCAAGTGGACACAGTATGGAAACTGATATGTGACATTAACGATATGTGAGTCAATAGCACAAAATGTTTTTAAAGAAAGATCCATAAGAGTGGCAATAACAGATAAAAGACAGATATAAAGGCTGTGTGTGTGTGTGTGTGTATACATACTCACTACACAGATTAGTTATATATGATTGTGAAATGCTGCTTTGGATGCTGCATTTTCATGGACCCTGGGTCTTAGGTTTCTATTAGGAGCCATACATCTGTTCTTGAGAACCTGTCAATCAGCACCAGCTGGTTGCTCCAGGAATGCAGAACACTTCTAAAGCAGGCTTCTCAGTTTGCCCACAGGGCTCAGCTCCACGTGCCCTCTAGCTGTGTTTAGGAGCACGCTTGACGCGTGGCCCTCTACTCCCTGTCTCATTTCCCACTGTCCTGTGATTTCCTTCTATCTTCCAAGTAAACCAGCTCTGGAAACCCTGGCTCCTGACCTGCTTCCATGGGAGCCAAACCAAGGTGTGTGTGTGTGTGTGTGTGTGCCTGCCTCTGTTGTGTGTAATGGTCTGTAACTCCTTAATTACCTACATGAAAGATAGCCCATGCACAAGAAAGTGTGTCATGTGTGAGAATTGTAATTAATGCAATTCTACGTGCCCGAGTTCTGCTTTCAACCAATTTGAAAGCATAGACTCTGGAGCCAGACTGCTAGGCTTGCCCATGCCCTAGCAAGCTGCTTATCCTCAGTTTCTTCATCTATAAAATGGATGCCGTAAGTCCATACAGGTTCTGTATGCATCACAGGAGCTAGCCTGTGGAAAGCTGTCAGGACAATGCCTGCAGCGGGAGTTAGCTGCTGCCATATTGTTGCTCGGCATCAGACTTCACTACCGCAGGGATCACCAAGACGTAGAGAAAGAGAAAGCAGCAATAAAAGCTTTATTGGGACTTTTTGAACTAATACTCGGCTTTCGCATGACTAAGAAGGCCCAGATGTTGGGCTGCGCTAATGAGTCCTTATTGTCTTAATAGTCACATTTTCTAGGGTCTGCCAAGAGCAACCCTGGTCCCCATCTTTCAGATTCCCAGATTCCCAGCGCCAGAACACACAGTCAGCGCCTGCTTTACAACCCACTGGCTACTGAATCCGGACACAGGCAGGCAGTGACTTAGCATAATGAACTCTGTCGGGCAGTAGGTCCCTTTGGCATGAGAGAGCCTCTCCGCAGCTTTATCTCTAGTTGCAGCCACAGCACAGAACAGACGCAGGCAATTACTTCATGCAGTCACACAGGCAAGAGAGGGCCCAGATTTTCTTATCCCACCAGTAGCGAGAGGAAGCCAGCATCCTTCCCTCCCATCACAGCTTCTGAAGCGACGGGTTGCTCCAAAAGTAGCTCTGATGGTGGCATCATTTGTTTGTGAGTCAGATCCCATGATCTGATAAAATGTTTAACATCCCTACAAAAAACAGAGTGCTAATTCCCCTCTGTACCCAAGTATTTCCACTTAGCTTCACAGTCCACAGACACTGCTTGCTAGAGCAGGGAGTCCCGGCCCACACAAGCCTCTCCTTGTCCTGCTCACATCAGATGCATTTCCTAATCTAAAGTTTCACTTTCTCCTACCTTCCTCTCTTTCCTGTTCCCTCAATCCATGATCTTGCCATGTGACTTTCCCCCACTCTATCTAGCCAGCGGCCCAGCAAGTGCCCAGGAACTGACTCTGATACAGCTGTTTCCAATACGCCACAGGCTAGTGATTTTTGTTTTTTTGTTTTTTGTTTTTTTTTTTTCTTTTTGAAAGGATACAAAGTAAATATTTCAGGCCTTGGTTAGTCCTACCAGACTTTGCCATTGTAGCTTGAAGCAGCCCACGGACAATGAATGTGTCCTTTTTTTTTGGTCTGAAATAAAACTGTATTTGCAAGTAAGTGATGGGCTGGGCCTGGCTCACAGATTATAGCTCAGCTCTCACCATAGAACATCAAAACCAAACAAAGTCGGCTATCCAGTGCCACTCGACAGGCTATTAATGAACTCTCTGGCTTTCTTAAAAAAAATAATTTTATGTAAAATCATGCATACAAAATTTTCTATATTTACTTCTAAAGCTGCTTCAAGACACAGCCGGAGTTGTTCTGCCACATTTTGTATATATTCACTCTACTTTGTCAACTAAAAGCAGTAATTAGGGTCTGGGTATTCATGCTTTCCTCTCATGCAAACCACACGCTGGCCGTGAGGTTACGCCCGTCGGAACACTCATCAATGCTTCTTGCTTTGCTTTCCTTCTCAAGGCGTGCAGTATAATTTTGTTTACCACATTCTGCACAGTAACAAGGCTTTTCTCCACCATGGACACAAAACTCAAAGGGAAAAAAAAAACGAATATTGACTGTACTAACTTGGGTCCGAAGCCATCTGTATGGAAACTTTGGGCCAGAAATACAGCTTCTCAGCTCCGCTCCTCTCCTCCCCTGGGTTCAGCTTGACACAAATGACTTGTCCTTGTGGTGATACAAATAAGACTCCATTAACATGGCCATCCTGATCCCGGTAAACAAGCTTATGTGTACTTGAGCACCATCAAGAATGAGATCATAGTGAAGTTCATGGTAGGTGGCCCTGCCGTTTTCATTAAGGCAAGCCTTGGTTAAACCCTGGTACCTCGGTTACACAAGCTGCCATTCCGGTCCCCAGGGTTAATGAAAGTACCGACATGCCCTCGCTGAAAGATGATAACTCTTGCAATGATAGGCCTGTCACATTTTTATTTAATGATATGTGTCGGCGTTGTTTCTAGTGTGTTCTTTCCTAATCCCTTGTTCCTTTGCACCCCCAGTGGATGGAAGAGGAATAAATCGGGTTTCTGCAGTGACACGTGGTAGTTCATTAACTATCAGGAAACCCTTTTTTTTTCTTTCTTTCACTTATAATTAGAGCTCAAAGTAGTCCTTAGACATGACAAAACCTGGAAAGGTAAAGTCCCAGGCACTTATCTGGGATCGTGAGAACGGAAGAACCAAATCACCGCTCTGCGAAAAACATGAGGATGTGGCTGTTTCTTCTGTGGGACATGAAAGCACAGCCCAATGCTCAGGCTCCTTCCTGATGTGGGTTGTTGATATGGGGGAGTTCAGTTTCCTAATGAGATGTACACTAGAAACTCCCAGGGGGCAGATGCCACTCCGAATGCAAACTTCTCTGATGGCCATCCAGAGAGGATGCCATCCTTCACAGAATGGGTTCAACCTCTGACCTGAGCCTAGATCAAGGCCAGGCCCTGCCTCTGGAAGGGCCAAGCCTGGTTCTACTCACAAACTCCTTGGAAAAGTCAGTGGATTGGCATTATACCATTTGAGGATAAGAGAAGTCCTGTTACTGACAGGTGGGAGCCAGACCCCAGAGTGATCTTTCTGGGAGTTAGTGGGGTGAAGGCAGGCTCTAGGACAGGGCTAGGGGACAGGACAAAAATAAGATATATGTCCAGGGAGAATGAATCTCACCCAGGGCATACAAGTAAGTATCACAGGTCCTGGGGCTACACGCTATTGAGATTACATGAGTCTTTGATAGCAGCTTTCTCTACACCCCAGGCAGGAGAGTTCCTCTTGGTGTCCTTTTTCTGAGAGGTTGGCTTCAGCTATTAGACAAAACAGAGGTGGGAAGAAAGTCTGCTATAAAGGGGAGTCAGTCACAGCTAAAGAAAGATTTGTGCGTCTGGATAAGGGCCCACCATCCAGTGCCTGAAGCCAGAGCCTCCTCTAATCTCTCTGAGAGGAGAACTTGAGAGATCCAACTGGCATCTAGATGGGAATCTCGGTGAGAAAGTGTGTGTGTGTGTGTGTGTGTGTGTGAGAGAGAGAGAGAGAGAGAGAGA
>LOEQ01000808.1:537561-560048 GCA_001685075.1 Bramus lutescens | reverse complement strand
CCCCCCCCCCGCAAAACTGGACAAACAACATATCAATGGAAGTTAGAGTCGTTCACCTCCTCCTGGGGCTTTATTTGTGTTGCAGAATGAAACGGGTTAAAGAGCCTCTGTGTGATCTGAGGACTACCGACAATCAATGATCAGATGGCTTTCTTGGAGGGAGGACTTTGTCAGAACCAAAGCAGAGGTGGGTTCTCAGCAATCCTTCTCTTCCAAGGTATCTGAAATGTAAGCTATCTCAGCTGTTATCAACAACATGCTTCTTCCAGCAATAGAAATGTGATGGCTAATTTTGATTGTTGACCTGACTGGATTTAGAACCACCTGGGAGACACACCTTGGGATGTGGTTGTAAGGGTATTTCCAGAGAGGATTAACTGATCAAGAGAGCTGAATGTGGGTGTTCATTTCTATTTCCTGATTACGAATTCAATGTGAACAGTGCCCCCAGACTCCTACCAGCCAGAACCACTCTCATTGAACTGCTTCCCTGCTTTGATGGCCCGGACTCCCGAACAGCGAGCTGAAATAAAATTTGTTTTTCCTTTAAGTTGCTTCTTGTTGAGTGTTTGGCCACAGTGATGAGAAAAGTAACTACTATAGCAGAAACCCAGAAAACGGAAAGGCACTCCCTGCAAATCTGACCATATCCAGAAGGGAAGCTCCTGAGCAACTTGAGCCATGGTGCAAATGCCATGTAGTTACGTTATCAAAGATTTACTTCCTTAAATAGCCCAAGAATTCTGAGTTCACAAAACATGGTCCCTGAAAGATACAGAGTAGAGGAAGATAACCCCTACTGATGGAAAGGTGAAGGAGGAAAGAGGAGGGTCACTGGGGGGTGCTGAGGAAAATGAGACCACACGCTGATGGAGCAGCAGATCAGCGAGGTTAGTATTGGGGCAGGAAAGTCTCCATCCCCTGAAAGTGAAGCAAACGCTCTCTGGTTAACTGAGCTTGACTGCAGCTTTGAACTGGAAAATAAGTCCTAGAAAAATAACCCAAGAGGAGACTTCCAGAGACAGCCACCAAATGTTCCCTTGTGCTACTGAGAGTGTGGAACAAAGGGACCCTTTTGGGACTGTGGCATTGTCTTTCACCTCTAACATTTAGCCAGAATAGAAGGCAGAAGCAACACAGGGACTCGCCCAGGAGCTCTGCCTAGCATGGAGGGCAAGTAGCAGGTTATGGACTTCTTTCTGGCTAGCTCTACTTCAGGGAGCCAAGAGAAATTTCTGTCTTGGGCTAGGGGCTGTGTCTCCTGGGTGAACTCCAGGTTAAGCTCCCAGGTCCCCAATGAGTTCTGTGATCTGAGGTTTACAGTAACGTGCGTACTTGGGTGCTTGGCAGCCATGTTGGGTGTTCAGGCTGTTCCCGTGAAAAGATGCAAGGGAACATGCTTTCCTTGGTCCATAGCCTCACTTCCAGGAAGAGAGAGGCAAGGAACGAAGAGCAGGGACATCCCGTCTGCACTACATCCGAGTTTTATTTTGTTTTTATGTTTTTAATTTCCAGATGAATAATTCAGTGGCTATGCCAAGGTTGAAATATTTTTCTGTTTTCAGTGAGATGTGAGAAAAGGAAATGAATTTTAATGAAATGTTTTGGTTTACTTTATCTGAGACTCCCAGTGTAGTGGGATTCCCATGCCCTAAACTAATGTCAGTCCTGGAGCTGCTTGTCTGAAAGAAAACAGAGAACCAGATGGTCACCCTACTTAGTCCTCCTGCCTGGATGGACAGAGCTACCTGTGGGCATGGGTCTGGTGGACCACTGAGGCTGCGAGACTCCCTGTGATGTTCTCACAAGTGTGAATGCAGATACATACATCTCCATCCATGACCGGGAAGTGCCTGCTTCAGGTTACTTGGGCCTGGCTCCATCCCTGTCTGGTCAGGCTGTTCTGGAGCTGGCATTTGACCAAGTATTTTTAGCAGAACAGAAAGCATGCAAGTGTTTCTCAATTCCATAAACAAGACTTAAGGGAGGCAGAGAAAGGTGGCAAGCTCTCCAAGGGGAAGCCGGAGCTGTCAGTCAGGTGGAGGTGACATCACAGACATATGCGAATATGCCAGAACATGAGCTAACTCATAGCTTCGGGCTCAGGACATGTTTTTAAGTAAAGGTTTGTGAACAAAGGCAGCAGCTAAGAACAGACCACGTGGATTCTGTTAAAGAGGATTGCTGATGAATTTTTTCCAGAGTCAAGAAGCCACCTGCCCCAAGTGAGTTGTCATCGACAGATTACTCAAAGGAATGATTCGCTGAGCCCTTCCCTAGTGTCTGCATGGAGGTGGTTTCGTGAGATGGAGAGCTGAGGATAACCAGCCCCAGCCTGCGAGGGCTTATGGAAATAGGCTTGGCAAGATAGGGCCTACGCACACGAAACAAAAAACCCAAAGGGAGTCTGTCATTGCTTGGGCTCTCGGTGACCATCCTGTTTAGGGTCACCTTGTCTAGAGATCCTCGTGAACATCTGAAAAAGACAAAGAAGGGCATCTCTTGAAATAATGAGGCTACAAAGATGGATGTGGCCACAGGAAGTGCTAGGGAGCCTCTCCCACAGGTTTGCTTGTTTAAGGTTTTCAAAGCACTGTCTGAGTTACCCACTTTATCCTTATTGTAGTGAAGGGGAAGGTCACCGGCAACTTGGAGAGGACATTGGGACTTCCCAGCCCTGTAAGAAGAAAGGTATCAGGCAGAACACGAGTGACGTTGATGATGTGAAATGGAAACCAAACCAAAGCCTCACATTTCTCATTCTCTTTTCTGGGTCTGACGCCCTCCAGGAGAAAAGTCCAAAGCTCCCTCACTGATGTTACATGGCGTCCTTCCCCAAGTGGCTAGCTGAAGGACATATGCTATTGTTCAGTTTGTAGTGTCCGCTCTTCCCTGGGCCCCAAATCCTCCACCTCCACCCTGGGCTAGTCTTTCACCCTCCCCCCACTGCACACATTATCAGCCGTCAGTTATGCTTAATCACCCTGTACTTGTAACGGCAAAGCAGGGGTCCTTCTCCCTCAAAGCTGGAAGGGAGATAGAACGGAACCCGAGAGCTCAGTAGGGACAAGGCTGTCTTTATAGGAGGACAGGGATGTGGTAACATGGAGGGGAAGATCTTGGAGAGTTGAATTAGACAGATCTGGCTGTAGGAAAGGGATGCAGAGTGAAGAAACAGCTCCACTCTGTGGAGAGCTGTGATGAAGAGATGAATGGGCCAAGGAACAGACGTGCTGTGTTCTTGCCATTCGGCAAGCTGTAATACCTATCTGGGCAAAGCAAGCGAGAACTGGGCAGGAAAGCAGTGTGGAAGGTTCAGGGAGGTAGATCCAATCCTTCTGAAAAAAAAAAACCTATTTCACAACTTAATAATTGCCATAGTGAGAAGATTGTTAAATGTTCTGACCTATTTCTGCTGCTATAACAGAATCTTGGAGACTAGGTGATGTGTAAGGAAAAACATTTCTATTGGCTGTTTGTGTGGGGGGGGGCAGGAAGTGAAGAAAATGGTATGGTGGTTTGAATGGGAATGGCTCTCAGGCTCACATGTTTGAATACTTGGTCCACAGTTGGTGGAACTGTTTAAGAAAGATTAGTGGGTGTGGCCTTGTTGGAGGAGGTGTGTCACTGATGTGGTGGGCTTTGAGGCTTCAGAGGCCCAGGTGATTCCCAGTTCGTGCTCTCTGACTCATGGCTGTGTCTCAAAATGTAAGTTCTCAGTTTCTGCTCCAGTGCCCTGCCTGCCTGCTTGCTTCCATGCTCCCTGCCATGATGGTCATGGTCTATACACCATCTATAACTGTAAGTCTCAGATAAACTCTTCCTTCTATATGTTACCTTGGTCACAGTGATTGTAAAGTAATTAAGATGTTAGCCTCGCGGGTGGTGGCACATGACTTTAATCCCAGCAGAGGCAGGCAGATCTCTGTGAGTTTGAGGCCAGCTTGGTCAACAAGAGCTAGTTCCAGGACAGGCTCCAAAACTACAGAGAAACCCTGTCTTGAAAAACAAAACAAAACAAAACAAAACAAACAAACAAAGATGCACAGTGCCAGCCTCATGTTAATACCATCCATAGTGGAAAGCACAGCACATGAGAAAGGGAAGACTGGACAGCTTTGCTGCTCTATTGGTGACTAAGCCAGTTCCAAGTGATACTGAATACTACTAGAATAAACGAGTAAGCATCAGAATAGGTTAGAGCTAAATCTCATTTGCAAATGCATAATAAAATAAGCTCTAGATGCATCTGAATTTGTTCAATTTAATTTTTTTTTTAAATTTTGCGAACACACGTGGAGGTCAGAGGACCACTTACAGGAGTAGGTTCTCTCCTTCACCATGTGGGTCCTGGGGACCAAATTTGGGTACTCAGGCTTGGCCACAGGTGCCTTTAGGGGCTGAGCCATCTCACCAGTCCTACAGTGGGATTTAAATGTGAAGCCAGGCCTAGAAGCTCAAGGGGCTGAGGCAGGAGGATAGCAAGTTCCGAGTCTGAGTGGGCTACTAAGTAAGTTCAAGATCACTCAGGCCAACTTCATGAGACCTTGTCTCAAAATAAAAAGTGTAAAGAAGGATGGACAAAGCAATCGAATGTTACAGCACTGGCGTATCATGCATGAGACCCTAGTCTCTAATACTACTTGGAGGGTGGGTTAAATATGAAAACAAAATCATAAAAGTGTAAGGAAATGTGGACACATTTCTTTAGAGCCTTAGAGTAGAAATGGCTTGCCTAGGATTTAAAGGTCTAGAACCATGAAAAAAA
Source organism: Bramus lutescens (assembly GCA_001685075.1). Lineage (NCBI taxonomy): Eukaryota > Metazoa > Chordata > Mammalia > Rodentia > Cricetidae > Bramus > Bramus lutescens. The sequence goes on along the minus strand of LOEQ01000808.1, from coordinate 555,280 downwards.
TGTGATTATATTAAAAAAAAGTTCAGCTAGGTGGTAGTGGTGGTGGTAGCAACATGCCTTTAATACCAGAACCCAGGAGACAGAGGCAGGTGGATCTTGAGGTTGAGGCCAGCCTTGTCTACAGAGCCAGTTCCACAACAGCCAGGGCTACATACAGAAACTGTCTCAAAAAAAAAATTGTAGAGAGGAAAAATACGATAGCAAAGTCAAAGAACAAATGGGAAAACTATTTGCAATCCATTCTTCCATAATATGTAAACAGAACTTGCAAATTAGGACTATGAAAAACAAAACAACTAGACAAAAGAAAGCAGAGGATTGGAATAGCAACTTTACAAGAAGAAACATAAATACATCTTAAATTAACGAAGGATGTTTAATGAAGGGAATGCAGATTAAACTACCTTGACACACTGTTTTTCACCCAGCAGAAGATATGAAAAATACTGTCCTGTGTAGTCTGAAGGCAGGCAGCTGGGGGAAATGCAAAGTGGTTCAACTCTCATGGAGGGAATGCTCAAGCATTGTGGTTGCTTAAATAGGATTAGCCCCCATAGACTCTCGTGTTTGAATGCTTGGCCCACAGGGAGTAGCACTGTTAGGAGGTGAGCCTTGTTGGAAGATGCGTGGCACTGCGGAGGCAGGCTTTGAGGTCTTATATGCTCAAGCTACACCCAGTGTGGCACACAGTCTCCTTCTGCTGCTCTTTCTCCAGCACCATGTCTGCCTGTGCACTGTCATGCTTCTCATCATGATGCTAATGTATTAAACCTCTGAAACTGTAAGCCAGCCCCAATTAAATGTTCTCCTTCCTTTATAAGAGCTGCCATGGTCATGGTGTCTCCTCACAGCAATAGAAACCCTAACTAAGACAAACATCCCTCAAATGTAACAACACTGCTAAATCACTACCTTTCTCCAGCATTTCCAGCTCTAGAATGCTAACCACTGCCTCTCTGGGATGGAAATCTGATGAACAAGACTCATTATTGTATGGTTACTGGAAGAGGAAAATGTGAAACCCAGAAGAGTCATCAAATAAACCATGCACCACTGTGCAACTTAAGGAAAAATGAATTGGAGCCTCTATATCTGAGTTGAGAAGTTTCTCCACGGTGTAGCAAGTGGGGGAAAGCCAGCTTTAGAACTATGCTATCTTCTTTTCAAGAAAGAGAACACATAACGTGATGTACTCACATTAGCACACATTAGTACAAGCAACTCTGCTACATACATAGGAAAGTAACCTATAGGTACATGAGATAGGACAGAGTGGCCAGGAATGGGGCAAAGACAGACTTTGGGTCTGGGTCCAGCTCCCCTGAGATGAGTCCAAAGCTTTTCTTACATTATCCCTGGAGAACCAAGCAGATAAGTAAATTTCAAGTAAGAAATAGGCAAAAGCTAATAGGAAGAAATTCAGATGAAAAACAAACTTCTAGGAAATGTCATTTACCCTGAACCTTCAGTCTAAGTACTATCCTATATTAAGTCAGATATCAACAAGAAATCCCAAGTCTGGAAATAGTGTTTCAAGCTATGAATGATTTCAACTATTTGCTCTGTATATGAGTTAAAATTTGGACTGGAGGGTTGGCTCAGTGGGTAGAGTGTTTCTTGCATCAGTGTGAGGATGTGAGTTTGGTCCTCAGTGTTCATGTAAAAGGCTGGGTGTGGTGATGTGTTTATAATCCTGGAGCTGGGGAAGCTGAGACAAACAGATCCTCAGAGCCTGCACGCCTGTCAGTCTAGCCAAAAAAAGATGAGTGGTCCCTGAGGAGGATCACCTAAGGCAGTCCACTGGCCTCCATACTCACACAGGCACATATATGCACCTGTATGTGAACACACACACACACAACACACACACACACGGCAACAATTAGATTATATCATATCTGTGGGAGTACACGTATATGACCTCCATAGTTCTGACATATAAATATTTAAAACAAAGCAATGTGATGTGATGTTTCAAAAAGAAATAAAAATGTCTGTGCGTGTGCCCTCTGTGTTTCTGAAGCAAGCACTTTATGGAAGGTTCTTTGGAACTCGCTAGTCCCCGGTGGAGCTCCTTTTGTAGGCTCTGTGGCTTTGATGGCACACTGTGCCTCACACCTTCACCCTCTGTCTGTCCTGTCAATTTCTTGCCCACGTTTTCTGTCTTCCATCTGCCGACCAGGGCATGTCAGCAGGGAGCAGGCTGCCCATCTTGTCTGGCCAGCTGCTTCTTTTGCTTCATGCCTCCCTCAGCTCAAAATCAGGACTTCACACAAAGCCCCGCAGGGGCTATGACTGTCCAGAGCTGCAGAGAGCAGGGACATGAGGCCATTGATCCCAGACACAGGGTTCCTTTTGGGTTGATGGAAATGTTCCGAAGTTAAATAATGATGATGGTTACATGATTCTGAAAATACTAAAACCCACTGAAGTTTAAAAGGCAAGTTTGTTTGAATGCCTTCTTCCAGGAAGTCTTCCTTGATGTATGTGTGCACCCACTGGGTCAGGAAACCCTCCTGCCCACCACAGCAGGTGCCACTGTTCTCAGGAGTAACTGGGTCATACCTTTAGGAAACTGAGGGCAAGGTGATTGGAGGGCTGCTTCCTCTATGGAGAATTCTAAAGCAGCTAAAAGCTGCCCCCCACTTCCGTTGCCACGACCTAAGCATTCTCAATAATGTTATTAATAGAATACATGTCCCAGGCAGAGAAGACAATACAGGTCAATAAAATACTGATTGATTATTCAATGTATACCTTTTCAATTATGTGATGGTACAGAAGCAATGGGCTTGGAATTTCGAGTCTTTTCTTCTTTTTCTCTTCTGGATGCTGGATAGTAGAGGTGAGTCTCATGCTAATGAGGGTGAACAGATGATGCTCCACTGTGCTGTATTGCTAAGCTGTGAAGTCTGGGAGGCTGGACAAATGCACTGCATCTTGGATTTATGACACAATCAACAGTCCAGCTGTCACCTCACTGCAAACTGGGGTGCATCCACAGAAATAAGCATCAAATTTCGAAGCAGTATCACATATCCTTTAACAAAGCAATGTCATTCTATGTGGAAGTTAGTTCACACAATTCCCAATACCCTCTGGTCCCACTAGACCTTTCTGCTAAAGAGCTCTATCTGAGGAGGTTTCCAGCACTTTGGTCGGGAGTAGCCCCATGCTACCAGCCTCATTGCTTTTAAAATGTATACCCAAAGCAAAGATCAATAGCAACCTGGGCAGCAAGACGAAAAACAGAACTGGGTATCCTCAGTGTCCCCGTTCTGCGTGATCACATGAGTTTCGATTTGCATACTAAAATTTAAGTAGTAAGAGGTAGGACATTTCCTGTGGTGGGAACAAGTTTTAGTTCATATGTGAAATATGTTACAGTTGTTTTTTTTTTTATCTAACTTGTTCTATTTACCAATAAAGACTCCAGAGTCAGATGTTGGATTAAAACCTTCTAGATCAGAGAAGCTGAGATACAATCAGCTGGCCTTCCTATTTGGCAGCAGACCCAGCAAGAAAGTGTCTCTCCATCCATCCCAAACCATAAGAACCTTGAATCTCCAAATCCCTCCCTACTCCTTCCTGTGTGTTTCTCTGTCTTCCTGGGTCCTCCATACTCTCTATGACTAATACTTTGCAACTAGTCAATGGCTCCTCTCCCTGATCCAAGGTTAATTTTGTAACACAGTCTAGGAGTTTTACAGTGTGATCAAATACTCCACAACATGTTACTGACTTTGACACTGAAGGAAAATTATTTTGTTTTAAATTCAGAACAAAACAAGTCACTATAACAATGTTGGGTACCTAAGCTCCATCTCTGATATATTATTATTTTAACAAAAGTCATTTAGTTAATGAACAAGTATTTGCATTGAGACTATATTATTGAGACTATAATAAAAATCAATACTTAATGCTCACTAAATATAAAAATGATATAGTAATGGCATTGGGATTTTTCCCTTCTTTTTCACTTATTTCTGGCAAGATTAAATAAATATTCAGTTCAAGGAAATTTTTGGTTGAAATTTCTTTTCTGGCTATTTTTGTTATTAATTTCATTTTATGATTGTTGACAAAACCATTTCAATCATACAGAGAAAGGATTATTTCCTAACACTTTTCTCTATTCTACTAAATTGATTATTTATTAAAATATTAAAATTTAATATGTATGGCAAATATATTACTGTGCTGCTTGAATATATTTCTAAATGTTGAGTATAAATATATTTGTATGTTGAAAATATTTATATTAATATAAAATACTCAAGAAAACAATCCTTAGTGCATGCTTTTGATAAATTGCTAAATTTAATAAATTGTCCTGGTGACTTGACATGAAATTGCTTCCTCTGTATAAGACGGACAGCGTGTCTCTATGGAAAAGCTGAGGTAGAGCGTATGTGGAATAATTTATCAGTGGTCAGCACATCAGCGAGAGGTGCTCTGGTCAGCAACGGGCCTGCATACTTTCCTGGCCATCCCACACTCTCTCCCTCCACCACTACAGGTGCCCACTAGATGCCACCCGCCTTTTCTTCTCTGGGAATGCTGCTGGCATGAAGATAGGCAGCTGGAAGGAACCAAGACTCTGGTCTACAGCCCTGTGAGTCCACCACCATGTCAGCTAGGAACTAGAAAGGGAGAGGCTGCCCCACACATCCCAGGACACGGACTCGCTTCTTGTGACATGCATGGGCTCCATCTCCTGGGCCAGATCCCAGCTCTGCTTGTTCATTTCTGCCTCAGGCCCTTTGCTCTCAACTGTTCTTTCCTGGGCTTTCTGCCTCTGACTCTTGAGATAACTCTTCCTCCAGTTACCTGGTCAAAGAGGTGCACCTTGAGTCAGGGATGGTGGCTCACACCTACGATCCCAGCACTTAGCAGGCAGAGGCAGCAGGTGTGCTCCGAGTTTGAGCCAGCCCGAACTACACACAGTGATTTCTATGGCAGCTTGTGTTACTGAGAGAGGCTATGTCTCACCCCCTAACCACAAACAAGCAAACAAACAGCTCACACTGACTACCAAACGTAAAATGACCCCCCCATCACTAGCCAATTACTAAGCATTGCCCTATTCCATTTAGTTTATATCCCAAAGCACTGTTTTGCTCACTATCCATCCGCTTATATTTTCTTGCTCACTTTCTAGCTCTGATATCAGATCAACACTTAGCATACAACTGGCTCCTAATAGCGCTTATTAAAGCATTAAAAGAGTGAAGACATGAAAGGATTAGTAATGCACTGTGCAAAGCTGAGCCAACCTGCATTCAAAGGGTGTGGTGAGGGGCGGGGCACCCAGCTGCTGAGCCCTGTACTGCCACAGACACCCCACCAGCAGTGCTGGGCAACACGCTAACACAGTTCTTCCACACCCACAGGTAGTTTTTCCTCAGACTTTTCTCTGGACCCCCTGGGGTCATGCAGAGGCCAATCCTTGAGGAAGGCAAATGGGAGCAGCACACTGTTGTCACAAGCCTGACCTCAGAGTCAAGGGGACACTGATACATCACCACTCTAACCGGTCTGTGGAGACTAGAGAGCTGACAGTGAGCACAGGTTAGCCCACAGCAGAATCCAGTGACCAAGCCCCAGTAGGTTCCCATACCCCCAGTTCAAGAGAAGCAGGCAGAAGAAATAAAGCCACCCTGACCTCCACTGTGTGAGGTTTTCTCCTTCCCCTCCCAAATCATTAACAAAGACTGACACTGTAGTATTTATCAGAAACTCTTGTCTCCTAAGTGGCGATGCAGAGTAATTATCTCAGCATGCAATCAGCGCAGCTATCTTCTTCAAAGCAATTTGTGGCAAGAATATGCATTTTTAAAATAGATTTGATTTTCGAGAGCTTTGCCTCTTAAACCCGGTCAGAAGGTATTTACAACTCACCCAGTGAGACGATGCCTGTCTCCACGCCGGATTTCTCTTTCATTAGGTCTTACTTAATTGAATCAAACAAAGTCATTTTGGGATTGTCCCAACAGAAAACCTTTTTATCTCTTAGTGAATGTGTCTTAACAAGGCCCCAAAGTAAATAAAGCCAGGATTCCAGTCACTGGAGCCCCAACCCCCACCCCACCCCACCTCAAGCCTACCACCCTTCTTCATCATTTTGTCTTTGTCCTGAGGAGATTGCTTGTGGAGTTAACTGTTGCCAAGGAAAGCAACAAGTTGACTGGTGGACTGTTGTTTGTTTTAATTATTAAAGAAAGGCATTGTTATTCCCACTCCCTACTTCCCAACCCCACCCTATATGTGTATACTAGAGATGGAACCAAGGATCTTGTGAATGTTAGGCAAGGGCTCTACCACCTTCAGCCCCCGAAACCCTACCCCAAGCTATTACTATGTGGTTCTCTCTGACCTGGAACTCACTGAGATCCCCCCCAACCTCTGCTTTCCAAGTGCATATGCCACCACCAACAGCCCCCTTCTTTCTATTAATAAATGAATGCCAGTAGCCAGGGTAGGCTTGCAAAGCCATGAATCACAGCACACAGTCAGGAGTGTTGCACACGTCATTGGTGGATTGGCTCTGGGTTGGAATTTAGTGCTTGTGGAGGCCAGGGGCTGACGTCAGGTGTCTTCCTCAACCACTCTCCATAACTCAGGCTCTTTCACTGAGTCTGAAGGTCACTGTTTTGGCTGGCCTGGCTGGCCTGATTGGCCAGAGAGCCCCATGGGTCCTCCTACTCAGTGCTGGGATTACAGATGCAACCCCACTTTTGTATGGGTGCTGGGGATGGAATTCAGGTCCAAGCACTTTGCTGAGTCATCTCTCAAGTCCCTGGGTCTAGAATTTAAAACTCTGTTCGCTATTAATTAACGGCAGGGCAAAGAGGATGCCTGTGCAAAGTCCTTACAAAGATGTACAGGGTTCATCTCAGTCACCAGGGTGCCTGTCCCCTACACCTGTGTTCCTGGGAACCTGGCTCTCTCCAGGCTGGGAACACAGCTCAGGGCCTCACATGGATGGGTTAAGTGTTCTATCGCTGAGCTGTATTCCCAGTCCAGCCCCTGCCTTACTAATAGTCTGGGTCAGAGAGATGGGGCCTGAAAGAAACAGTGAAATAAAACGGACCAGCAAGCCGATACTTCAGACCCTAGAGGCAACCCCACCTTGGGGTGGCCTTATATAGTTCCCAAAACAGTCCAAAAATCTGGAACATGACTCGAGTGGGCTTTTTCTCTCTGACTCGCCTGCTTCCAGCCTAGAAAATGCTGAGGTTTTGTCTTTATTGCTTTGGCAGTGGGTTTCCTTGACTCCACCTAAACTCCAATTCGACCCCAAGTTAGCAGCAGCCAGCGCTCACCTCTTGCCTCTACCATCGGACAGGCTGCCATTTCTTCTTCTTGCTCAGGCTAGTATCAGATGTCACTGGGGGTGACCCTGAGATGATTAGCAGTGCTCCCAATTCACTCACCTGACCTGTCACATGGCTTGATGCTCCTTCCCTCTGCCCATCCTCTGATATCCTTAGTGTCACCCAGTTTCCCGCGAAGGTACGCAGAAGTCCGTGGGTACCCACAATGCATGGAGAAGCTGAAGGAAAGCTCAGACCGGAAAATCTGCTCTCAGCTCCCCACCCAAGGCCAGACACTCCACACCCTCCCTCCCGGCACCCACCCCCATTCCTGCAACGAAAGAACCCAGAAGTTTCTCCATAAGAGATCATCCGGGAGCTGGAAATCCAACAAAAGGCATTTTCCATCCTAGATCGGTGTTGTGTTCTGTAGCCCACAGGGAGAGCAGGGGCGTCCTGAACTCATGCATTATATAAACGTGGCCTTGGCCTTGGTTCTATGCTCAGCTTCAGCACTGTGGGATATTTGCAAACAGATGAGGGGTGAGACCCAGCGGTTCCAGCTCCTTCCACCTTTTCCTGGCCTTGGCCTACCCAAGGCCACCAAAGTGTCCTTTTCTCACCAGTCCTCCTATGGCCTGGAGATGGCACCCTGAAGCACGAGGCCACCTGAAAATGGCATTCTATTATTAAACTAAGGTGTTTCTGTCACAACCTTGGTTCCCAGGAGGCATTTAGGAGTGTTTGGTTCACAGGAGTCTCAAGGAGGAGATCAGGGATCAGCGTCAGAACGTTTCTCTGTGTGTGAACGGAATGGCTCTGAGAAGGGAGATGTTCAAACTCTGAAAGTCAGGCCCACGCTCATGGGAGTTGAGATAGGCCCCAGGAACAGTATTTCTACAAGCCACCAAGCCATGATGCTGATGTTGAATTTTTTTTTGTTCATCCCTCTTTGAGACAAGGTCTCACTCTAGCTGACGCTGGCCTCAAACTGGCAGCAATTCTCCTGCCTCAGCTATTTGGATGCTGAGAGTACAGGCCTGTGTGGTAATACCAGACTCTACTGTTTTCCTTCGTTAAAAAAGAAAAAAAGTAAGTTTGTTCAGCCAGGCATAGTGAGGTGGCCCTGTAAATCTAGCACTTGGGAAGCAGAGGCAGGTGCCGGATCCTGATTTACATATCTAGTTCTGAGGGAGGTGGGGGAGGGGTTGTGACTCAGTTGCTAGAGCTCTTGCATGGCATGCTCCAAACCCTGGGCATCCACAGTACTTCATAACCTGGCACACACCTGTAATCCTAACACTCAGGAGGTGGAATCAGGAAGATCCGAAGTTCAAGCTCCTATTCAGCTACAAAGGTATTCCAGGTCAGCCAGGAATACAAGAGACCCTGTCTCAGGAAAATAAATAGAAATAAACGTTTGCCAACCAACATAATAGCATAACCAAGAAGTCAGAAGGCTAGCCTCCTCTCAAGGAGTCCCTGGCATGTCAGAGGCACACGTTGATAAACACAAACATGTTTGTTATAAATTATAACATCTGTCCTTGTGTGTGATGAAAGTCTTTTCCGGAGTACCGCAACTTAAGCCGGGCTCACTCTGAGAACATGGAAATAGAATCTTTCATAGCAGCAGGAGTCTGCAGAGACTGGCTGGATGCCAGCCTCAAAGAATGGGCCCTCGAACAAAGGTCAGTACAGTGTGGGTCTGAGAGTGGAGCTGAAAGGACCAGCATTCGGGCAAGCAGGTGGGATCCTTGCTCAGATTCTAGCTCGGCCACCGAAGAACTGTAACATCTTAATTTTTCTCAGGTTCCCGACCTGTGAACTGGGATCCAAGTCTGTTTCACTGCAGAAATGTGAAAATGACACAAAATGCAGAAAGGTCACAGTTCACATCAGGTTGACTCAAGCGTCCTGCTATAGCCAGAACTCCAGCTTCAATAACTTATTGATATAGGGTCTTCTGGAGCCCAGGTTGCCACCAGTTTACTATTTAGCCCATGATTATTTTTCCCCTTTTTTTCAAGACAGGGTTTCCCTGCCTAGCCCTGGCTGACCTGGAATTCAGAGATCTTTCCGCTTCTGCTTCCTAAATGCTTGGATTGAAGGAGTGTGCCCCATGCCAGGCTACCCAATGATGACTTTGATCTTCTCATCTTCCTGCCTCCAGAGTGGGGGGTGGGGGGGATTATAGGAATGTGTCATCTTACCTGGTTTTGTGTTGTGCAAAAGGATGGGACCCGAAACTTTGTGTATGACAGACAAGCACTCTGTTGGAGGAGCTGCATTCCCAAAGGTGGATCACTAACTTCCAGACCAGATAAATTCTGCTTTTCTGACACTGGGGATGGAGCCCAGGGTCTAGTGTGTGCAAGGCAAAGATGTTGTGGAAAATTACTTTAAGGTGTGTTCTTTTTGTTTATGCTGTGGAACATTTGTTTAATGGTGTAAAGGTGTGTAGCTTTTGTTTATGCTGCATTTGTTTAACTCTGTGAAGCTGTCTGAGTCTTTGCCTGTCTAAAACACCTGATGGTCCTAATAAAGAGCTGAATGGCCAATAGGAAGACAGGAGCAAGGATAGGCTGGGCTGGCAGGCAGAGAGAATAAATAGAAAGAGAAAGGCAGAAAAAGAAGAGCAAGAGAACAGGGGAGGGGTATTTCAGGAGTTAGCCACCCAGTCAGCCATGGAGTAAGAGTGAAAGATACAAAGAAAAGGAAAAATCCCAGAGGCAAAAGATAGTCAGGATTATTTAAGAAAATCGGGCAAGAAATAAGTAAGCTAAGGCTGGGTATTCTGAACTAAGAATAAGCCTCCATGTGTGATTTATTTGAGAGCTGGGTGGTGGGCCCCTCAAAAAGCCAAAGAGTAAAATATCACACAACACAAACACTCCACTGTCGACCTATATCAACCCTCAGGTTATTTTCTTTAATTCCAAGTATATGAGATACTTAATATTTTTAATAAGATTTGAATTATCATGATGCAAAGAAAACACAAAGGTTACCATGCCTATCCTCATCTACCACAATATGCCACATATTTTCCAAGTTTTACGACTTAAAATTGGGTGTACGAAGCTTGCAAGGATGGCTCAGCATGCAAAGGCCAAACCTGACCTGAGTTTGCTGCTGAGGCTCCATATGGTGAAGCGAGAATCAGCTTGTGAAAGTTCTTTAGCCTCTGTTTGCACACGCTGGCACATACATACCCACACATACACATATAATAAATAAATAAATAAATAAATAAATAAATAAATAAATGTAAAACGTTTTTAAAATAGGCTCATAAAAATTATGTATTTAGGGGGAGGGGTGGGAAGAGGAATACAGGAGTAACATACAGAAATGTACAGTATATACTTATATGAAAGTCCTTATGTAACAGTACCATGTACAATGAATAGGTAGAATAAAAAACTGGACATCAGTGGTAGCTAATTTTGCACATACTTTTATTTTATAAGGGCATATATTTGTTAGATCAAGCCAAGCCTATTTATTTCCTACTTATCTCTTTTAATATTTTTCAAAACTGGGTTTCTCTGTAGCTTTGGAGCCTATCCTGGAACTCGCTCTGTAGATCAAACTGGCCTCAAACTCAGAGATGCACCTGCCTCGGCCTCCTGAGTGCTGGGATTAAAGGTGTGTACCACCACTGCGTTGCCCCTTCCTAGGTCTTATAATAGTTTTTCACTGCCCTGTTGTGTAGAGAATGTTTCTTCTAGAATATAGATAATCAGGGCTGGATGAATGGCTTAGCAGTTAAACCCTTGCATAAGACTCAAGTTTGGTTTCCAACACACATATCAAGTGATTCACACCTTCCTATAATGCCAACTCTGGAGGGATAGGACACTTCTGGCTTCCACAAGCATGTACACTTTTAATTTCAGCACTGAGTAAACAGAGGCAAGAAGAATTCTAGGAGTTTGAGGCCAGCCTAGGTTACATAATGAGATCCAGGAAGTCAGGCTACAGAGTAAGACTGTCTTAAAACAAATGAACACACAGAAACACTAACATTCAGGTGTGTGTGTGTGTGTGTGTGTTTTCAGACATGCAGGAAACCAAACCTCAATGGAGAAAATGCCTCCATCAGACTGACTGTAGACAAATCTGTATTGCATTTTCTTGATTAATGGTTCATGTGAGAGGGTCCAGCCCCTTGTGGGAGATGGCACCCCTGAGCAGGTGGTCCTGGGTTCTATAAGCAACCTAAGGGACTGAACCAAGGAGATCAAGCCAGTTGCCATGGTCTTTGTTTTGGTTCCTGCCTCCAGGTTCCTGCCCTGACTTCCCTTCGTAAACTAGAAACCCTTTCCTCGCCACGTTGCTTGTGATTGTGGACTTTATTATAGCCACAGAACCCAAACTTACACATACCTTCTAGCTTTCCACTGACTTCAAAGCATTTTCTCCTCATTAGCCCAAGTAGATAAAATATATTGATGTCTTGGTTGCTAATGAAACTCACTGCAGTAACAGCCATAGTCCAGGAAGATTCTAGATGCTGCTTCAGAGTCTTGGTAATATTTCTACCCTAAACTGCCTCTTCACCTCCCCCCCCATCTCTCTTGGTTTCTAAAACTGGAATTTTCAATAGTCTGGAGCCAAGATTAGGTAGGTGTGAGCAAACTATTATTGCCACAGATAGCCTAAGAGCTATGAGTTTTTAAACTTCAACTTGTTTTTGTTTGAGTGGATGGGGGGATATTCTGAGAGGAGCTAGGGGAAGGGAAAGAATATGATAAAATATATGAAATTATCAGTTAATAAAATAAATAAGCTTCAGCCTGGAGTTTTGTCGTTTGAAGGACCTGAACAGGCCATGTTCCTTTCTAAAGAGCGTCTCCCGGGTCGTCTGGAGACAGGGGCGGTTGCAGCATTTCTACCTTTGCCATTTTGAGAATCCTGAAGGGAAAGCGATGGGGGAGGAGTCGCCTAGTGAAATAGTTTAGGTCCCCTGGAAGTAGAGAGGACAGTCCCAGGCCTTTATATCCGGAATGAGATGCTGAGTCGCTAATGGCCTCCCAGGGGTTCTGTTTGCCGCCGTGCGTGTGTGACGCCTGCAGATTTCATCAGACTTTGTGTGCATTAGGGCTATCACCGTTCTGACTCGCATTAACCCGTGCTCTTGACGTTTCTGCTGAAATCGTGTGGGTCGCAACAGACACCTCCAAACGAGACCGCCTTCCTGGTAAACACCGCTGTGACGTCTGTGGCTTTGAAATCACTGCGGTGACGCATCAAACAAGTTCAGAGTTGCTGCTTTTCGCTGGGAGAAGTGCTGGTCTTTCCATACTGCCCCCCCCCACATCCCCCCAACACGACTCTGATTCACCTTTCGGCTCATTTCATAATTGGTCTCATTTTCACCCCTTTCCCGACTCTTTATGTGGCCTTTAAGATCTTGCCTTTCCACTCTGGGTCTCATGGCTTGTTGTGTCATGAAACCACAATCTGTGGTTTTAAAAGCCAGCTGGGTGCACTGAGCCAGGTGTACCTAATGAGTCCGCAGGTGGGTGCCATCTGTTACCGGATGGAACTCCATTTCAAATCAATGTACTTCTTTTCTGAACATTAATTTCTTCCCTCTGTTCCCTCAAGTTGCTGTCTTGTTTTCCCCTTTTCATCTTCTTGATATTTCCCTCCTTTGTCAGTAACTTGCTATCGTGTTCTTAGCTGCTTTGATAGAGAGATTTTGACCGGTTTAGCGTTTTACCGACTAGTGTTCCTTGGTTTTGCAAAGCAAGTTTGTATTGTACCTGTGTTGATTATTAATGTATCTAATAGATACAAACCTGTCTGTCATTTACGATACAACCGGAAGTGGGGTCAACGTAAAACTGAAGCTTGCTCATCAGGGATTTTTCCCCCCAAAGGGTAGCACGAATGTGATGCATTTAGCTAATTCTCTATCATATCCCAGTACAATATCAGGAAGAACCTGAACTATCAAAGAGGCAAAAGTCAGAGACCCTCTCGAGGTCCCACCCTACTACTCTGTCTCTCTAGCCTCACCACTCCAAATCCACCGTGGTTCAAAGCAAACTTTATTGTCAGAATGTGATCAAAATAGCACACAACATGAGCGTTTTCTTTTGCATTAAGCTCTTGAATAGTAAATACATGTTCTTGTCCAGAAAAACGCACTGATGCCTGGCTCGGAGTATACAAAGAAATACCTTTTTCCATGGGTATCTGACGATGGTGGCAAAACACGTGTGGCTTTGACCCTTGACAGTGCATCACGGAGAGTACCAGGGCTATGGAAACCTGAAGAGGGGCAACTGACCTGCGTTTGGGAGGCCCGGATGGTGAGTGGAGACTTGGTGGCTCCTCCGCTGAGTGTAACAAGAAAAACAAAAGCTAGAGGAAATGAAGAGTCAGTCACACAGGTCAAATGGCCCTTGGCATTGCTCTTTACAGAAATTCATGAATGTCTACAAGTGACCAAAAACAGAACAGAAGCTATTTTTTTCATTACATAAAGCCTAGAAGTGATATAGTGGCCACTATCTAAACCCCACTGTTCATAAATACGGAAGACAAAGACAAGAAAGCCTTTTTTCTTTTCTTTTTTTTGTTTTTGTTTTATTTTCTGAGACAGGGTTTCTCTTTGTAGCTTTGGCTATCCCAGAGTAGTCCTGGCTATCCCAGAATTTACTCTGTAGACCAGGCTGTCCTCGAACTTGGATCTATCTGCTTTCACCTCACAAGTGCTGGGATTAAAGGCATGTGCCACCACTGCCCAGCTTTTGTGTGTGTGTGTGTGTGTGTGTGTGTGTGTTTGTGTTTTGTTGTAGTTGTTGCCTTTTTCAATGAGCTCCTCATCCACCTTGCTTTTCTCATTGTCGAAGCTCATTGGATAAGGGAGGCTAGGAAAGGAAGTCTTGACTACACTATGAACAGAATAGCTGCTAAAAACAAAAACAAACAAATAAAAAAAAACTACCTGTGTCAGCCACAGTGCTTGCAGGCAGAGATATTAGCATGCATAAAGGAAGGAAGGAACTCTTAACCTTTTTTCGGGGCATAGACAAAGCTATGCAGGTCAGTTCAGGCTTAGCGCTTGGTTTGCCAAGGCACCGAGGAAATAAGCCGGTGCTAGGAGAGTCGCTGCCCTGCTGGAGAGTTTTATTCTGAGGAAGCTGGGAATCAGTGGTTGAGATGTCAAAGGGAACATGCATTGGGAAGGGAGCGCGGCACCACCTTGGCAGGCAATGGTAGCCTCTGAGAACAGTGACAGCCTGGGCTAGTAGGCATCAGGGACGGGAGAAGCAAATAGAACCCGGAGATATTAGAAAGGGATAACTGGTCAGTGTAGGTGGAGAAGACGAAAGATGGCAGACACCAAAGGAGGAGCAACCAGGTGGAATGGCACCAGCCGTCAAGGTAACAGGCAATTCAGGAGGGGTGGGTGGGAAAGGGAGCTCAGTTTGGGTGTTGATCTACACATTCAGATTGGGTTGATCCACTTCTTAGCAGCTTTGATGAGGTATAATTTACATACTCAGGTGAAGTTAGAACTGGGTGAGTCTCTGGAACATGATGGTTGAGCAACCACCACCACTATCCAGTGTGGGAAGACTTACTTGCTCAGCCCCGGAAAGTTCCCTGGGTGCCTGTTTTCAGTGAGTCCTGCCTTTCCCACTTTGGGAATCCCTGCTTCATTTTCTGTTATTTCTACTTCTTAATTTAATAAATTGATCAATATGATGACTGTAGTGATCTTCTGTAAGGGACCTAAGGGGGACCTCATGGCTCTAAAGAGAGGGAGCAAGAATCAAATCATCTTGGGGGCTTTCTCAGCTCTTACGTCTGTCCCCAACATGCTCAAGGGTGGTATCATCTACCTGCTTCCCTTCTTCCAGATGAGGGGGTCCCCTGTTAACTAGAGGACCCCTCAGCATACAGGGCTTATTTACTAACATGACAAATTTTTGTTTGGTTTTATTAATTTAAAACATATGTCAATAATTAGCGCTCAGATTTCGGTTATATCATAAATGCCTGAAGAAATAATGCCTAACGAACGAGTGTGTAACATCTCAGTTTTTGGAAACAGCCCCTGGCTTTCCCATGGGAAATACATTGATAAGTGGCTCAATCACCACTCCTTCAGTAAGTTTTTGTTTGTTTTAAATTTGCTTTATTTTTGTCCAGATGTGGTGGTGCATGCCTTTTATCTCAGGACTCAAGAAACAGAGGCAGGTGGGTCACTGTGAGTTGGAGGCCAGCCTGGTCTACATGGCGAGCTCCAGTCCAGCTCCATAGAGAGATTCTGCCTCAAATGAACAAACAAGATTTATTTTGTTTTTAATTGTGTGTGTGGGTGGGTGCAGGTGAGCAGCAGTGACTTTGGTGGGAAGAAGAGGATTTCTAAGATCCTGGAGCTAGAGTTACAGGTGGTTATTAGCTGTCAGTGCTGGGAACTGGACTCGGGTACTCTGCAGGAAAGGTACTTGCTCTGATTTGCTGAGCCATCTCCCCAGCCCCTTCAGTAAGGATTTCTAAGTGCAGCCCAGTCATGTGAGACCTTAAGGGCCTAGTCTCCCTGGATACAATTAGCATTTGGAGGGGGGCTGTGAATAATTTCCCATGTAAACAGGGGCATATGGCTACTTCGGCATCCATGTGGTTCTATTGAATGTTTGAGGACAAATCTGTTTGAAGGGTCCTGGTGTTTCTAAGGCAAACTATCCCATCAGGGACCTGCTTCTTAGTACTTAATCTTTAAGCTTATTACAGATATCTAAAGTCTCTTAAATTCCATTTCAATTTTATCTGTCTTGAGTAATGTCAAGATTTCTTAATTAGCTACAAACAGTGTCAACACTATGAAGCCTAAACCTCTGCTTTGGAAATGATAATTATCAGCCACTTCTCTCTCTGCTCTCCCAGTTGTCTCAAAGCATCAGGGATTCAAAGTGGCTTGAGGAAGGCAACTGTGGCCCCATTGTATTTTCACTCCTCAGAAAGGTTCCTCTGCCGTGTCTGCCTCCCCTAGTCCATCACATCCGGAGATAGGAACCACTATAGTTAACGGGCTAGCAGCCACAGGCTNAAGTATCCTATCGCGAGAAAAGCAAAACTGTTGCCTCAGACTGTCCACAGGTTGAACCTTGGCTCAGCAAGCTGCACCAGCGCTGCTGCTTATCTCCAGAGAAAGTGACAGAAACGGGCTTACAAGGCATTCCTTCCTCAGCCTCTATTGTTTTCCCTTGATGGATTGCCTCAGCTGTGATAGGTGTGGAAATTCTCGCTACTGCAAGATGGGTGTCTAGAGAGTACAATTAAGCCAGCCGGAACACCTCACAGGAAGGAAGAGGAAAAGGTTACCTTCAAGTTCAAATACGTCTGATGCCATCTTGTTGTGATCAATACCTTAACCACAGAAGTAAAGAAGAATACGGTTTTTTATCACTAGTGCCAAATCCATGCGACTGCTGCTGCCTGTCAGAGGTAGGTTCTACATGAAAAGAATCCTGAGACAAAGTCTGAGCTCTGCAAGAAAGATGGAGTTAGTCATTGATTAGTAATGTCTGTACTGGCCCAGGGAGAGACCACTAAGAGCGTGTAGGCCAGTCTCATCCTTGCTGGAGTTCAAACCTGCTTTTGCCCTCAAGTATGCTGATTAATTCCGATTCCCCCAGCTGATATGGATCCTTCTTCCCACAATATTCGTAGCACTTGGTTCAGACTTCTGGCACACCTGCCACAGCCTGCCCTATGCCCATATTAGTCACATGTGAGTGTGTGCATCTCTTTCCATCACTCCTGGGGGTAGGGGGAAGGGCATCTTCTTGTGTTCATCCCGCCTCCCAGGTCTCTCCTGACACCCTATGGCACGCTATACCTACCCAGCACACAGGCTGCTTGCAGAATGTAACTCTATGGAACCGAATATTAGTACAGTCCCTAAGGGAAGAGAGAGCCCTGAGGAGGTGCAGCCAGGGATGGGAGAAAGTATGAAGAGGGAGGAGCCGAGGGTGCTTGCTGTCATCACCTATGACTGCTGCAGCAGGCTGCCACCAACTTAGCTACTTAAAACACACATTTATCACCTTACAGCTCAGGACTTTATAAGCGCGGTGTGGTGGGGCTGTGTTCCATGAGGAGGCTCGGGAAACATTCTGCCTTTGTCATCACCTGCTGCAGAGGCTGCCAACATGCATTCCTTCCTCCTGACCCAGCGTGGAGCATCTGCCCAGCCTTGGGCTTCCCTCCTTCCCACCACCTTGTCCACAAGAGCCCTGTGTTTGCATTGACACAGCAGGCTTCCTCCCAAACAGTCTCTGGTGGAATTGGCTGAGGGGCTTCTACCTCCAGCTTTGCCTCTCATTGCCGTGTGTTACGGGGGGTGTGGGGGGACTCTGGGTTGTCCTCCA
>LOEQ01000808.1:521508-535080 GCA_001685075.1 Bramus lutescens | reverse complement strand
ACACACACACACACACACACACACACACACATCCTCTGCTGTCCTGTGGCATTGGGAGGCAGCGTGGCCTATTCTTGTCCCCACCTCATCAGCAGTATCTTTTTCATCCATGCAGCTGAACACACCACAATGGAGCCATCCCGAGCTGTCGGTGAAGTGCCCATCACAAGAATGAAAGCCTGCACCATGAAATATGTGCCCTGAAGACCCCCCTCCCAGGCCCAGGCTGTCTTGGAATGGTGCAAATGAATGAAAGCTAGTTATAGAAAGGCAGGATGGTGCCGTGGTGTAAGGCATGGTCTCAAGAGCCAAACTCGTGTTCCATCTCAGGGTCACCGTCTTGCTAGCTAGCATAGAATCTAAGCTTCTGGTCTCTCATTAGCCTTGTCTGTTCAGCGGAGCAATGGTGACAACTGACCCAGAGGGCTGGGCTGTGCATTTAGCTGCCTACTGTGGCTACTAAACAGACCCCCAGACCCAGAAACAGACAGCTCAGACCCAGCATCTCAGGGACCATCCACAAAATCCTAGTCTACTCTTTTGCTAGTTGTGACACATTGTGAGTCAGTGTCCCTAAGACCATTTTTCCCTTCTTTCAGGACTGTGTGAGGACCGGATACAACAGAGTTGTAGACTGCTTGGTACATAGCAGCTCCTTGGTACACCTGTGCTCTCAAGGTGATCAAAGTCGTTCTTAAAGAGGTTGAGAGTGAACCGTCGCAGATGCTGTGAACGCAGCAGACTCAGCCAAGTGTGAAGTGTGACAGGGGGCATTTAGTCTGATGCAGCATCAGATATGCTGCTATGGAAAGAGCCCTCAACCATTGCACCTGGACACACACACACACGTGGACACACACACACACATACACGTGGGCAGGCACACACACCCTCATGCCAGGGACCTCTATCTTCCCATGGTCTCGAGGTGACTTATCTGATAACTGGTTCCAATACTTACGTTCTCTTCTTGCCTATTCTAAATCAAATGGCCTACTCTGATACTTCCTTCGAAGTCCCCTCCTTGTGCAATTTGTAGCCATGTCCTCTCTACCTTTCCAGGCATTTTCTTGACCCCTTACCATCCTTCAAAGGTTGTCCATGTGGAAAGACTAAAGTATTATGAAGAAATAACTTTCATTTGAATACAGCTTTAATAACATCATTACATTTTACTTTCAACCGTTTTTAATTGAATATTTGAAAGGTCATACTTTATACATATTTAAGCATATTGTTACATTAAGATTACACAGAGAGAGAGAGAGAGAGAGAGAGAGAGAGTCAAACCCAGGCCTCACACATTAGGCAGGTGCAACTCCTGAACCCCATAGCCTTTGCCCTTGGTGCCATGTTATCTATTCTCTCCCTCACAAACACTAATGCTGTTGAAGGAAAAGATTTTAAGCTTTAAAGATTTTAAAAGAAAACCGGCGGGCTTTTTAAAAATATCAACTTTAAAGTTGCAATCGAAGAGATACTGATAATGTCAACCACTGTGTAGAGGATATCAAGGGTGAAGACTAGGAAGAACAGTCACCAAACAGGCATTTCTGAGCCATTTAACGAGGAGAAGGGGCAACTACAGTCTCGACAGGGGAGAGAACCAAGACAGATCGCATGTGGAGAAGAAGGTATTCTCGCAATTGCTGCCTCTAATTCCTGTGGGAAGCGGTGACTGATTTCTAGGTCTTCCCTCAGACTGGGCAGGCAGGTGGGCTTGGGAGTGGATAAAGGTTGCATTCATGTGGCTCTTTCCATATTCAAGGCAAGAGAGACTGCTGAGCACCCAGATCAATGAGCCGTGGTGTAACCACAGACAAACAGCCACCTCTGAGACAGAACACAAACCAAAGCTTTTGCCAGGCTAGTCCCATCCGTGCCATAGCCCAGTGTTTCCTATCTGTGCCCCTTGGCATTCTGCCCCCTCAGCATTCAGTGAAGCATTTTATCCTGTCTGCCTTGTATTGGCCCCTGTTTCCTGGGTGGATACTTTGCCTTCCTGGTCTGTCTGGGAGGCCAGATTGGGCAGTAAATTAACCCAGGTTTTATAACTAACTATACCAGTCTGAATCCCAGCAGAGAACCTTAATGGCTGAGAAGAATTGAGCTGATGTTTATTATTTGCCCCTTTGAAAGTTTTGCCTTTAACCTCTCCTCTGAGCCTCAGCTAGCCCATTCATAAGCTATTAATAGTGTCTGCCTTATAGGTTTGTTATAAGAGTTAAATGAGTTAACGCAGAACAAAGATTACCACGTGGTAAATTCCTAACAATCTAGTCCCCCTTGTCCTTGGGCAGGGGGATCTTTCCATGTCCTGCCTGAAGCTACAGAATATTAACTCATAATTTAATGCCTTTGAATTTAGCTGAGCTCTCCTTATGCATCGTGGCTGTTAACTTTTGCAATTTGAAATACAATAGCAAAACCAGCTAGGTTTCTTTTCTCCTTACTATGCTGCAGATGGAAGATTTTTTTTTTTTTTTACTGTAAAACAAATCTTGGTGACACCAGGACTGGGTTCTTTCCATCCAGACAAAAATTTTCACCTAAAAGAAGAATTCACTACTTCTCTTTGGCATGTCGAAACGTCCAGCATCCCTGCTCTTACAGGAATATCACTGAACAAAATAAAGTTTTATTTAAACCCAATATGACAAGCTGATCTGACAATCTTCTATGATTAATGGGTTGGTAATATACACAACATGGATATGCTGGGCCAAAAGGTGATCACACCTAGGAGGGAGTGGGTGCCGTGAGATTTCATCACATTTGCAACAATGGCATGCAGTTTAAAACATGGATGCTCTTAATTCTGGAATTTCCCATTTAACATTTTCAGGCCACAGCTGACTATGATAAACTGAAGCTGAAAGGAAAACCTACAGGTAAGAGGAACCATTGTGCCGTCCGCAGCTATTATTTCTACTTTCATTAACATCACTAGTGTAAATGTGGTGTTTCTCAAGGATTTAAGTGCCCTGCTTCAAGGAAAAACACTTGGTGCCTAGCTTCTTTCTTGTATGATTAAAAAACAAAAACAAAAGCTCTTTAATAAGTTCCATATCAGTTACAATTCCACGTCAATTTTAGGTTATGACACCGTTTTTAAATTTGAACACAATCTTAGCAAAAAAAATTTAAAATGTAGAAGTAAAATAAATATCAACTTATGTTCTTCCCAGCAACAAGAAGAAGCCATAAGGGGTGGGGGAGGCGGTGGCTCAGTAGGTAGAGCGTTTGCAGCACAAGCATGAGAACTTGCCTTTGGTTCCCCAGACTCCACGCGGTGCACATCTGGAATCTCAGCACTGACGAGCAGAGACAGAGGAATCCTGGGTCCTCCTGCTTAGCTCAACCTCAATGGAGAGGAATTAAAGAGACACTCAGCACTGACCTTTGCTCCTCACTATAGGCAGTAGTTTCTGTCCTGGCAGCCGCTTCCCAAATAACCACAAGAGAGACTTATTAATTATAAATGTTCATCTGATAACTCAGGCTTGTTATTAACTAGTTCTTAACTAGTTAATTAACTTGTTGTTAACTAGAATATAGTTAACCCATATTCCTCACACTCTGCCATGTGGCAGTACCTTGTTAATATGGCACATACATACATGTAAGCATGTGTGCATGCATATACTTGAAGAGGCACATACAAACCTGCACCCGCACACATAGAGACACATAACCACACATGAATACAGCATGCACACACACACACACACACACACACAGAGGGAGAGACAGAGTGACAGAAACAGAACGAAAGAACATAGGGGAGGTGAGATGTGTCTGAAGAGGGTCTACTAACATGATCCCTGATCCATGGTCTATTCTGTGCTTAAATGGCAATCAGACGCAGAAATCCCTCCTAAGGAGTTCTGATTCTCTCGAATCCCTTTCTTGCCCCCTGGAATTCCACCGCTGGAGGCAGGTGTCAGAGCACTGATTGCTTTCTTTCTGGAAGCCTTTGTATACCAGAGGCTTCACCCCTACTCTCAAGCAATATATAAACCCTTGCTTGGACCTCCTGCTGTTGGCAATTGTGCTGGATTTCCCACTTTTAAGGAAGCAGCTAGGGTTG
Source organism: Bramus lutescens (assembly GCA_001685075.1). Lineage (NCBI taxonomy): Eukaryota > Metazoa > Chordata > Mammalia > Rodentia > Cricetidae > Bramus > Bramus lutescens. The sequence continues at coordinate 530,990 of LOEQ01000808.1, read as the reverse complement.
TATTGAAGCAAGCTGGGGCAGGCTTAGTAACTCTCCACTTGGTTCCTTCAGCTCTTCCAAGGGCTCTATTAGACATGTACAAGGCTCACAACCTAGAATTCTCACTTAAACTTAGTGGAAAACTGGAAGATGAATGGAACCCCCCCCCAGACCTTCCCAAACTCAACATAACCCACACCTCCATCCCAGGGATAGCAGGCAGAGTGGTGGCTAATGAAATAGTAGGCTCACACCCAAGCATTTGGAGACAGCTGGCTTTTTCTACTCTCAGTAGTGGTAATACTCAAGTGCCAGCCAACCACACCACAGCCTGCGCTGGGTCACCAAGCTGCCAGGCTTCACTCAGCAGTTCCCATAATGTGGCAATCACAGGTTAGGTAAGTGCAAAATGTGTGCAGAAAACAGAAGCTGTGGCCCTGCTAAGGGGCTGACTGAGAGGGTCTCTGCAGGCCTCCCTCTGCTTCCCTCACTATATGGCACACAACTCAGTTCATAATGTTTTTTTTTATTATTAAAAATCATAGTCTTATGTGTATGGGTGTTTTGCCTGTGTTTAGGTCCATACACTATGTGTGTGCCTGGTGCCTTCAGGAGCTAGAAGAGGGCATTGAATCATCTGTGACCTGGGCTACTGATGGTTCTGGGCTGCCATGTGGGTGCTGGGAATCAAATCCAGGTCCTCTGGTAGAGCAGGCAGCGCCCCTAACTTCTGAGCCACCTCTCCAATCCCTAGAATACAATTTTAAGACATGCATAGACTTTAAAGAAATATCTTATCAATCAACTAAAATATTATCTAATGGAAGTAGGAAACAAGTTAGCTAAATATTGATTGAATTCATCTCAAACAAATAATTCATATAAACCAAATATAAATGATCAAGTATTCACAAAGTGGAATAGCTCCCTTTCTCCATCAGTTTTCAGGTTTCTTGCAGTCATTGACAATAAAGTGTGAAACAAGAAGGCATGTCGCATGAGTTCTAATTGGTCTTAGTAATAAAACCTGGGGTCAGATATAGGGGTTAATGTTGAAAGACCAGAGAAGCAGAACATTAAGCCTCTAGAGAGTTCTTACGTCTACCAATGCTCAGACCTAATGGGCTGTCTCTACAAATCCTCAGACTGCTGCAGTCTCTACAAAACCTCAGACTGCATCCTGAGACTGAATCCTCATGCTACATCTGAGCTCCTGCCTTACATTCCCTCTCCACTCAGTCATATCCCTCCTGTCTCCACCTCCCTGGTGCTGGGATTAAAGGCATGTGAACCCAAGTGCTGGGATCACCTTCGTGTGAGCTCTGTTGCTCCTTTAGACAGATTCAATCTTGGGTAGCTTGGAGTGAGTGTGAATTTACAGAGATCCATCTGCCTCTGTCTCCCGAGTGCTGGGACTGAAAGTGTGTGCCACCACTGCCTGGCCTCTTTGGATAATTAGTGGTTTAGCTTTGCACTCTGATCTTCAGGCAAGCTTTATTTGTTAGATTAAAAGCAAAATATCACTACATTTCCCTCTTTTTGTCTAAAATAAAAATACTATAACCAATAAAAGAAAAATGACATACAATAAATACAATAATAACTAAATATAACAAGTACAATAACTAAATACAATATATGGGCAATAAATACATCAATATAGAATGTATGGGCTCCAAACATTGGTGTTTCCTGTAAAATGCAAGGAAGGATGCATTTAGTTCTCTTTATAAGTTGAATTCCCGGGTCTATTCCTGCTAGTTAACAAAGTCTCAATTTTCTTTTTATAATTAATTTAGAGACCTTTTCACATAATTTTTTAATTTTTTACTCTGTTTGTGTGGTAAAAAGATCCATTATAAGATAATATCTTCCCTCTGCATCAAAATTCCTGTAGAGGAATGCTTGCAGGATTATGTGAACAGAGTGCAATTAAGCTGTAGATCCACATGATTCACATGTACGTTCTGTAATTTCTCTTCAACCAAAGCCAATTCTCTCTCAGCTTCAGCTGATAATTTCCTGGGACTATTTAAGTCCTTGTCACCTTCTAAGGTTTTGAACAAATTACTCAGTTCATCAAGTTTTATCCCAATAGTGGGTTGTAGATAAGAAATGTCTCCTAGAAATTTTTGAAGGTCATTAAAAGTCTGCAATTGATCTCTCCTAATTCGGACCCTCTTGTAGTCTAATTTTTTGTAAACCTATTTTATACCCTAATTGATTAATAGAATCTCCTCTTTGTATTTTTTCAGGGGCAATTTGTAGTCCCCAACAAGGCAAAATTTTCTTCTTCAAACATTATTCCTAAAATATCAACATGTGAATCAGATAGTAAAATGTCATCCATGTAATGGTAAACTATATATTGAGGAAATTGCTTACATATCATTTACAATGGCTGACTTACAAAATATTGGCACAGGGTAGGGCTATTTAACATTTCCTGTGGGAGAAGAATCTTCTATTGATATCTCTTAGCAGGCTGAGAATTATTATAAGTAGGCACTATAAGGGCATTTTTTCTGTATTTTTTGTAAATGTATAGTGAAGAAGCAATCTTTTAAATCAATAACTATAAGGGGCCATCCTTTAGATAATAGAGAAGGCAAGGGAATGCCAGACTGTGGCGATCCCATTGGCTTAATCACTTTATTAACAGCTCTTAGATCTGTTACCATTCTCTATTTTCCAGATTTCCCTTTAACAACAAATACAGGAGAATTCCAGGTGCTAGTTGATTTTTCAATATGCTGAGTATTTAGCTGTTCCTGAACTAGCTGTTCTAAGGCATACAGTTTCTTCATTGTTAAAGGCCATTGACAGGTTTGTCCATCAACCATTTTAAAGGTAGGGCTGTTAATACTTTTGAAATATCAGGCTGTTTGTGCCCTGTTCTTGTACAGTCTGAATGGTCAGTGACTGTTCTTTAATACCTTGAAATATTTTCCCTAGACACATATGTTAATTTATGATTTGTTTCTAAGATTGGGGGAATGTTAATCTGAGTATTCCATTACAGTAACAAGTCATATCCCACAAATTCATTACTATGTTAGCCACATCTGGCTTTAATTTTCCTCCCTCTGTCCTTCTGGCCCTATACATTTGACCATCCCTCATTCTGTTTTACCAGAGATAAAGTTCCAGTCTCTAAAAGCTGAACATTTGGCTCCTAAAGAGACCAATTTGGATGCCAAGATTCTAGTGAAATTATTGTTACGTTTGCACCTGTGTCTACCAGACCTTCAATGACAACAACATTTATTCATATTTTTAATTTTGGCCTTTGTACATTTATAGAAGTTTGCCAAAACACTCACTTTATTATTTCTCCTGAAATTTTTGTTCTTTCTTCTACAGCTGTTCTATCATCCAGTACAGTATGATTTCTTACAATAGGCATTAGGTTCTTTAATTAGTCTGAGAAGGAGTTACCTCTAGGATGACAAAAAATGACTGAACTGAATTTAGTATGGGGGCCAGTGAGGGGCCCCTCAAGGAGTTTCCTGACAATAAAAGATTACCTTCACTGTCTTTTGTTGATCTATATTCATTAATCCAATGCCTGCTTTTGCCATACCTTCTGCCTAATCCAGAAGGAAGGGGCATTCTGTTTGGACTATGCTTAGAAAAAATATTATTTCTAGGAATGCCCTGCTTACTGTCCCTTTTAAGGAGACCTTGTTTGCCACAATTGAAACACTTGACATTTTCTTTTTTCTTTTTCTTTTTCTTTTTTGTTTATTTGTTTTGTTTTTCAAAACAACATTTCTCTGTAGTTTTGGAACCTGTCCTGAAACTATCTCTTGTAGACCAGACTGGCCTTGAACTCACAAAGATCTGCCTCCTGAGTGCTGGGATTAAAGGTGTGTGCCACCACTGCTCATCTTAACACTTGACATCTCTGTTTTTCTTCAAACCTCTAGAAATCACTTCTCCTTTCCAAGAATCATCACAGTTATGAGATTCAATATTGATTGTATCTTGGATCCATTCCTTCAATGGTGCTGATCTTATCTTTAATGGCCTAATTAACCTTTTGCATTGAAAATTAGCATTTTCAAGAGCCAGAGAGTCAATTATTATTTGTCTAGCTTCTGAATTTGGTTTCATTCTCTTTACTGCTAATGTCAATCTTTGTAAGAAATCTGTGAAGGTTTCTTTCAGGCCCTGTATGACTTTAGTAAATGACTCAGTCTTCTTTCCTACTTCTTCAGTTCTGTCCCAAGCATTCAAAGCTGCTGCACGGCATAAAGCCAGGGTGTGGCCATCGATAGAGACTGACTTTCTATATTAGCATTATTTCCTTCTCCATGAAGTTGATCTTGGGATATTTCCAGACCTCTAGCCCTACTCCATTGTTCAATGATTTTAGCCTCTTCTTTCCACCAGGTCCTCCATTGTAATTGTAAATGTAACATGTGGCTCCAAGATTTCTATAACCAAGTCTTTCCAGTTTTGAGGGATAATTCTATTGCAAGTTGACCATGAGTTTAACATCTGCTTCACAAATTGTGAATGCATGCCATATGAGACTATCACTTCCTTGAATCTCAAATCTCCTTAAATCTAACCTTGGCACATGAGTCCAATCAATCAGCTCTTACAGAGTCTTGGGAATTTCTATAATTTGTCAATTCCTGTAAAGTTACCGAATATATTAAGGTTGATTGTTTGAAAACCTTAGGCTGTTCTTCTCTAACCTTATAATGCAATGCTGAAATTGGTTCTCCTTTAAATTCCTCTATCTGGATTTGAATATCTCTATGATCTATTTTTATCAAGTTTTTCTAAAGCATGTATCTTGGCACTCATATCAAAAAACTTTTTAGAGATAAACCAAGAATTATCAAGGTGATAATTAACATTATGCCAATCCCAGTTAAGCTTATTATTTCTTCATTTAATTATTCCATTTTTAATCATGCATTGCATAAATCATACAGACACCTAACTCTCTCCATCATAATAGCATTTTTTCATTCTTAATGTGGGAAAAAACTCTCTCTCTCTCTTAACTAATTCCTCCCTTTAAAAATTCTCAATTTTTTTCACCAAATCAGCTGCCAATAACAATGAAGATGTGAGACTGATTACTGATGCATAGGAAGCCCACCAGGAGAGAAGAAAAATTTAACCAGCTGGGCAGTGACTCTGGTTTCATGTAGTTCCGGCCTATGCCCATGACTGCAGACCCACAGTTAAGTAACTTTTTCATGACTACATAAACCAAAAGTTGGGCACCAAATGTAACATGAATTCTAAGTATAAAAACCCACAGTCAGATAAAGGACTTAATGCTAGAAGATCAGACAAACAGAGCAGCCAACCACTAGAAAGTTCTTACCTCCAGCAATGCTCAGCCCAAATGGGCGATCTATCTCTATGAAACCTCAGGCTGCTGCTGTCTCTATGAAACATTGAACTGCATCCTGAGACTGAATCCTCAGACTGCATCTGAGCTGCAGCCGTCAAGGTAACAAGTCATGTCTAAAAGAGAAACAGCTCACACAAATCGATTAGACAGATTCAATCTTCTGTAGCCCGGGGTGGCCTTGAACTAACAAAGATCCATCTGCCTCTGTTTTGAGTGCTGGGATTAAAGATGTGTGCCACCACTGCCTGGCCTGGCCTCTATGGATAACTAGTGACTTATCTCTGCACTCTGATATTCAGGCAAGCTTTGTTTGTTAGATTACAAATAAAATATCACTAAAAAGACATTAAATTTTATTCCTCTGTTACAGCCCCAATGATAAGAACGGTGAATCGGAACACCTCACCTATTAGTACAATGACAATGACAGCTGTAACTAGAATGGGTACAGCAGCACCTGCTGGTTAAGTATGGAGAAACTAGAATCTTCACACATAGCACGTGGGAGTAGAAAACGCCGGAGTTGCTGTAGAAAATAGTTCAGCAATTCCTCAGTTACAGGTTTACCACCTGGGTCAGCGATTACTGTAAAGAGCAGAAAGGAATCTTCAAATGCTTGAACAGGAAGCATACAGCGCACTTTACAACAGCTAAAAGATGTGTAAACGGCCCAGGGGCGGTCCGTGGCTGGCTAGGTAAGCGAACCGTGGTACCTGATAGACTATTGCTCCCTCATCAACAGAGAATGAAGCATTGATGATAAATGAGAGTCTAATAACCTGCACATGTGGTATGATTCCATTTGTATAAAATATCTACGGAGATAGCAAATAGATTGGAGATGGCCTATGGGAGCTCGGGGAAAGGGAAGGCCTGCTAATGAGCACAGAGTTCCTTTTTAGGTGATGAAAATATTTGGGGTCTGGTGGAGTGACAGACGGGTGCATGGTACTGTGAATGTAGGAAAGTATAAATACCTTTTTTATTCTTTTTACATTTATTATGTATGAGGGACAGTGTATGAATTGGGATCAGAGGACAATTTGTGGGATTCAGTTCTCCGTTTCTACCATGTGGGTCCCAGATTTTGAAGTAAGGTGAGCAGGCTTGGTGACAAGTGCCTTTTACTCCTGAGCCATCTCAACAGCCCCTTTAAAATAAAATATTTTTATATTTCTTTATGTCTGTGAAGCAAACACTGTTTGTTAAAAGAAAAAAAAACAAGAGAAAAATAGAACATATTAAGCAAAAAGGATTTGCCAGCTTTAAGTCTGCAGTTCTGAAATCCTTTTGTTTTTTAAATCTTGACACAAAAAGAAGTATTAGAAGGATCTCTGTATTTTATTAAATGTGTGGCATTGTTTGATAACACAAAATTTCAAGTCTACAGTACTTGAGTTTGACAATACATTAAAAAGTAATTAAAAGAGATAATTTGTGTAACGAATTTTGTTTTGTACAAATATTTGTCAAGGTACGATTTTCTGAATTCATGAATCCAAAATGAAAATATTTTGGTCAAAATATCTTTCACATTGTAAATACTGAAATAAACAGAATATGCTACTAAATAAAATCTCCTCTGAGCTTACAGGGTTCCTTAGAACCTGTAGAAAGAAGAGTTTTATCATTAGTCATGGTCTATTCTGCAGAAAAAACTCAGTGGAGTTGACATCAAGTTAACAGTTGCTATTTGGAATAAATATGGGATGACAAAATGTGTCCTTGAGGATGATCCTAACGAGTGAATATAGCCCTGGTGTGACTGTGCTCTTGATATGAACATAGCCACGTGAAGGTCTCAAGGCCAGAGGACTGGTGTGTGCTCCCCTGGGCCACAACTGTGAAGCTGTATAACACTGGCCTGCCCCAGGAGAGTGACATGCAAGGCTCTTGCATTTTCCTTGCTCAGGGAGACTGCATGACCACGGGCCCCTGCTGAGACCCCTAAGAAGATTAGCTGCCTTTCCCTTGTTTTGCCTATGGATAATGAACACACCAAGCACTCTGTAATCATGCTGCCTCAAGTCTAGCCTGTGCCACACCCCAGCACAGCTTTTCTGTACTTGTGCCAGTCATTTCTAAATTCCATGTTGCCCATTGGGCTGCAGTCACCTCTTAATCCAAGCATCTTAATACCACCCACTGGATCCCAGTTTTCTGCTACTTGTATCTGTTTTTCTTCTAGTTATTTTTTTAAAAATTTTGAGATTATACCATTAAATATCCCCCTTCCCATTCCTTCCTCTAAACCAGTAGTTCTCAACCTGTGGTCATGACCCCTTTGGGTTGCCTAAGACCATAGGAAAGCACAGATATTTACATTATGCTTCATAACAGTAGACAAATTACATTTGTGACATAGTAATGAAAATAATTTTATGGTTGAGAGACTTGCCACAGCATGAGGAACCGTATTGAAGGTCACAGTGTTAGGAAGGTGAGAACCCACTGCTCTAAACCCTCCCATGTACCCTGACCCCTCTTTTAAATTCATCATCTCATTTTCTTTGTTGTTTCATATATATGCCTATATATTATATATACATATGCATATAAAACACATATACAAAAATGCATAGATACAACCTGCTCAGTCCATAGCTGTTCTTTGTGATATGTATTTATGTTTCAGGGCTGATCATTTGGTCTTAGCTAACCCCTTAATATGCTCTTCCTGGGGAAACTATTTCTCCTGTTCTCAGCATTCTTTAGTTGCCTGTAGTTCTTTGTGTAGAGTTGAGCTTTCCCTCTTCCATGTTAGCATGGATATCAATGTTGTCCTCATTCAGGTCATGTTTAAGCCGCCATATTGGTGAGACCTCATGGGTGTAGTTTCTGCCATTTCTAAGTGACACAATTTCACAGCAAACTCCATGTTCTTCTGGCTCTTTCAGTCTTTCTGCTCATTCTTCTGTAATGATCCGTGAGCTTTAGGTTCAGGAGTTTGGTACTTTGTTTGTTTGTAGATATATTAGTTGGACCTGGACTTCATAACTGCATTTTGATTAGCTGTGTTTTTCTGCAATGCTCTGCATCTGTTGCAAAGAAAAGTTTCCTTGCTGAGGACTGAGGGCACGAGTAGAACACATGTTGAGAATGTCACTCAGGATTTTGCTGGTTTAGTAAAGTGACAGGAGGGTCTCCCGAGATCCATGACTTCACCAGCCTTGAGTAGTTGCCTGAGCTTCCAGTGTCAGGCGTGTTTCCCCTCTTGTCAAACAGGTCGTAAGCCCAATTAGAGAGCTGTTGGTTACCGCCAAGGTATACAGCCACTACTGCACCCTGGGGACTATAGTGCTGGTCATTGTTATCTGTAGGCAGTGTAGCTGGGTAGGACTGTTGGTTGCTTTTGAAGCTTACATGGTGCCTTCTTGTTCTATGAAAGCTAGTCCTCAGGACTGAATCTTTCAGGTTAGACCTAGTTCAGGTCCTCTGGGCCCTATTTCTGAAGTGCATGGTATCTTCAGCAATAGGGACTTACCTGTCACCTCTGGGAGGCAACCTAAGCCACTAGTAATAGTCAGCCTATAGTATATTGAGAATCTATAGGGTTCTGACAACTCTGACCAACAACTCAAACAGTAGTTTCTCGTGCCTGGTATTTGGATTTTTGTTAGATGGTCTTTGGCTCTTGAAGGAAGCATTGTCAACCCAGATGAAAAAAATGTACTTAAACTATTAAATGTATTTACATACAATGTTGTAGGGCTTTTTATTAAAGGTAGTTAAGAGTGTGATTGCATATGACTTTCCAGACATTCCTACTGCTGCTTTACCCTCCCCTCCCTTTTTTGGGTTTATATTTCACCGCCTCCCTATTTAGAGTCCCTTGTTTTTCCCATTTTCCCGTTCAGATCACTTGTACCCTGCTATTTTCCTTTCTACTGTTTCCCTCCCTACACACACTACCCCTGCCTCCCTTCTTAATCTTCCAGTGCTCCAAGTTTGGTTTCCAGAATCTAGCCGTGCCAGTCTCCAATTGACAATTTTATTTAAAAAAATGATAATACCATGTTATAAATATACTGGTAGAATAAATAAAGCCAAGAAACTGACAAGAGTATGTGAATCTGCACCAAGAATCTCTCTCTCTCTCTCTCTCTCTCTCTCTCTCTCTCTC
>LOEQ01000808.1:489039-502116 GCA_001685075.1 Bramus lutescens | reverse complement strand
GCACTGAGGAGATCCACCCAGAGAGTCAGTCACAGCAAAGATTGGACCAAGACAACCAAGACTCTCCTGGCTCCATTTGAAGGAAGAGATGGGCAGGCGCCAATGCAAGAATTCCTCCAACAACCTGAAAGGCAACATGACATCACCAGAATCCAAGGATCACGCAACAAGAAGAATTGAACACCCTACTCCAGAAGAAATAGAAGAAATCGACTTTAAAGGGAACATTATGAAAATAATAGAGGGCCTTAAACAGGAAGTGAAAAACTGCCATAAAGAAATGGAGATGACAATGTCTTAGATGGATATGAACTACTTTTTTAGTAGCAATGCTAATTCCAAAAGACTGTATTCTTTTTATTATTTATTCATTTTTATATGTGTAAATGCAGGCACATTTATGGTATATTATGCACATGGAGGTCACATGACAACTTTAGAATGGGTCGTCTCCTGTTATTTTATGAGGTCCACTTTTGGAACAATCTGCTGTAAAAACCCCAAACTCCAGGAAGCTTCCAAATGACCAGAAGCCGCTGGGGATGCCAAGCAGCCCCCAATCCCGGTCCATGTGTACAGAAATACACTCAGGTTCTCTAGAACTAAGCTCGAGTTTTCTTGCTATCATGTATCAAAACATCAGGCTTCCAAACACACACACATTATTGAAAGCATTTTTCTCCCTCTGTATGAACTTCTTCGTTCTAAAACAGCTGGCGGGGGTGTGAGTAGAGCACGTGGGATATTCCCTCAGGCGCATGCCCTCGAGGATTTGGATGTGGGGAAGCTTGCTTCCAGCATCATGTCCTCACCTCTTGTGGTCCACCAAGGACTACAGACCTCCACATCACCTTGCCTTGCTCTTTCTTCTTTATTTCTCAAGTGATGGAATTTGTCCAAGAATACAATCTTTTGGAAGGGCTCCCACTGATTCCCCCTGTGAAACCCACAGATCCTCCCTGCTATGCTTGACAACTATGTTGAGATTCTCCAAACCAGCTGTTCTGACCAGGAGGCCATTAACAACATTTCCAGAGAGAAATAACTCTTGTTATTTCCAAAGTCAAACACTTCGGCCATTAACACTCTGCCTAGCTCTAGTTTGTCTCTTTTGGGGGCCATAGCTTCCCAACTCACGGCCCTCATTTGATCTTCACTATCTTTCATTCCTGTTCTTCCCTACTTCCTCTTGTTTTTTATCTCCCAGGAGGCATGTCTGCTTCCTTCTGTCTTTTTCCTTTCACATCCCCTTATCCCACACATCTCCAGAGCCACTAATTAGCAGGAATCTCCAGGGAGAAAGCAGTCCTTTCTTGTCATAGGAAGGCTGGGAAACACGGCTACCTTTTACTGTTGGAGGGGAGGAAGGCATTGCCAGTTGATTCTTGTGAACAAGGGGATACAAGACATGCTAGTGTGCTCATCTGTTTAGAGAAAGAACAAGAATTTAGGGACAGTTAACATTTCCTGTTCCAATAAAGCTAGGGTCAATCTGGATCTTCAAGCCAGGGAGACCTCGGTGTGCACTCTGTAAAACAGATTTTAGACTTTCTCTTCTATATGTATCTGCCTTGATAGTTTTTGAAACATTTAAAAATGAATGAATGAATGGAGGCCCTTCTGAATGACCTTCAAATGAAAAGCTGGTGAGGCCTGTGCACTCACTGTTGGTGACTCAGACACCAACTGTCCCCCTGACAGAGGAGATGCTGACTCCTCTCTAGGTCCCTCACTTCTCTGCACTTTTATGGGTCCCTCAGAACTTTGGTAATCAACATGGGTCACGCAGCACATAGAAAAGAACACTTAAAGACACTATGGACCATCCATCCCTCCACCATCCCCATCCAGGACCCACCTTGTGGAAAGGCCCAATCAGATGAGAAGGGCCATGGAAAAGTGTGCATGGGAGCCAACATCACCCTCCAATGTGGTCCTAGCCCCAGGCTGGACTCTCCTAACTAACAACCACAGACTGCTCTGCTTTTCCCAGGCTCTGGTGCTCTTCAGCCTTCCCCGGAGTCTGTCCTTCCTTAAGGACTGTCTAGCTTGTCCATTCCTCTACTCCTGCTCGATCTTGCTGGACCACTTGAGCCTCATGAGAGAGTGTAACAATGGAAAGTTAGACTTTATTTCTTAGTTCTATGTTATGTTCAGTTCATACTATTTACAATATTATAAAATGAAAAAAATAGCAACATGAAAGCTAATTTTGGCAGGATTCCGAGCATTTTGAGATGTGAGGGACAAACCTGGGTCAATCAGACCCTGATTTTTAAAGTCAACATGGGACAAAATATTGACTTCAAGTTGTGTGAACCCAGGAACCTCAGTCACTGCCTAAATCAGAATCTCAGGGTCTTCTCTTTAAAAACAAGGAAATTGAAACACATGATTTCTGATTGGTTTTAAAAGTTAGCACCTTGTAGCCCTAGGAAACACATACATTCTTTTGGCAAGCAATTTCCTAAAAAAATGAAATATTGTCTTAAAGGAATTAGCAAATTTCTATATAAAACTTCAGATTTAGTTAGGTCTGCTCCCACTTCTGAATAGGGACATTCTTTACAGATATGTAAACGTCATTGAAGCCTGGGAGACTGACAGATGAATGGGTCACTTCCTTGGCCTCTGCTGAACATCTTCCCATATTTTGATGGTGACAGATACTGCAGGTGACTGATAGTATAAGCCAAACAAACAACAAACTGCCCTCGAAATGCAAGCAGGAGTTCTTTTTCTAAAAGCTCCAAAGACAGCCTTGATGGGGGAAAAAATACCATTATCCTGTCACTCTAGAGCCATTTTGGCACACCTCTGTCTCCAAAAATGGCAACAGGGTCACCCTCGGTTTGAAAATCATGTGGTTTTCATCATTGCCTAGATGACTCATTTTAGCTAAACCTTAGCTTATGTTCTTTGTATTAAGATCCAGTGAAACTTGCTCCCTCTTTCTGAGCCAAACAAAAATAGCTTCGTGTATACACGTTTGTATATGTGGATATGCATGTGCGTGTGTGCACATTTGTGTATGTGTGTGTCAGTGTGCATGTTTGGTGTGTGTGTGTGTACAAGTTTCTGGCCCATGAGCTTCTTGGAATTCTCCTGTCTTCACCTCCCAGATTGCCCTTGTAGCATGAGGGTTACAGCTTTGAGATACTGTATCCAGCTTTATGTGGAGTCTAAGGATCCAAATTAAGTAGTTCATCAAGTGCTTTGCACAATGAGCCCTCTTCCCTAGCCCTGAAAACCTAGTTGTGTTTTAGGTGGGTTTAATTTAAGAGATAGCTCTCCTAGCAATAGGCAGCAGGTCATGACAACACCCTAAGCTTGCTGTAGAAGACGAAGTGAGTGCTTAGAAATAGTGACCCATGGGTTCAAGGAAATCTCCTGTACACGAGTCATGTAAAATTCATTCCTTGGCTTCCAGGCAGAAGACAGCTGGGTAACCGGTGAAAAGAGGGCAGTGAGGGTGCACACCTTTAATCCCAGCATTAGGGAGGCAAAACCAGGTGGATCTCTGTGAGTTTGAAGCCAGCCTGGTATGCAGAGTGAGTTCCAGGATAGACTCACAGAAAAACCTGCAGAAAAACCCTGTCTCGAAAAACAAAACAAAAAAAGAGGATTTCCTGGAGCAGTTTACCAATCCCTGTTGGAACAACAAAGAGTCCTACCAATCTATCAATGGAGGATTTACTGCACCTCTAGTTACACTCTTTCTTTCTCTCTCTCTCCCTCTCCCTCCCTCCTCTCTCTCTCTCTCTCTCTCTCTCTCTCTTTATGTATATATGTATATATATTTCATAATTCTTTATTGATTCTTTGGGAATTTCACATCATGCACCCCAATCTTGCTCACCTCCTAGTCCTTCTATATCTGCTTTTCTCCCCTGCGGTCCCTCCAAAATAATATCCCCCAAATTAATTAAAAACAAAGCAACAACAAAATCCCCACCTCAATTCTCTGTCTTTCCTGCCTCTCCAACACCTCTTCATTCATCCCAGTGGCACTGGGAGCTGCGGTGTGTCACACAGTGTACCCTTTTGTCCAATCTGCCCCACCTGCTAATGTTCACTACAGTGAGTCGCTGGCCTGGTTCAAGGCCTCTGGACTCTGGCCCACCATCATCACTGGACCCTCACCAAAACTCCTCTCAGATATCCTGCTGTTACCCTGGGTCATGGAGGTCTTGGTGCTACGGTTCCACAGGACCAGTCCCTTTATACACTCCAGCCAGGTCATAGATGTGTAGCTGTTCTGGTAGGCCAATCCAAGGCCTGAATGAGGACCTGGGTGGCAGATGAGCTGGTCAGTTCAAGCCACTGGGACCACCCCCTCAGGCGAGGGCAGAGCCAGCTCTCCTGTATCCATTGGGGGGGCAGATCTCTCATGAGGGGTGGGACCAGCTCTCCTTTACCCACGGGGGGCCAAATCTCTCATGAGGGGTGGGGCCAGCTCTCCTGCTGCAGTGCCTATCTCTCTCAGAGCCAGTTGAAGGTGGAGCTCAGCTAGGATCTCAACATGCATGGTTCCTATGACCCCTGTGGTAACATGGACCATGGACATCAACACAGACCCCAGTTGCAGCAGGGCTATGGACCCAGACATGGACCTAGACAGCAGCTCAGGCCCAGATGTCACTCACCATGTCCTCTGTGGGCACAGGCCCATCCAGATCAGCATGGTCCAGGTGGCAGCATGTCCCTTGAATACCAACATGGCCCCAGGTGGCAGCCCCGACCCCTGGCATCAGCATGGCCTTTGATATCAGGAGTCATGAACATCAACACAGATTCTAGATGTCGTAGGGCCACAGACTCAGACATGGCTCTCAGCTGCAGCCCAGGACCAGATAACACCTTGGCACTTTGTGGCAGATGCATATGGCCCCTGCTGCAGCATGACCATCTGACACCAACATGGCCTCAGGTGGCTGGCCAGACCCCAGGCATCCGCACGGTCTTTAGTGGTTACTGAAGCCATGAACATCAACACAGACCCTGCTTCTGTAAGGCCATGGACCCAGACTTGGCCCTGTGCTGCAGCCCAGACCTGGACATTGCCATGGCCCTGGGTGGCAGCACAGGACACTCAGGTCAGCATGGCCCCAGCAGCACACCGGACTCCAACATGGCCATAGATGGTGACCCAGATCCCAGGCAACCTGTGGATTTTGGTGGCATCATGGGTCATGGATATCAACATAGACTCAGACATGGTCCTCAGCAGCAGCCCAGACCTGGACATCACCATGTCCCTGGGTGGTAAGCAGTCCTCTAGCAGCCTGTTCCTCACCATCTTCTCTTCTTCAGTTCTGCCTCTTTCCACAGCACATGAACCTTTCTGCTTCTCTTTCTCTCCCATTTCTTCTCCATATATTTGTTCACCATGGTGTCACCTATCCACAAGGCACTGAGCAGCCTGCGGATGTCTTTAGCCGGCCTGGGCTGTGAAGACCCAGGCTGGCCTATGGAATCCTCACAACCATGTCATGAGACAGTGACTATTATGGCCCCAGTTGTACAGCCCAAGAAGTCAACATGGAACAGTCCCAAATCCATGCATCTTATTACGAGGCTTTAAACAAACCCAGGTAGTCCTATTCCATAAACATTAGCGGTTTCTTAAATGACATGGAATCTCTGGAGGGAATCCAGTGTCCTGTATCCTTCTGAAGTTTTTCTAATTAATTGCAAGCACTTCCTGATCCTAAAGTGCACGTGAGTTCCCAGACATCTTGCTAACGTGATGGTTCTGGTAGGAGGTATTGCAAATTCTGTAGTTGTTTGTTTTTTGATTTTTTTGAGGGGGGGGTGGTTTGTTTTTTGAGAAAAAGTTTCTCTGTGTAACCCTGGCTGTCCTGGAACTTACTCTGTTGACTAACCTGGCCTCAGACTCACAGAGACCCACCTGCCTCTGCCCCCCAAGTGCTGGAGTTAAAGGTGTGGCACCCCCTAACCCAGCAAATTCTGTGATCATAATAAGCTTCTGATGGAGGGGGCAGTTTTTCTGCAGGTTCACAAGCCACAGTTCAAGGAGTGATTTAGAATGTATTTCTCTTTGGGAATGGTTTAAACGGACCAAAGTGTTCTGGGAATGGGTAACCCCTGTGTCATTTGCAAAGGACCCCTTGCTGGCATCATCTAAAGACATTTGAACAGTCAGATGAGGTGCTACAAGTCTGTCATCCCAGCTGGCACCTAGGAGGCTGAGGCAGAAAGATTGTGAGTTTGTGGCCAGTCTGGACTACATGGTGAGATCCTGTCTCCTAGAAGAATTTTAAAAATATGCGCACTTAGCTACATTCCGCAAGCAGATGGGCTCTTCTTACTTGGGACAGGTGAATGAAAGTTAATCTTTCCTGGTCTGGAGACACAGAGATGCCGACTTGATGTAGGTAGAAATGCGAAGATCCCATTTACACTTCTTCTCCATGCTCTGGTGGGTTTTATCATCAACCTGAATAGTGCTCTACCAGAGTCCAGGACTGAAAAATGCACCTGCTCTGTCCCTTTCAGGCAACTTCTTTCCAAAATGAGCCTGAGGTCCTATTGGCCACTGGGAAGGCTCTTGGGATGCAGGGCAGATCTACTCCCAGATCAGTCCCACCTCCTTCATGCACACACTTCTCTGATACTGAAGAAGTATAATTGTTTACTAGTAACTGAAAACACTGTGTACAAAAAGATTCAGCCATTACCAGATGGACCTAAAATCTAAATAATAGAAACAGGCTCCAAACAGACACACAGAGAAAGTATGCTTGCCAAGGAATTGCATAAGGCTGGGGCAGAGGAGGAGTCACAGAAACTGTAAGATGCTTATTGTCATGACGATAGCCGCATCCAGAAGGAGTTTGTGTAATTTAACTTCGGAGCAGAATAGACAGTAGTGTACTACTTTGGGAGCTGGTGAGGCTAAACTCAAATGTCAGGAAGCTCAAGGCTCTGGGTTTCTGCCATGTCCAAAGGGAGAGGCGCTCATGCCTGCTTTTGTGTTTGCGTTTGACAGGGAAAGATGATGAGAGCTGTTTAAAGGTAAGGAGAATAGCTTCATCTTCCCTTTCATTGGGCTGCATTTTGTCTAGAACTGGGTTGCACAGTTTAACCATCTTTGCTGTAATGTTGGGACTCTTCCGGTTACCAAGAGCAGACGCTGAAGTCCCTTTAGGATGTGTCAGAGGAAGGAAGAATGATCTGTACACTGGTCCCACTCCGAAGCTGCTACACATCTTGAAAATGTCCAGATGTGAGTGGGAAGGAGCCTCCTCTCCCAGAAGCTCAACTGTAAATGATTTATTTGTCTGCCTCATATCTTGTTTTTGCTGTTTTGCGTGAATTGGAAGTCCCTTCCCCCAGTCACAGTGAATATGTAAAGTTGATGCCTCTGTAGTCACTAGCATCAAGTGGTCCTTCTCTGCACATCTGCCACCTTGTCCTCTGCTTTTGACTCCGCTCTTTCTAGGAGGCATAAGTTCATGTGAAAAGTCACCTTCCATCATGAACGGTGCCTCGGTCACACAGTTTGGTCGGTTTTACTTTCTTCCCATTTCCTCAGCCTCAAAGAACGTCCTGGAGCAGGATCTGTAACTGTTCTGGATCAGGCTCCTGCATTCTTTCTGGAAAAGAGGAACCCCAGGAGCAGGAAATGGCCCAGATTGCCTTCTGGGACTCGAATGATATCTTCTGGAGAGGACTCTCCAAACCTTCTCACGGCCCTATAAAAACTAAACACACCTTCAAGGAATCCACATTTTCCATACCTAGATTTCCATTAAGATGACTCTTTGCTCCAAAAAGATTTCAGTTGACACTTCAGTAGTCTTCTATCTAAAGACTACTTAAATATCTGATGTGTGAAAAACGTTGGATTGAATTTACCATTTGTAATTGGAGCTCACATTAAATTGGAATTTGTCAACAAGGTTTATGTAGAGATGTATGTAAATACGCAGACTTTCAGTGTACAGACATAGTGTGTGTTGGAGGAAGAGACATGAAAATATGCAACATATGACGCCATAAGGCAATGGTTTCTTAAGCAGGAGAAGAAAACACATTTCAGGGTAGATTTTTGAAGATTATAAACTGACCTTAGATGAGAGGAGGCTTCATGGGGAAGCAGTCATCCCCCTCTCTCAGGTCCGATTGACTGTCTGGTGTCTCTCCAAATCACTGCTGTGTCCTCGTTCTGGGGACCGGGGACAATGTGCCTGTTTGATTTTCTACCGTATCCAGAGCTAGCCTTCAATATAGTGCTTTGCACTGGAGAAGGGTTTTGGGTGGTTACTAAATGAACTAACTCATGCCTGACAGCCAGGAGAGCCCTCTGTGGCATTAAAAAGCAAAAGACGAGGTAGGCAAGGTGGCTCAGTTGGCAAAGATGCCTGCTGCACAAGTCTAATGATTTGAGTTTGATCCTCTGGGACACAGATAAAGGTGGTAGGAGAGAAATGACCTCCACACATACATGCCACGGTGTAAGTCACCCCCAGACAATAGTACAGTTGTTGAGGGGTAAAAAAGAGGGAGAAGCCTTGTTGCTTTCCAGTGAATTTCTTTAATTCTGCCTTTAGTCCAACATTCTTTGAAATGCCAACTTTGAGTGTGTATAGTCATAATGGCTGGTGTCAAGGATTTACTGTTTTGCACAAGTCATCTGGGATCTTGGCAATATCCGTTTGGATGGAAGGAATCCTTCTCTTCCTCATTGTTATGCCAGGTTTACAGATGAGGGCAGTCATGTTAAAGGCATGTCCCAGAACACAGATTGTAGTCCTGGCCTTCAGGCTCCACACTTTTGGCTGTTAGCTGCAGTCGTACCTCTAGGAGCCCAGGCCCATTCCTGAGGAAAACTACTTTGACTTTGGCTATTAAGGACCAATTTTCTGCTTTTTCCCAAATCTCAAGTTTTTAACTTAAAAACTCAAAGCTCCCAGACTCTGCATCAGGACCTTCTAGGCTCAAATCCCAGCTCAGAACATGTGACTTTGTGTAAATTTCTTAGCCACTTTGTAGGCTGATAAAACACCTGTCTCCCAGAGCTATGTCTATACACTGAAAGTCTATCTATTTACATACATTTCTATATAAGCCATGTTGTCAAACTCCGTTTGATGTTAGCTCCAATTACAAATGGCAGTGTGGATTCTATGCCATTGAGTGAAAGATATTTATTGACAAACGGTTGCAGAAAGCAAAGACGCGAGCACAGACGCAGATAGCAGGGACACAATGGCACGAACGCTGGCAAATATTTCATGCCTAGAGGCTGGAGAGCTGTGCAACAAACCACCTCTATTTATAGCTGAGGACCGGGAGCATTGTAGAATTCATCACCAGGCCTCCTTCTTGCTGCTCCCAGTGAGTGGGGCTTTCCGCTCAAATCCCAAGCTGTGAATGACAATCCACACCAAGTTTTAGGTTTAACATTTCCAGGGCCCCTATGTCATGAACCAAAAATGCGAAGTTCAAAAAAGTGGAATGGAATTTAATTTCCAGGGGGGGGATCAGGGACTTGTGCAAGCAACTGAGTCCTTAGAGTGGGAAGCATGTGTACACATGAGCAGATGAGGGCAGAACTGAGACCTCCTTTTAAAAAATGGTAAATATAGTTTTGAAAACAAGCAAGTCCCTATATTTCTTGGGTTGGAAAGAATTGGGCATACAGGTATTTACAAAACCCAGGCTCCCTGAAGTGATCTTAAGAGACTTGGGGGCGGGTATCAAAAGTGAGTGGCATGTTCCTCTTCCCACCCATTTGCGCGCGCGCACACACACACACACACACACACACACACTGCTCTGTCCAGGATTCCGATCTCAAGGCTGCTGGCTCCTGTGGGTGGTCACTCCCCAAAGAATGTGTTCTTTTTGGTTCCCCTGCTAGGAGGCCTCCAGTCCTCTTGGTCTCTGGCCTGCTTTCTTGTTGGCCGGTTTTTATTCTTATTTTCCCATTCTGGAAATCCATTCCTAATTTCCTCTGAGGGGACTGAGCCCTGGGAATCTGAAGCCACCACACTGTGTTCATGGCAAACATAGAAGGTTTAATTTAACTTCTAACTACAAAGACATTTCCCTCCAAACAACCAGAAAAGGAACTTGGCCATGCTTTCAAAATGGGAAATAACAAAGGGGCCAAGAGAAACCTCAATGAAAACTCAGAGGGAACATACAAATTAGTCTTCTCATAAACAATTTTGTGTCCTTACAAAAACTAGGACCTTCATAACCCTTCTCATTAGAACACGGAGAGTCATGTCATAAATCTGAAATAGCCAGGGAGTGACACAGAAGTTACAGAAATGACTGAGGAGTTTGAATCAAATCTGTTCCTTAAAATACCATGTTCTCACAAAAGCAAAAAGATAACTAACAAAATGAAAAAAAGCAAAAAAAAAATTAGCACATTTGGTGAGGTGCTAATATGTGGGATCCATAAAGAACTCTTAAGACCCAATAATAGGAAAACAAATAACCCAACTGAAATGGGCAAAGGATTTCAACAGATATTTATCCGAAGATAAATACTGACTAATAGGCACATGAAAAGATGTTCCCTTCACCAGCTCTCAGGAAAATGCAAATCAAAACCACAAGAGATTTGCCTCACAGCCTGAAAGATGGCTGCAATAAAGTGACAGGCAACAGCCAGGAACAGAAAGCATGTGGGGAAGTCAGAACCCTCTTGCTGATGGTGACACGCAGCAACTGTGCGGCCACAGGGGCAATGTTTGTTCCACAGGTCCTCAATCCGCAAGGTCTAGAATTATCACGTAACAAGACAATTCCTCTCCTATCGTCTGCCAAAAGCTCATGCCTCCATGTTCCTGGTTAGAGCAGCAGAAAATGGAAATGGAGGTGAGACAGTTCTCAGGGTAAAGGTGCTGGCCTCCTAGCCTGTCAACCTGAGCTCATTCCCTCTGTGGTGACAGCCTTCATGTTGTCCTTTGATCTCCATGTGTGACCTGTGGCACTGGTGAGTTCACACACTCGCAATAAACAAAACAGATATGTTTTGGCTTTGTTTTTCTAAGTAGGAACAGCCCAAGTGTTTACCAGCTCCTGAGTGGGATGCAGCCTAACCATATACTAGAAGAGTGTTCAACTATCCACAGAAGTCAGTTAGAACTAAATTTTAAACATCACCTTAATGAATTCTTTGAGAGCTTATTTTTTCTTCTGCATTGAGTTTTTATTTATTTTTTATTGATTTTGTCGAGGTATACATTTTTCTCTGTTCCCCTCCCTGTCTCTCCCCTCCCCTTTAACCCTCTCCCATGGTCCCAAGCCTCCCAATTTATTTAGGAGATCCCGTCTTTTTCTGCTTCCCATGTAGATTAGATCCATGTATGTCTTTCTCTTAGGGTCCTCATTGTTGTCTAGGTTCTCTGGGATTGTATTTGTAGGCTGGTTTTCTTTGCTTTATATCTAAAAACCACTTATGAGTGAGTACATGTAAGAATTTCACACACTATATTTTGATCATATATGCTGTCCCTGACTCTTCCCACACCTATTCTCACCTTCCTCTCCCCCAACTTCTTTTCTTTTTTTAAGTAACCCATAGGCTCCAATGTGTGCGGCCCATATACTCCTGTTGTGGGGCATTATTCATGAAAGCATGATCAACTAGGAGGCACAACCTTAAAAAACAAAAACAGCTGGGCAGTAGCAGTGAACGCCTTTAATCCCAGCACTCAGGAAGCAGAGAAAGGCAGACAGGCAGATCTCTGTGGATTCGAGGCCACCCTGGTCTACAAAGCAAGTTCTTGGACAGACTCCAAAGTTACACAGAAAAAGGATTCTTCCTACCCTAAAATGTATTTATTTTTGTTTCTGTGTATGTATATGTGTCTGTGTGAATGTATGCCCCTTGTGTGCAGGTGCCCTTGGAGGCCAGAAGAGGACATTAGATCCTTTGAGCTGCAGTCACGGGAGGTTGTGAGCTGCCAGTGGATGCTGAGAACTGAACTCAGGTCCTCTGCAAGAGTAGCAAGTGCTTGTAACTACCGAGCCATCTCTCTTGTCCCCAAAGCAAGTTACTATATAAACCACAGCTAGGACAAATCTTGAGCATGGTAGGCCAAGTGAAAGGCACAACAAAAGAATACAGAGCTCATGATTTCATTCACATGGAGTGTCAGAAACAGGCAAGTCTGGGACAACAAAAGGCAGCACAACGTCTGCCTGTGTCTGGGAACCGTGTGCTGGGAGGAGCTGAGTTTCTTTGGGGGTGATGAAGATGTTCTAAAATTGGGTCAAGGTGTTACCACACGTCAGAAAAAGCACCTGCCTCGCCAACCTGAACAGATGAATGAGGCAAAATCTGGGGACGTGAACTGTACTTCAGTGAACATTTAACATTTAAAGTAGTATGTACCTTGCTAACGTTTCTGCAGTTCGGTGCTAAACACCTTAATTTATCATTTTGTTCGCAACACACTTTAACACACCTGCTAGACTATTTCAGTCCTTAATGGTTAAAAAAATGTTTTGACATTAACATTTGAAAAAAAACTGACAATGGCTGGGAGCTAAACTTTCCATGTTTTCTCGGCATAAGTACTAGGAAATGCCATCCTACAAAGGGTGGGATTTGTTTCCTTTGGAGAGCAGAAAGGAAATAATCTTCAAGGTCTTTCCCACTAAAGAATATTAAGCATCTTTTTTTTTTTTTAAAGAAAGTAATTCTTTGGAGAACGAAAACCACCACCTAAGTGTTTTTCCAAAGCTTCTGAATAAATGTATGCTACCTGGCTTCCTCAAACAACAGCTAAACCTTTCCCAAGGGGCTCACTCAGGGGTCTTATTCCCCTGCCCTAGTACCATGCATGCAGGTGGTGCCTCCTAATGCATCTCCAGAGTCTGTGCATACAGGAGAGTGACATCTGCCACCCGATTTTGCACTGCTGTTGACTCCACCACCTCTGGCAGGTACACAGAGAAAATACTGAATGAATGGCGTTCCCAGCTCATCTCTGTGTGCTATGCCGCCTATGTGTCCTAATGTGCTTCTGGTGCTGTGGAAAAATATTATGACCCAAAGTACTCGGGGGGGTGGCAGTGGGGGTAGCG
>LOEQ01000808.1:467167-480827 GCA_001685075.1 Bramus lutescens | reverse complement strand
AAAAGAAAAGAAAAAAGAAAGAAAAAGAAAAAAGAATTTAGAAACCCAGTGGAGCCCTCTAGGATAGCTCTCCCCTCCAATGTATATGGGCAGCCCCTTGATCAATGTTCTTCAAGGTTAATGTCACAGAGGGTGGGTGGGGATATTTCTCAAAGGGGGAGTTTCAAGGTCAAAGCAGAAAATCAAGACAATCCAGAATGGTTTCTATTTTCAGTAGACTGAATAATAGTCCCCCGATGATAAACCAGTCTTCGAAAATGTGCTTAAGTTAGGTTAAGGTACTTTAGATCCTGGGTTATCTTGGAAGCCTCCAAATGTAGCTGAAAGTGTCGCTTTAAGTGTCTAACTGTGGCAGATTTGATGCAGGTAGAAAGGGAGAAGGTCAAGTGATCATGGAAGCAGAGATAAAAGTGATGTGGCTGCAGACAAGAAATGCCTATAGCTGCCAGAAGGAGGAACAACTATTCTCTTTACCCTGAGAGGTAGCACAACCCACCCGCATCTTGGTTTGACCCGGGAACCCTGGCTTTAGGATCTGACATCCAGCACTGTCTTAGTTAGGAATCCTACCGATGTAACGAAATACCATGACCAAATAGCATTTTGGGGAGGAAAGGGTTTATTCTGCTTACACTTCCGTATCACTGTTCATCATTGAAGGAAGTCAGGACAGGAACTGAAAAAGGCAGGAACCTGAAGGCAGGAGCTGATGTAGAAGTCATGGTGAGGTACAGCTTACTGGCTTGCTCAGCCTTCTTTCTTCTAAAACCCAGGACCACCAGCCCAGGGATGGTACCACCCACAATGGGCTGGGCATTCCCCCATCAATGGCTAATTAAGAAGGTGCCAAACAGCTGAATCTTATGTAGGCATTTGCTCGTTTGTGGTTCCCTCTTTTTAGATAACTCTAGCCTGTGTCAAGTTGATGTAAGACTAGCCAGCACAACTTCTGCATTAAGACCAATTCCTCTTGTTTTAATTTAAGTTTGTGGTCATTTGTCATAGCCCCCACAGGAAATTAACACTATATTTTATTTTAAGACAATTAAATTCCCTAAGACTTAAGAAATTTTCTGATTAGTTTTCCTGTTTGATTGCAACTCACTGAATAGGACTGGGCTCTTGGTATATGTTCAGTGTATATTTAAGGGATAAATATAGATATTTATAAATCTGTGAGGGGACAATAATGTCTGATGCTTCTAAGTTTGCTTACTAAGAAAGACCTTTCTCAAAAGGCAGATGAAGGCTACTCACTCTGGGGATAAAAATCCCTTCCTGCTTTCCTCCGGTCCTCCTTCCTTTCCCTCCTCCCTCCCTCTTTTCCTTCCTTTTTTCCTCCCTTCTCCTCTCTTCCCATTCCCCCATTCTTCCTTTCCTGCCTTCTTCTTCTTCTTCTTCTTCTTCTTCTTCTTCTTCTTCTTCTTCTTCTTCTTCTTTCTTCTTTCTTTTTCTTCCCCTTTCCCTTTTTCTTACCCAACCCCATCCCCATCTTGGGGAGAGGATTTGTGTGTGTGTGTGTGTGTGTGTGTGTTTTGTATTTTGTTTTGTTTTGTTTTGTCAAGACAGGGTTTCTCTGTGTATCTTTGGAGCCTGTCCTGGAACTAGCTCTATAGACCAGACTAGCTTCAAACTCACAGATACCCACCTGCCTCTGCCTACTGAGTGCTGGGACTAAAAGCCTGCACCACCACCGCCTGGCTGGAAGGGCCAGCACTTTACAAATGTCCCATTTGAAGTTGTTGATGGGAACTATTGAGGCTGCTGATGCTCAGATTGTCAGGGAAAATGTTTATGGGGGTGAATGGCTCTGTCAATGCTACCCAGGCACTATGCACGGATTCTCCCTGTAAAAGGAGAGGAAGCCAGACTGTCCTGCTTGCCCAGCTTTGCAGTAGTAGCACTGCTTATTGCAGGGACACAGGAGTGATGCTAGCAATGTTTAGCAGTAGCATCCAACTTCCTGCTCCTAGCCCATGCTAACACTGTGTGCTGCTGCCAACCGCACATTATCAATTATGGTTCTCCTGAAGGGGACCAGCTTCCTTTCTTCCCCAAGGTGACTGGTGGTGTTTGCAAGAGTAAAAGAAGCTCTCCCTCTCCTTTCAGTTCCCAGCTTGTTTATTTTAGGCTTTTGAAAAGCAAACATGCACAGATATGACTCAGATTCGCAGGGACTTCGAGTCCAGGGTCTACTACAAATGAATTCTTTCCCAACTCTGTGTGTGTGCTATTTTGCACTTCTGGAAAGAGGTTCAGAACTACAGAAACAAATTGGCGGAGGAAAGATCCTGGGTGGCAGTGATGGCCGTAATGAAAACTACTTTGAGTCTTCACTTAAGAAAACCTCTTTGTTGTCCAAAGTTATCGGCTTTTCTTCCCAAGAAAAAGACAGTTATACTAGCAAGTTCTAGTAATCTTTGGAAGAAATGGAATTATACACACAGGAAGATAGAGAACGCTGAGAGATTATCACCTGTCGATCATCTGTTTTTCCTTTCCTGCAGTGCTAGGAATGGAAGCCAGTGTATGTGAAGCACAGGTTATTAGTGCTCATCCCCAGCCTGTCATCTTTATGTTATTTATAATAAAAACTTATAACCCAGAATTAGAAGATCCTGAGGAACAGAAGGGACAGAGAGGATGAAGAAGGTTCTTATTGCTGCCTCCCATCTGGTGATCATGTATGTGGAACGGTGCTCTGTCAACAAGGTCTCCTGAACTGATCGCTATGTGTGCCGTTCCATGTATGGACCTATACGTTCCGGGTCTTAGAGAAATCAGGTTTTGCAGGGTGATTATTCTCTGTTAGGACCATCAAGATAGTAATTAGAATATCTGAAACCTAGAGATACTTTAGGGCATGCATTAAAACTTCCTAGAGAAATAAGTGAGCCGTATGGGAAAGGAATGAAGAGGATACAGATGAAAAGCAAGTGTAACTTTGTTTGGTGCACTCCAGGAATAGCATGAAAGCCTGTCCCTTCTGGAAGAGACCAGAGGAATCAGAACCAGTGTAGACGCCTTTCATTCTCAGATCAAGAGGGTTGACACAGAAAGCCATAGAGCCTGTTGGGCTGTTAACAAGATGTAGCGCTTGCTTTAGGCGGCACTTGACAATAATGATAATCAGTTAAAGACAGTCCCTGAGATATGAATCAGTAACATGAGGAGAAATTAGAAAACCAATTGTACAATAAACAAAAATTAAACTCTCCATGAATAGCGTGGGAAGAAAAAGTTTACAGTCTGGCTTTGCCAAGGAAACAGCAAGCTGGCAACCGGGTCAGTTGGCAGCAACCGCTACCGATCCTGTTGTCCCTGCAGACGCGACTAGCCTCCGAGACCAGAAGGGATAGTGGCCAATGCACAGTTGATTTCATAGGTGTTTAAAGTAATCCATATCTCATGCCAAAAAGAGCCTCGGCTGTGTGGGGCAGTTACATAACAGACCGGCTATAAATAAAGGACGAATTAGATCAATGGATGTATAAATAAATGAATCTGGGATAAAGGAGCCGTCACAAGAGGTCGGCCTGTTTGACTATTCCAGCTTGGCTTGGAGAGTGCCTTGGGCTTTAGGGAAAGAGGCTGCAGAGGGTGGCAGAGCTAAATTTGATTTCTAAACTCCACACTCCTCCTAGCAAGGGCCCACGGTGTCTGACAGTCACAGAAAGTCAGCCGGCTCGGAGCTGAGATTTCCCAGGTGAGCGCAGAGAGAGCAACCAGGATTGCTTTCTGCCGGGAACGACTATGTGTGGTACCAGCAAGATGATATTGTGGTCCTCATACCTTTACTTAAAATGCAGTCAAAGCTGGAGGCTTTCTGTTTGTAAAAGCTTTTTTTAGGTTACAGTGACAGCAAATACAGCAACCGAGACTGCAACATGTCTAAGGGACGTGGAAAATGCTCCAAATCTTTCTACAAAGAAAGAGCGAGTAAAGACAAGAGGGGAGGAGGGGAAAGAGGAGTTGGGGTCCAGGGGAGGGAAGGGTGTATCTACTGAATTTCATAGCAGGAATCCTTGAAGAAAACTCCTAGGCACGTATTTTACCACCAAATAGCATTTCTGCATTTCTAGCAGCAGATACTCAAGCATCGGGGTTAGAAAACCAAAAATGGTGTTTGAAACGATTTATCTCAGACAGATGAGCTGTGAGGAAGGAAGTGGGAACTTACAAACAAGGAGGGAACCACGGGAGTAGAATTCTGTGTCAGAGTCTCTTCAACAGTCATCGCTTCATAGTAACAAAATATCTGCTTTCTATTTCAGCTGATAAATAAAGGCGTTTAAATTCGACATCTTCCCAAATGATGAAACAACAACAAAAGAAATAGAACAAATTAGCAGAACGGCAAAACCATAACAAGACCGCGGTGGTCTGAATAAAAGGTAGTCTCAATGGAGAACACGTTCTCATTTTAAAATTGCTTCCTTTCAAGAAAACAAAAACCCAAGAATATTCTTTCTAAAAGGAAACAAGAGTAAATGTTGGGAATAGAAGAAATGGTTGGCAAAAGGAGTGTCAATCAAACATTATGATCTCTGCAGTCTACAAATCCCACTGTGAAAAATTAGATAAATTAGGGGGGAAAGGAAATGAGAATTTGTGAAGCAGCCAGGAACAGTCAAGAGAGGAGTGTGAGCAATTTGATGGTGAGGAATTATAGGAAAAACAAAAAATATGGAAACTTTCGAGGAAAAAAATGATCATGCATTTTGCTAAGGGGAAAACCCCCCAGGATTGCATTTGATACCTTGTAGATCCTCGATGGAAAAAAAAGTTAATGCTTTATTCTAAATATAAATGAAACAAAGGTTCTATTGTCTGGTTACAGAAATTCAAAACACACTACAAACAAAAAAATCTAAAATAATTATAAAATTTTATGTATTTTATTAGCCATAGATATTACCCATCAAAGCTTTAAATTTGCAACAAAAATGTTTACAGAAAATGTTGGTTTTGAATGTTTTTCTTAAGAAAAAATAAAAGAACTAACACCCAGAAATGTCATTCTAAACAAAGAATCAAGCCAAAAGCCAGGGGATAGAAATACCTGCACCTGTAAATCAGCTGCTCTTGTAAGCTCTTCACAGGACTGCAGAGTACTGATGAATGGCACTGTGGAAAAACAAAACAAAACAAAACAAAAAGCTAAACTTACTTACAAACTTAGTGAAAAAAATCATCTTTGAAAACTAGAAAAAAATCAAAATCAACAGAAAGACCAAAAACTATTTGATTCTAAGTAGCTATTCACCATGGAGACGCCTTTGGATGCTTAACTGAAAAAAGTAGTTAAATGATACAATGGGACCCTGAGGATGTGGATGCGCCAATAGCTGGGGAGAAATTAAGAAAACTGAAGCTAAGGAACTGATTTTCTTGCCACAGCAAGTTCCTTGAATTTTTTTCTAATTTTTAAATAAAAATTAAAACTCTAAGACTAAAAAACAAAAGCTGCAAGAAATCTGCTCAAGTTTAATATTTCTTATTTTATGTAGTATGCAGAAATGGTTCTTTCTGTTTTCAAAACCAGTAGAATTAAAAGGAGATTTCTCTCTAGGTGAGATTTCTTTTTAGAAAATTGTTCATAAAGAGGCAGGGTTTATAACACAATGAGTTTAATAAATATAAAATACAGGATATTTTAGGTTCAGAAACAAAATTTACATGATCTTGATGGAAATTTTAAGTATTTTATGAAATTCTATGATTTTTCCAAAACATTTTTTTCTTTGAATGGAAAACATGACTTAAAAAACATTGTATCACTGTGTAACAGTGACTTCCGAAGCCTTTTACTTTGAAGGAAGCAAATACACAGATTGCAGTATTAATATAGTTTATCATGCACTTGGAGATTCTTGGCATCCTAATAATGCTTCAAAAAATGTTCTAGAGGATCTCTATCTTAAAGACAAATCATTATTTTAATAGATATCTTAGATACAGATCGTTAATTTAGCTTGAACTTGAAAAAACTCAGAATTCCAGCTGAAATTGTTCAAAGTCAAAAAGAATTCAGGAGTATGTGGTGGCACAGGTAAACCCACGGAGCTCTAGTACGTTTTAGAGAACCGAAGAGGAGGGGCAGCCGGTGAGTTCAGTGGTTTCCACTGTGTTAACAGAATCTCCTCAACTGCAGGTGAGCACACAGCTCTGAGGATGCTAAATGACAAAAGGGGTATTCAGAAGGGTGGGCAACCAGCACGTCGGCTCTTTGAGTATAAAATCGGTATTTTCTATAAACTAATTTTAAAACCTGATTTACTTGCCACAAACCCTAGGAAAAAAACTTAAAATATGTTAACTTAAAGTATATAATCATTCTGGAAAATAAACAAGCATGGATGACAAACACAGTCTGGAATCCTTTTTTCTTCATTTAAAAAATAATAATATTGACTAAAATAAAAAGCATGCTTGTTGAAATGCTTTAGAAGACAAAAAATAATGTGATTAAGAAAACTTATAGCACCCTGGTTTGGGTTTCAAGACAGAGTGAATTGTTCTCCACAAGAGACTAGAAAAGGATAAAATTAATAAACAAATGGAAAAGTAATAGTTATTTAACGGGTATTCCAGGAATGCTTAGAAAGTACAAACAGTAAAATGGGAAACAGTTAGAGATTGTTAATCCATTCCTCTAATCAGCAGTGGCTGGCTCAGATGGTGTGATAATAATTAATAAGCATGACAGGAACACTGGGAGGAAACAGAAAAGCATTAGAAAAATAATTTTGGCTACTCAGCAAGAGAAAAAACAAAGTGATAGAATGAGATTTCTAAAAATCAAGAGAGAGTGAGAAAGAGTTTAAACAAACAACAGGCAAATGCTCACTGTCTGCAAGAGACAGAAGATTTATACAAATTTATTTGAATAGAATTAAATATCAGGGCTCAAAAAGGCAAATGTTTAAACTCAGGATAGAGAAATAAAATGAAAGGTGTACTTGAAACTCCTCTGAGGAGCCAACCACCTTCTCCAGAAGTTAAAGAAATTCCTGTATAGCCTAAAAAATCAAATTCATGTGTTTTTATTTCACACCACAAATTCAACTAAATTAAGAATATGGCAAAGTGTTGTTGCTTGACTATTCTTTTGGGAAACAGAATTATAGTTGTATGGATGGTATTAAAAATTTGTTCTTTGGGGTCAGGGAGTAAGGGGAAAAAATCCACTCAGAAAAAAAATGTGCTTTTCAGGTTTTATCTTAATGAAGACTTTTTTAAAGTTATATTCAGCAATGCTTTTAAAGGCACCATGAGAAGTAGAAGAGGTGACATGGTAGGGCGCAGATCCCGGGTCTGCTGGGTGTGGAGCCACTAGTGGGGCTAGTCCAGAACAGAGAAGCCAGTCCACCTGGGCACCCAGGGGCTTATCAACAACAGCAGCAATCACAAACTGCTTTGCTAAAGAAAATTTGACTGTTGAACTTTTCAGGAGAAAAAGTTAAGATAATTGTCATTGAAAACAGTATTAGGGGAAGTGGAAAAATCAGAACACAGAAGTGCAGGGAAATGTGTACACCTGTAGCTAAAGGTGTACAAAAATTGATTGAGCGAGAGACAGGCGTTTTAAAGGGCTTGAGGTAATGGGACGAATAAAATGGTTTACTCAAAAGAGTGAATATTGTTTTAAAATTGGTTTACTAGTAACTACAGTTAAAACCACAGGTTAAAGGAAACGCAGAAGGATGGACCTTTAAGCCTCAAGCAGGCTGAAACTTCCCACCTCGTGGTTTGGGAGTTCCAAATCGCACCTAGCAAGCAAGACACCAATTGGAATACAAAGCACCCGTGGCCCGTGTTCATGGCGAGGGCTCAGCAAGAGAAAAGGGCTCTGGTGGTATCTTTAATGCTTCTCTTATTTATTTCCTGGGACTGTTTGTTCTGCAGCAAAAGTACTCAAAGATTTGTCGGGTATTCAATTAACCCAAGTCCATCTCTTGACCTAGTGATATTTGTCATATGCCACTGGCCATATTGTTGTTTCTGGTATTGGGTAACAAGATATTAGATATTAGATAAATTACACTTTGTTGAGAAATGAAACAAACATTTTCATCAGACACCTTTCTTCCCCTCCTCTTACGGATGTAGTGACTTTCCGTGTGAGAGTATGTGTGTGTGCTCACAGTTCGTTCTAAGAATGCACAAGAGGAATGGGAATTTGTGCTTGCTTGCTCAGCAAAAGGAGTTTCAGGAAAGAATTGTGTGAGTTTGTTTCTATTTAACACAGCCCAACCTGATGCTCTCCTGATCTTTCACTGTTGATGAAAACAACCACATCAAAATAAATAAATAAAGATACTTAGAAAAAGATGAAGTAAATTAACATGATAGCTAGCCAGCAGTTAAAAAATACTGGTGGATATAAATGCAGTCTGTGCACCTTTAAATAAAATTTACCCCAAACTGCTTATCTACCATAGTTACCTCCTACAGCACTGAGCCTTAGGACATTGGGAGATTCATGGTCTGCATGTCTAGAGGTTCTCCAGAACTATCACAGCATCTCCATAATTTAACCTCTTGCTTTCCAAAGGGCACAAGCCCCTCTATTCTTTTCTGAAGGACTGTTTAAACGCAAACATTTAAGTTAGTTCTTTCTAACTTTTACACCTGAATATGATACTTTGAAAATTAACAAAAAAACCAATAATTGTTGTGCGTGTGAACGTCAGAGGACAGCTGTGGAATCGGCTGTTCTTGCTTTCTACTATGTGGATCCCTGGGGTTAAGTTAAAGTCTCAGGCAAGTGACTTTTTCTGCTGTGCCAACTCACCTACCCTTGACATGGTTATTTTCACACCAGAAAGGTCAAAATACGAATGGATGAACACACAGCTGCATGGCAAATTTCCTTGGATGTGGGGACAAATGTGAGGGCTTTGTCATGATAGACATCATTTTTTGTTTTCCCTCATCTCTTTTCAATTTTTAAAAGTTATCTGATTTCCTTTATGTGCCAGTCAGTCCCATGTTATTAGATTTCTGTAGAATTCCCTATCAGTTTATTTTGTTTGCTTTGAGACAGTCTCAAGTAGCCCAGGTTGGCCTCAAACACACTGTGTAATCCAGTGTGATCTTGAACTCCTGATCCTCCTGCCTCCACCTCCTGAGTGCTGAGACTGCAGATGAGAGTCATGCCTGGTCTATGTGGTGTTGGGTATGGAAGCCAGGGCTTTGAGCATGCTAGGCAAGCATGCCACCAACTGAGCTGTGTCTTCAACCCCCCTAGTTGAATTTGAAGAGTCCTGTGTACAGTTAGTTGAATAATCCATGTTGCTAAGGTTGCAGGAAGCTTCTCAGAGTTAAATGCAGAAAATGCCAAAAGCAGAATTTTCTACAGGGCAAATTTGCAGTACCTTTGTATTAAGAAATGCATGCATTTATTTTAAATTGCATTTTGGACACAGGGTCTTGCTCACTGCACAGCCCTGGCTAACATGGGAATTGCTGTGTGAACTAGGCTGGTCTCACACTCACAGAGATCCCCCTGCTTCTACCTAAGAGGAGCAATTAAAGGGCATGCACAAGAAAGTTATCCTTTGTTTACATCTTTGATGGATTTATTTTATGTGTCTGAGTGCTCTGCCTGCATGCGCATCATACACGTTCGTAGTATCCTCAGTCCCATGGAACTGACGTTGCAGACACTTGTGAGACACCAAGTGGGTGCTGGGACCCAAACCCAGTTCTATGCATGAGCAGTAAGTGCTGTAATAGTTGAGCCATTGCTCCAGCTCTGCAGCTGCCCTGTTGTTCTGCTTTAGAGCCGTAATCCTCAGCCTAGTAATTTCACTTTGAGAAATTCATCCTAAGCAAATAGTTAAAAGTTCACGGCAGACGTGCACTAAGAGGTTCACTACAGAATGTTTAAGACTGTAACAATAATTCCAACCTTTTACATATCCAACAGCAGCTGATGGGGTAAACATAAACTAAGGGTAGTGGATGAGATTGGAGTCTTTTATGTACACAGTGAGTAAAACAAACTATTGTAGTGTGCCATCCTTTGTATACTTAGGCACATGCATGTGTGCATGCGTGTGTGCTCTCTCCTCTCTCTTTCTCTTTCTCTCCCCCCCTCTCTCTCTCTCACACACACACACACACACGTGCACACTTGTGACCAACAATAAGAAAACTCATCATATCAATCCATGTCATTACATGCTTAGATAACAGGCCATTACAATTTTGTTTTGCTTCCTAAGGCTTCCTAAGGTCCCTCTCTCCATCCAAGTTCTGGGACTCAAGTTCAGGGACTTTTGTGTGCTAACTGCTCTACTGCTAAAGTCTACCTCCAGTCCAGACAATTCCTTTGATGAGAATCTGTCCTCTTATTGAAATAGGGATAGGAGGAAACTGCTTTCCAATTTCTTTACTGTGGCAAAATAAACATAACATCACTTACATATTACATTTTAATCGTCTTTAAGTATCAGGTTCAATACCTCATATAAATATAGAGTGCTACATAAGCACAAACATTTCTTCATAATATCAGAAGATAATGTTTGTCCTATTTTAAAACCTGAGAACTACTCTAGAAATGATCATTCAGTACAAAAGGTAGCATGCTCCAGGAATGGGGTTATCTATCATCATCACAATTTCTCTAAAATGTTTTTTATCTTTTCTCAGACTCTGTCCCAGTAAGCAACAACTCCCTGCCTCTTTCTCTGTCCCCACAATCCTCGATAAGCTCTGAACAACTTTCTGTCTCCAGGAATGTACCCTCCATGATCAGGGAAGTGGGGTTGGGGTATTTTTTTCCTTTTGTGACTAGTTTATTTTGCTTAGCACAGTGTCTTCAAGCCTTGTCCATCTTGTAGCCAGCACCGGCATTTGATTTCTTATTGACAGTGACTACAGCATGCATGTGGATACTGTGCTTTCTCTGTATTCTTCTACTGTTGTACAAGAGAGTTGTTTGGAATAATGATGCAGTAATAATGAACGTAAAAAAAAAATGAACATTGGTTATCTTAGTTAGAATTTCTATTTCTCTGATAAACACCACGGCCAAAAGCAAGTTGCGGGGAAGAAAAGGTTTATCTCATTTTACAATTTTCAGGTCACACTCCACGGTAGTTTGAATAAGAATGGCCTCCACAGGGTCATGTGTTTGAAGGCGTGGTCCCCAACTGGACCTTTTTAGGAAGCACCAGGAGGCGTGACTTTGTTGGAGGAGCTGTGTTATGGGGGGGTGGGCTTTTGAGGTTTCAGAAGACTACCGTTTTCAGTGTGCTTTCTCTTTCTCTCTGCCTTCCATTTATAACTCAAGATGCGAGCGTTCAGCTGCCCTTGCCACCATGCCTTCACTCCTCCATCACGGACTCTCTGGAACCTTAAGCCGCTGACCTTGGTTGTGGTATTTTTGTCACAGCAATAGAAAACTAAGTAAAACCTTCCACCTCTAAGGGAAGTCAAGGCAGAAACTGAAGCGGACAACCTGGAGGAACACTGCTTGCGGCTTGTTCTTCATAGTTTGCTCATCTTGCTTTCTCATACAATTTTGAAACCCCTGTGTAAGTATGGCACCAGCACAGTGGAGAAAGCTTTCCCATATCAATCATTAATAATAATAATAATAATAATAATAAATTCCCCCAAAGCTTGCCTACAGGCCACCCTAGTCAGGGCATTTTCTCAATGAGGTTTCCTCTTCTCAGTTGACTCTGGCTTGTATTAAGTTAACAACAACAACAAAAAAAACTAACCAGGATATTGATGTACAAGTCTCTGCTTTTAATTCTTTGGCGTATATAGCTAGAAATGAAGTTCCTGGGTCATATGATAATTCTACAATTAACTTTTTGATGATATGACTGTTTTTAATCATAAAAAGACATATTTCCAAATTTAATGTGATTTAGCAACTGAGGCTATAGGGTAAAAAGCAGTAGTTTGATGGCAGTATTTATTGGTTGTAAAATTGAGTGTCTGAGAATACTGTTTCATACGTATCTACATCAGCTAGACACCTAGACCAACCTACAGAAAATGTTGATAGAAATTTAGCTAAGCTGCATATGGGACAGAAGTAAGCAGCCAAGTGTGGCAGGACTGGGAGCGAAAGGAACTCTGTGATCAGGAACTCTTCTGGAATGTTCCAAGTTGCAAAATCACTTGCAGAGATGCACCGTTTACTTTTCTGATGCCTTTTGCCAGGCCTTACATATTCTCCTCACATTTTCACACACTAAATTCTTCAGTTCCAGGCACACTCCAAGTATTTGCATTTAGGGTTTTTGTGTTTGTTTTTTTGTGTGTGTGTGTGTGTGTGTATGTGTGTGTTTTGACAGAATGTCACTTTCAACACTTAGTCTAAAACCCAATATTGTTTAGTTTAAAGGAGATTTTCTTAGGTAACTTGTCAGAAAAGCATGATTGATTGCTTGTGACTCAAATATTTAAAAAATGAGAATAGTAGAATTTAATAAAATAGATTGTTTTCCCTGGAGGTTAAGACGTCTACACAGGATCCAACTTAAACAGGATGTCTAACCTTCCTAAATTTTTCTTCAAAAAAATCCTTTTCTTATTAATCTGGCAAAGAAATAAATCTGGCCAACAGTTGTCCAGACAGGAGGAGTTCCCTTTTTTGCTTGCTTTAAAAAAGTCCTTGAAAATCCTTGTATGTAAAGAGAAGTTACATAAATAGAAGAATGTGAAAAGTCTGGGTAGAATAAAAAAGAAACAAACCTTTACAAATACCCAAGTTTCAAATCTTTCTAGGTGTACCATCTAGGGGTCCCATACCCTAAAGCCACAGGCATATAAGATTCATTCTAGAAAGAAACAATCTAGTGTGCTTATAATGGAGCATGCTTTAGAAGGGGGTGGTGGGGATATTGTGAGGGGGATAGAAAAGTAGACTTTAGTAGACAAAGGAAGTATATTCAGAATGTGTTAAAATTCCTTTAAATCGATTAGAAGACAGTGTCCCTTAAGAACTGATGAAGGGTTGAATATGTAACAAGAGGAAGCTGAGATGACCAAGAAGCATGCAAAGATATACACAGCTTTCAGCAGCAGCTGGGAAAATGTAAATTATAACCAGTACAAGAAAGCAATTCCTAGCCAGCTATTGGTCGAGATAAAGGTCTAAGAACATGAGGTATTAGTATGGAAGCAGGAAAGAGAAGATGTTCACGTCCTGGAGGGAGTGGAAATTGTTGAAACCACTTTGAATAATTGCTTGGAAAAAAAAACCTAGAATAGTTTAAAAAGCGTACCACTGGGACCCAGAAAATCTAGTGCTTGGCATATATCCTGGAGGAGTTCTTACACACATGCTTAAGGGGAAAAGTACAAAATTGTATGCCCAAATGAGTAGAATTTCTGAGAGAAATACCTGTTACACTCATTGAATCCCATATAGCTTTATCATTTAAACTGGATGTGTGGGTGCAGTCCTGTGGTCTTCAAATTTGAGAAGTTGAGAAACAACAGGAGTGCAAGATCATCCTTGGCTAAGGCAAGTTTGAGACCATCCTAGGTTACATGAGACCTCTTTAGAGACAAACAAACAAAAGAAAAAAAAGGAAGAGACAGACAGAAGGAAAGAAAGACAGAGACGGACAGAAAGAAAGAGAGAAAGGAAGGAAGGAAGGAAGGAAGGAAGGAAGGAAGGAAG
>LOEQ01000808.1:409916-444330 GCA_001685075.1 Bramus lutescens | reverse complement strand
TGCCTCTGCCTCCTGAATGCTGGGATTAAAGGCGTGCGCCACCACTGCCCGGCTGGCTAGACATTTTTTAAAGGACTTAAAAAAAGTAATTTATCATTATTGCAGAAAATTCCTGGTAGTGGGAGCTGGAACCTTAAAACTTTATTCTTTATTTCCCATCTCACTGCAGGAGTTACAGAGTTACTCATGGTGTGTACACCTGTCTTTGTGTGCGTGTGTGCACTCGTCCATCTGGATTGACTGACTACAGTGTGTAGCTGTTGGGCATCTGTGTAGTTAAACCTGTCAGTTTCTTTTTAAACACAGCACTTTGTTTAAGCTGGCTCTGGACTTGCCATTTTAAAAATTAGTCTTCACATGGCAACAAGTATGTTTTATGATACTAAAGCAGAACTTGAAACTCCCTGAGATAATTTGCATGTCTGCTTTTGCTTGTCTATAAAATTATTGGGAGTATTTCTGATTGAGTGAATGAGACATTACCAATTTAAGTCATTTTAAGGCGTTAGAAGCCTGATGGTAATTAGGTAGCAATGAGATACTATACAGGAATTTTCTTCTAATTTGAATTATTTTAGTAACCTTTGATAACTAACTGGAAAAAGAGGAAGTACCTGTAGCGATTCCAGGTGACCACTGTCCATTTGGGTGACTGGAAGTTTGACGAGAGCATCGTGAGTCACTATCTGTTGACTATATTTAGACAGTGAGGTCGTCATCAGTTGTGCTCCGTTGTACCCGAGCTCGCCCGTGTCTGGTGTCTGCTCCCCCTCCTAGTTTTCCCTGGACGTCATTGTACTGAAGGAATAATAGACAGGCTTCCAGACTTGCGGGGAAGCCCTGTTGATGGTTCTGTTGTCCGCTTCTGGGAGTCAACGGGTTCACGAGGATGTCTGTGTTTAGCCACAGCGTAGAGTAGTTGAGTCCCAGGAACTTACTTTGTTACAAGTGGCCTATCTCAGTTGGATGCTATATTTTCAGCGTTTCTTCTGCCGTGAGCTTTTTCAAGCCCCGAGATTGGCTTAGGATGGAAACTCTAGTTAACCTCAGCTCTCCAACCTGCCCTTTTCTGAAGAGACTGCTTAATTGAATGTTTCCTCTCAACCTCACTGAGTCATTTGAAATCACATGGATTTGCCCATTTCTGGTTCTGCCTCCGTCCAGTCCAGACATGCATCTCAAACCCTTAGAGTAGAGAGGGCACCCTCAGCTGGCCTTTGAGCCGGTTCTCAGCCCTGTAAAGATTCGTGGGCTTTGTGTGCTCGCCAACCCTAGATCCTCACTGTGTGCTGCAGCTGAGTCTACGGTTTTAACAAGAAGTCCCCCCCACACACACACGGATAACACTGCCAGGCTCCAGAGTGATTCCCAGAAGCCCCCAATGCTGCCTGAGCATCTGCATGAGCAAGCCATGGTGGTGGTCTCCACCCCGGATTTTGCTCTGTTTCCGTGGCTCGGTATGATTTCTTCTGCCCCCACCCCACACTGAACATGGGAAAGTGCTACTCTGAATGACTGGAATGTCGCCTGGGTCAAGATACTTTTTAGCTTTTAGTTCTTTGATATAGCACATGCTGTGTATGTGGAGACTCAAAATGATTGTGAAAGAAATTTCTCCTTGTTTCACTAAACCACCAGATAATATCATTTTCTAATATATTTAGAAAATTAAATTCAGGAAAATTTGGGGAGCAGGTATGTTTTTGAATTTTCATAAGTTGTGTGAGTATGTTGGTTGTGAGTGTTAGTTCGGCCAATGTATTGTCAGTTGACTCCTTCCAGCCCCCAGGACTTTCTAGGATTTTAAAATGTAAGAGATGGTGCCCTTTGTTTTTTCACTCTTCTTGTGAGGATGACTGCCATTTCCCTGACTGCATAGATCTAATGCTCCCCTTCCTCCCTTTGAGCTCAGACACTGCTGGGCTGGCTCATTGATAGTAATGCCTTGTGTCTTGTTCCTGGACTGTCATTATTTAAATGGCAGAGGAATCTAGAGGAGAGGATGGTTTGAGTCTCAATTCTTCAGCTGCTGGGGCAAGTTAATCTTCCCGTGGCTTTGTTTCCTCATTTGTGAAATGACAACTTTACTAGGACTCACTGTATATTTATTTATTCATTAAGTTAAACAAGTTAATACTCTTGTCAAGTGCTTATAGATGAACCTGGCACCTACTAAACCCTTGGGCTTGATCTCCTGCCTTACAGATGTGCCATCATCAAGTCGAGATTTTCTTTGATAGTGCTGGCAATACAGAGGGCACACTCCTGTTTCCATCTTTAATTATGTGAACCTGGTGCATAGTAAGTGCATAGTAAATATGTTATTCTGTAAGAAGATTTTTCTTTGCTAATGTGCAATTATAAGGTTGAGTTCTGCTTGTAAATACGTGGAATAAAAAGGTTAAACCCAGCCAAGCATGGTGTCACAGGCCTTTAATCCCAGCACTTGGGAAGCAGGTGGATCTCTGTGAGTTTGAGGCTACCCTGGTCCAAAAGTGAGTTCCAGACCAGCCAGTGAATGCTACCTGGTGAGAACTTGTCTCACCCCCACCCCCACCCCCAAAACAAAACAAAAAAAACCCAACAGTAACAACAGCAAAACCCCCAAACAACTCCATTTCCAAACCAAAAATATTAAACCTTTCTAAATTCTGCCCTTTCAGCCTTGTCCTGTTAGTGTGGCCAGCTCTACTCAGTTCAGCTTCTACTTCCCAATTCTGTTTGTCATAGTTTCTCCCTTAATCCTTTCTTTTGTTAGTTTCTCTCAGCATCTTAGATGTGGCCAGTGTGCACTTTGTCAATCTCACCAATGCGTAGTCGCCATCTAGTGGCCACACGTGAAATTCAGCCACCTCTATGAGGTGTTCAGAGGGCTTTAAGAAGCAGTTCTAAATTCCCAGCTTTTCCTTGCTGGTGTGGCTCCTGGGAAATGATTGTAAGAAAATGTGGATGCGTCAGGCTTTAGAGATCACTGGGCTATGGTTTAGTATATAGCTTGTTCTACTGTTTTCAGTGATAAAGTCAGAGAATTAAAGTCTTTCAAAGGGATGTGCACACATGCCCTACAAACCCAGCCTGAGTTGTGTCTTATGGTCCTAAAATACTTCCTTCCCCCGAGCCATGGAACTTTTTTATGTGTAAAGTTTTAAAATGCTTCTTTTGAGATGAGAGTTATGTGTAAAGTTTAAAAATGCTTCTTTTGAGATGAGAGATATAAAAAAAAAATAGTTCTGCTGGGACCAGCAAGATGGCTTACCTGGTAAAGGTGCTTGCCGCCAAGAGTTCAGTCTCTAGAACTGATCTCTCGAAGTTGTCCTGTGAGCTCCATATATGGCCATGGTGTTTTCATGCCCACCTCCCAAATAAATGTAAAGTAAAAGATTAAAAAAACAAAGGGACTACCAGTTCATTCTGAAATATATAGCAAGGTCCATCTTTCATTGCCCTTTGTACATAAGTGGTGACATGTCCATTTTTGCTCCTATGTGTGTCCCCTTGGGCAACCTCATGCGATCAAGATGTTCACCCAAGAGGAGCGTTAACAAGGGATCATGCACAGCTCCATTAGTGATGATTTTCATCCCAACCCTGGTTGCACTCATTAGATTTTTTTTTCCTTTTGTCCTCAGATTTTATTATTTCAAGATCTATGCTCCCATTTCTCCAGTGACACTGTATCTAGTGGATACTTCCTTCCATGGTGGTATCTGCCTGCTCCCCCCCAGACAAGGTTTCTAATACAGTCCTGGCTCTCCTGGAACTTGCTCTGTAGACCATCCTGGCCTTGAACTCACAGAGATGCGCCTGCCTCTCCCTCCCAAGTTCTAGGAGAAGATGTGCACCACCACTGCCTGGCCTATGGTTGCTTTTTGTTACTTGATTTTAACCTGGAGATCATTTGCTGGGCTGAGGGCTTCTTTGTGTTCTCGCAGACACGTCAAACAATTCCACCAGCTGTTTCTTGAGCAGACACTGAGTAGTGACAGAAATAGAAGACACACTTGATTTTGACTGCCCTAAGTTGATAACACACCATATAGTAAGTGTTCAGTAAATGTGTGTTTTGGCATAAAAACCTTATTTTACTAAGGTGTGTGAGAATAATTAATAATTCATTAGTTTGCCCCTGTGCCTGGGGCAACCATATTATCACTTTGCTTTCTGATACTCTTCTGAGAATCAACCAACAGTTGATTTTGCATCTAGGATTCTGATTTCTTATTCATGCTGCCCTGAACCTGTTTTTAACCTACCATTGGGGAATGCTTGGTGGGTAAGAGGGGCTCAGGAAATGGCAGACTTCTTAAAGCGGCCACCTTTACCCCTTTCACTTGGATACACTGTTTGTTTACAGTGAATGTCTTTTTATCTCATAGTAGCTTTGCCCTTGAAAACATTTTATCACCCCAGATAAGATACTACATAGAATTTAGAAGCAATAAAATGATCTTTTAAACCATTGGTTAAGCCTTTTGTTCATGGAGGTGAACAAAAATAAATTAGAACTGGAAAGGACATATTTGCAAGTCTAGTTTTGTGTGCCTGAGGTTGGTGGATGAGAATAATCCACCATTAGTGCTCCTTTGTTTGTGCCTTCAGCCACATGCCTGATGAAAGATGATTGTCCTCAGGTTGGATGTGACTGTGCCCATCTCTGGAGGAGCCACAGAACTGGTGGGTCCTATTCCCTGTGCTGCTGCTGATTGCTCTCCTTCTCCTTCAGGAGTGACCCCAGGGCTTGGAAGGGTTGTTGTTGTTTTTCACCCTTCCGATTCCAAAACAAGGCAGAGAGAGAGATGGGATTCCTAGGGAGCTTTGTTTGGAATGTTGCAGACTCTTGTGGATAGAAGTTTGCTTCTATTTCTTGCATTGCTTTCTAATGAGATCAACGAAAAGTTGCCTTGAATTCCAACAGGGACAATAGCCAGGTCTTCTACACATGTCCTTTAAGTGCCTGACAAGGCCAGTAACAGTTTATCAGAGGGCCACTGGGGAAGTGAGGTCTGCTTCCATCACTGCGTCCAACAACAACAAAAACGTCTTTTCTGGGGTGCTACATGTAAGGCTACTGAACTTAATACCCAAGAAGTCATTGCTTAAGGCTTGATGCTCCTTAGGAGGCATTCAAGGTGAGCTATTTCTTATAGAAAATGCAAACAGAATCATCAAGTCAAGTGTGTTTATTTCAAGTGCAGCTTATATAAAAAGCATTTTCATAAAAAGCACCACTGAGCTGAGTGAACACGGGTTCATCTGCATGCCCTGCCTTTGGGGAAGGCTGTTCTGCGCAGGTGCCTGGAGGCATGTTAGAGAGGGAAGTATGGACCTTGGTATCTGTCTGTAAATTGGAGTAGTGCCAGTCTAGCAGGCATGCCAAGGGAATCAGCAATAATATTTCTAAGATGGCCAGCAGAAGCCTTTCGAAGGGATCCGGCAAGTGAGTGCTTGGATTTTTCTCCTCCCACATTGCTGTGGGGCACTGGGAATTTCTGTCTCCCAGCCCTTCCTGCAGCCCTTACCGAAGGGGAGGTTTGCCATTTCTATTGGTTTAAATCTCAGAAGTGGGAGCTGGGAGATGGCTTAATGGTTAAGAACACCAGGATTAGAACCCAGGTTCAATTCCCAGCACCCACATGACAGCTTTATAACTATCTGTAGCTCTAGCTATGGGGGTCCAATGCTGCCTTCTGACTTCCATGGACCTGTTTGCACAAGGCATACAAAACACCTAGACATATCAAATAATAATTTAAAAAGATCTAGGTTAGCCTTTGGAAGCATGGTTCAAGGCCATGTCCTCACCTGAGACAAGGCAGTCAGAGCTTAGTGAGAGGACACAAAGCCTTGTTTTCTTTGTCAAGACTAAGTGGACCTTTATCCCCCTTTATCCTCAAAAGTGTGTTGTCTTTTGGGGAAAACTCAGCTACAGGTGGGGCAGCCTTAGCTTGAACTCTGAAATGTTACAAAAATCGGGAACTTTGTATCCATTCTCTCAGCACTCAGTATTAGGGCCAATCAGCTGTCACAAATGTTCCCAAGTCCAAACATCTCCATCTCTGCAACACTTCTAGTTCCACCATTTCAGATACTGTGAAACAGTAATAGGTCGTTTGTGTTCAGCACCAAATTACAGGATCTGAGCTCAAAAAAAAGCTTGGGCTTTGGAGATCTAGTCTTTGAGCTGCTGAATAGCCAAGGGACTTTTAGTGTGCCTCCAGTGTTTAGTTCAAAGTGGTGGAGACAGTCCTCTGGAAGGTGGGGGCAGGTGGCAGCCTGCTCAGATGCAGTGGAAGGTGGGCGTGAGAACCAAGTGCATTGGCGGGAGTTGAGTGATGGGTGGATAATGGGAAACTTGAAAGCTTTTGGAGCATTATGAATAGAGGCATAAGAGCTTTCCTGCCATGGGACTCCATTGCTGGAGACTGGTGCTATGTAGACAGGGAGGCAGTGAACGTAGGGCCAGGGAGGGGACATGTCATCTTAGATGCAGGATTCAAGAAGCAAGAACTCACTGCATAGTGACCTGGCTCTGTGGCATGGGAGTGAGTGATGAGTGAGTTCCTTCCTTTGTTGGGGAGGGGGTTGTGTTCCTGGAGGAGCTAGTGAGATGTGACCCTGGGTCAAGAGTAGGGGACTGTGTAGAATGTGGCCCTAGAGTGCCTCTGGGTTGGCTGGAGGTCTGGGGTCAGCGGCACAGAGCAGGCCCTTAAGGAAGTACCTTTGGGCACAGGATGGGGAAAGCCTTTTGGAGCCTGCAGAATTTACCTTTCTGATTAAAACGGGTCTTCAGGAAAGTGGTGAGGTCATGATTAAACATGCTGCTTTTTTTTTTTCCCAAAAAATAAATGTCCCAGCTTTCCAGGCAGGCCCTCCTGCAGTTGGTTGCTGGGTGCCCTTTTCTGAGTTTCAGGGCAACCCAGCCCCCAAAAGACTCTTTCTTCCTTTGAGGCTTGGTCAATTGAGCCCCAGGCTGGCCCTTCACTGGGGCTGAGACAAGGAAGAAGCCCCTGCTCTCCTGCCGTGACAGCCAACATGGTAGGATGGTTTCCAGCCCTTGCTGTGTGAGCCAAGAGGAGTGATTTGTTTAAATGGGGATGCCAGCGTCGTGTCCCAGTCCGGCTTGCTACTGGCGCTTTTT
Organism: Bramus lutescens; assembly: GCA_001685075.1. Lineage (NCBI taxonomy): Eukaryota > Metazoa > Chordata > Mammalia > Rodentia > Cricetidae > Bramus > Bramus lutescens. The sequence continues at coordinate 437,192 of LOEQ01000808.1, read as the reverse complement.
AACACACACTCCTTTATGATTTTAAGCGGATTGGGCACGTTGGGATTGTTTTTGAGAAGCAATTGCAGGGCCTTAGCCCAGATCAGAGCTACCAGCTGCCTGCTCTGCAGCTGGAACTGTTCATTTTCACTCACATCTAGAGTATAAGAAAGCAGTAATATGCGTGAGGCACCCTAGGAAGGTGGTATCATTTGGTTTGTGGGCCTTTGCATGTGGGGATTTTAGTGAATTCTGAAATTTAGGTCATTGAGTGACTCAGTTCCTCCCCAGACCCCAAGTTTAACAGAGTTGGTTTCCGACTGTTTCGGCCCTTTCCTGCTTACTTCTGTGCCCCCCCCCCATCTTGCTTGCTGGATTTGGTTCAAGCCTGAGCTTAGAATGAGAGCCTAGAGCTAGAATCCTGATGATAAGCTGTGTCCGGTTCACCCTGCTGCTCTCCTTTCTTCATCTAGAAAACCAAACAGCGATGGCCACTTGCTTAGATTTCTTACAAGTACTTTGACAATGATGGTGGACAAAGCTTTTGAACTCTGCCTGCCATAGGTACCAGGTGGTGGTTAATGTTGTTCTTCAGGGTAGATAGAATATACAGTAGAGGTGAGAGAAAAGGAGACAGCACTTTCCTGGGTGTGCACTGCCAATTTTACATCCTGCCAGGGGACAATAACCTCCCTCCCTCCTCATCATGCTCCTGCCTTTGGGGGAAGGACTGAAGCATCTTCTTTCAGAAGACAGATTCGGATTCCAATACCCTCTAAAGAAGGCTCATGTACCCTGCCCTAGGGGTTGAATGACAGAAATGAATGATTGATGCATTATGGTATGTGTGGAGTCCTGTGTCCCTGTGCACTTTCTCTTTTCCAAGGACAGGACAGTAGTTGGAGGTCATAGAGCTTCTATGATAAGAGGCAAATCAAGGGGCCAAGTGTGGTGGTGCACACCTTTAACCCCAGCAGGTAGGAAGCCAAAGCAGATGTATTTCTGTGCATTTGAGGCTACCTTGAGCCATGAAGGAAGACCCGTTTTTTTTTTTTCTGTTTGTTTTTTTTTTGTTTGATTTAAGCCAAATCAAGGGTATGAGAGTGGGGTGGGGTTTATGTTCCCAACCAGGTTTAGGATACAGGATCTTAAGTGCAAGGATCTATATTTCCAGGTGACTGGTTAAATAGGCCGAAGTTAAGAATGAGGCAGGTTGAAATCCTTTGGTTTTTGCAGATCAAGGGCTTGCCACAGGGATAGTTCCCAGAGATGAAGGAGAAAGCTTCAGTGGGACTCTGACACATTGTACCCAATAAATAAATTCTTGCAAGACAGCCTTCCTTGAAGACAGGACATGGGCTTGCCTCTTGTTCTGCTCCTGGTTTCCACACGGCCTCTTTCCCCAAGACCTGCATTTAAGCCTAGGCCTCCTTCAGTTTATTTTAAGTAGGCTTAGGTGTATTTGCTAGGTGTTTCCAAAGAAGTATGTTTTGAATCTGGACCACTCAACCACCTTCACAGATCACAGTCAGTAATGGTGCTATTTACTTTTGTAACCAAACATCTCTTAGAAGATGGAGTGATTCATTGAATGCAGTAAGCCCCTGAAAAGATGTTAGATACCACTAATCATTGATGAACTGAGGTTAGAGTCCCAATTGGTCCCAATTCATACCTCTTACTACAACATTGACAGAAAACCAGACAGTAGTAACAGGCATAAGTGAGGACATGGAGAGATGGAAGCTGTGTGTCTTGGCCGTGTAAAAGCTGGAACAGGAATGTGGTGTGGGTTCCTCCAAAGTTAGTGCTGAGTTGTGCGTGATCCAGCTGTTCTACTTTTGAGCCTGTTGCTCAAAGTGAAAAACTGAGCCTTGAACATCCCTTTGTATACCAGTATCCGTGTTGATGAGTGAGTTTTAAAAGTCAAGGTGGAAGCAAACCAAGGACTCATCGATGCCGATTGAATCCACAGAATGTGACATGTGTACAAGGGAATGTTGTTGAGACTTAGGAGGAGGGTCTGTTAATGGCTGTAGGGAGGATGAGTGTTGAACATGGTGTATGAAGTGAAACTTGAGTTGTGTATATTTCATTATAGTTTTAAGAAGAAAAGCTGTCCATCTAATTGAATAGTGAGAACGTCCCAGGTGGATTGTGAGAGAGACATTCCAGACCAGTGCCCTGTGAGGCCTCATTAGAGGCACAGGGGCAGCTTTGGGGAGCTGAGTCTCACAGGGCAGGGTCTGCCTTCCACAGCTAGTCACAGTACTGCAGGCACTTTTCCTCTCAAGGAAGCCGAGTCCAGAGTCAACTGCTCATGCCGTTGTCGTCACACATGAAATTAATTGCTAATCAGCCATGTGATGTGTAATTGCTTTTTCATTTTCTCATTTTTCCAGAAGAGAGGCTTGTTTAGGTATTTGGGTACCTCCTTGGTTATCCTGGAAGTTTTTCATTTGCTTTGACAGCTCAGTTTTTTTTTTTATTGCAAATGAACTACCCCATCATGTAGGGAGATGAAAGGAAGAGATTGGCTACTAGTGTCAAGAATTCAGGTGTCTTGAAAGTTGAAGCTGGCCAGAGGCTTTTCTTCAAAGGTGAACCCAAAGCACTTTCAGGGCCTGTGCTGTTTGAGGTCACAGGACATTGCCTCAACACCTCTCCAGAATGTACTCTCTGGGGCCAGCCCTTTGGACGTGGTTGTCTTAATCTAGTTTAACAAGGCGCAGGACTCAGGCCTGGACCTGCTGAATTCCAGACAAGACTGAGAGAGGTAGTCGAGCCTGTCTGGCAGCGAAAGAGCTTCCTCCACCCCGCTGACCCACCACAGCTCCTCTTGATCTGATCCATGGGAAGAACTCATGCTCTGTCCGCAATCTAGACTAGCATTTTCCCAGATGTGAAAAGCAAACCCGAGTTTGCTTCTTGCTTTCTTCTGGCCCTCTCCAAACTGTCAAGCCTGTCTGTGTGTGTGTCTGCTTTGCCTGGCCATTCCACAGGAATCCAGCCCTTCTCTGGCCAGGTGATGGGCTCCTGCAAGGCAGTGTAGATACCTGGGTCAGCTTTGGCTGCTGTCACACTAGAGAAGCTGAGTGACTCAAACAGACAACTCAGAGGTTTACCTCTCGAAGCTCCATGTCCAGTATCAATAGTGTCACCTAATTGAGTTTCTGGCGAGGGCTGATATTTTTGTTTCACAAATGACAAATATCTTCTTGCTGTGTTTTCATGTGGGATGGAGAGCAAAGGTCTCTTTCTCTTCATCTAAAGACACTGATCCCATCATGTAATAGTTTCCTTATGACCTCATTCAAGCCTAATCTTGTCCCAAAGGGTCTACCTTCCAATACCATCCTCCTGGGACTAGGAGCTTCAATCTGAATTTTCATCCAGTCCATAATAACAAAGCGATGGTATGTAGTTAAGGATTCTCAAGGTCATGATTCTATTTATGTTTAAGTTTTTGCCAAGGATGATAGTCAATTACAGATTAATTGTAAGACTTAAGTGAAATTGGGTACCAATTGTACATTGAACCCTTTAAATCCATGGGCTCACATTCATGAATTCAACCAGGCACGGATCAGAAATATTTGGGGGGTGGGTGGGAAGAAGTGTGCCGTGTTGAGCCTGGAACCTTTTTTCTTGTTTCTCTAAGAGACACATTCTAATATCTGATTGTACCAGGTACTGCAAATCTTGAGGTGGTTGAGAGGATGTGGGGAGAACTGAGATCTGTAGATAAGTTTGTGTAAGGGACTCCTGAGATTGAGGTATTTGTATAGGGTATCCTAGAATCAGCCTTCCACTGATGCTGGGGGACTACTTTGTGTGTTTTCGGGATCACAATGAACAGTCATTTTTTTTAAGTAGATGTCCTTTGAGAGGCACCCCCTTATTGGGAAGCAACACACGACTCCATCTCCCACTTCAGAACAGACAAGTCACTTATTTTAAACTCTGCAGGAGCTACCCAGAGGGCCATTATGCTCCAGGGGAGTTGTAACTTGAAAACCCAGTTCCATGTTAACTATCTTGTTGAGTATGCTCTTATCTGACCTGTGGAATCAGGTCAAAAGTGGCTCCTCTTGATCCTTCCTCAGGGTCTGCTTTGTGGAGCTGCCACCAGCACCCGTGGGTTGCACAGGTTGCGGCAGAACACAGGCCTGCCACTGCTCCCCTTTCAGAGCCTATGAAACAGCGTTTCTTCTCCTCCAGCAGATCCAGAAGGCTGGGGAGGTGGCTGCTAATTGTTTATAAGCATTAACTGTTTACCAGTCATACTTGCTATTTTGAATCTGACCCTGCTATTATGTTGTTTGTTTCTCTTCACAGCTGAGCCGTAAGCTGGGTAGATTTGGTGAGTCACTCGCATGATGGTAAAACCAGTATCGATCAAGCCACCCTGCTAATCCTGAGAGCCATTTAGAGGGAGATGAAACAGTCTTAAGGGTTTCTTCAGTTGGCCCTCAATCCCAGAGTCTTTGTGCTCAGGTCGGGCTGTCTGTAGCTCTGAATCCCCCAAGGAGCCCAAGGGCATTTAGCTTGCTTCTTGGAAGCCTTGCTCTGTTAAAAGAAGGGAGACCAGCCCCTGAGAGTTTCTCTTCATCTTTGTTCTCCAGATTCCATCCTGATTACCTGACTACTGCTTTCAGGAGCCGTGCACAGTTATTTGTGGGGAGTCTGACTGTTTTTCGCCCCTAAGCCCAGGCTTTGAATTCCTGGGATGTTGAAGGTTGATTAGAGGTGCCTGGAGGGGCAGATGTGCTTGCTGCTGTGGATTCTTTGAGGCTGGAGTAATAGTGCAACTTTGAGCATTAGAGAGGTAGGCAGGGTGTGATGAGGCAAGAGGACATTGTTTGGGACCCTCTGTTTCTGGACCCTTTTGGGGGTGGGGTGTAGGCTGTCTCAGTTATCCTGGAGGACATCCGACTTATTTCAGTGGGCCTTGCAAAGGCTGCTCTTCATCGCTGTTGGACTTGAGCGTGTTGCTTGGGACAGGTTGCCTCTGGGTGCCAGGAAAAAGGCCCCTCAATGACTTTATATTCTCTTTTGCTTTGCTCCTAGGTCAGCGAACATTTTTTAAACTTGTCCTCTTAACATCGCCTGCTCAGACAGTTATGTGTTTGATCCCTGTAGAAAGCAACTGTGTTATAAATTTCAGTGCCTTCCCGGTAGTAGANCCCACACCCCTCCCCATGCCCTACCCAGGAAGAAGTTCCCACTTGAGTTTCTGTCACTGTGGAAGCTCAGGAAGGCACCCTCATCCCCTTAATGCCTAACAGACCTACCCACACCAGTGTCCCTACCAGGTCTGTTGGATGTAGTTTTGGTGGATGGAGTCCTGCCCCTGTCTGTTCCTTTGAGGCAGGTGGGCTAGAGTAAGAACCCTGTCCCAAGGTGTCAAAGTGTTCCTGCATGCTGTCTCACATGCTTTTGCCCCTTACCTTTGGCCAGAGGTAGTGTTCCCGGGAACAAATGATGGTTGTTTTCAGGCAGAACCGGAGACCTTTGGAGATGTGAAGTGCTTAGGGTTCTCAGTGCATTCCAGGGTCAACTTGGCAGAGGAATGACCAAGCTGAAGTGTGTGAGGGAACAGACTGTGTGTAGAAAATTCTCAGCCCCCCGTAACAGAACAGGAAACAAAACCCCATTTGTAGAGAGCAGGTCCCAGCCGAGCCTTTAATTATGGGGGTGACATTTGTGTTTTGGTAGNNGGTGACATTTGTGTTTTGGTAGGGGTGTGGAGCCGGAGGCTGGGGGCTATCTCGTTTTCTCTGGCTCTGTTCTCTCAAGTCTCAGCTCATTAAAGATTTGAAAAATAATGAGAATGCCTAAGATTTTTTAAATTCCTGGCTTTTGAGACTTCACTACATAAAAGGACCCGGGTTTTCTGGCTAGCCATTTAAGGATCTGCAGTTTCTCACTTCCTGATTCATAGCTTCCAGGGTTTGTAATGCCTGCAGGCTTTCCCCTTCCAGTTTAAAAGCAGCCATTGACTGAAAAATAAATAGCAAAATCTCTATCCAGAAATTCTACTTCCTGTTGTCATTGCTCTCTGACAAATAGCTTAGCCAGTTCGGGCTCTTGTTTGGGGTTTTTCAAAGGAATTCTTGAACTCTTTCTGTTTGGATAAGCTGGATGGAGGTGATAAGTTAAAAGAACCCTGGCTTAATCAGCAGAGTGCAGAGGCTGCATTTTAGGGTCTGCTTCGGCTTTCCAGCGAGCCTGTGAACGCGATACAAGCAGCAGCCCTCTGCACAATTGGGGCAAACTGGCGTTTCTCACACAGCACCAGTTGTTTTCTCCATAATGTTTAGCATTAATTCATAAAAGGTATGTTTAGACATAGATTTCCTCTTGTGACCATAGAGGAGTTGGGAATATTCTTGGTACAACAAAGGAGAAACAGCCAAAGGAATCCAGCCAGAATCTGAATAGCAGTCGTCACATTCTCCCACCGTGGATGAGAGTTCAGATCAGCAGACTCCTGCAAGTTCACGTGCTTCCTTGCTACATTTATTTAAACAGTTTGAAGAGTCTAGGCTTCTTTTTGTTGAATTGAGTAGCATTTTGAAAAAGATAAAACCTTTCAGGTTTTGCAGGGTTATGCATTGGTCCTTCAGGTGCCTGTGACTTGTTGATCTGTGGTGAGTGGATACCCTCTACTCTCTGCAGGTGCCTAAGCAGTTGGAGCTGTGTATCTGGTGGCACTTACCAGAGACCTGGTGCAGTTAACACGTTTTTCTGGGTGGGTTCTAGTCTTCAGTATCTACTCCACAGCAAAGTAAAGACTTGGGTATTAGCTGGGAGTGTCATAAAGAGCCTTAGCCGTCCTTCCTTGAGGTTACTGTGGGGTCCTTTCGGAGCACACCTGGCTTTATACTGTATGATTAATTGATATCATGGTATATCAATTGTACTGTGTATATCACTATATGGTTAATTGATATACTGCCTTGCATACAATTTTGCAAGTATATGTAAGAGGCTGTATCATTAAATACTGTGTGGCTAATTGAAATACTGCTGTATTGACTATACTGTGTGTGCATTATTATATGTGGTTAATTAATACACTGGCCAAACAGCCTTGTTCTGGAGGGCTCTCGTTTCTGCTCTCTCAGTGGCAGATAAGAGGTTGTAAAATAAATGGGAGATGATCTTCCTTGTTGTGTTCTTTTTTTGTTTTGTTTTTGTTTTTTCTCATCTGCCCTTTTAGAAGAGTGACAAGTCTTTTGTTACTGCCTTCTGGAGGTTCTTTCCACAATAGAAAATGGGAAAAAAATTATAGAAGATCCTGGGTGTTGACCATGGTAGTAGAAGGACAATTAACTGTAAACAGCCTTACAGCGCTCACCTTTGGAAAATAACCTTATGCATGGTGAATGGAATGATGACCATAGATTCTGGATGCTGGGTTCATATTTTATAAAAAGGCCACTCCCTGCTGTGCTTTTGGCTAACAAAGTCTTTCCAATTTCTGACTGTAGCACAGAGTTCTTGAGCTCTGAGGGCCCTGAATTGCAGATGGCTGGAGCCTCTGAAAGCTGCATCCATTCTGTGGTTGGGCTGATAGGTAAATACTTCATAAGCATTCCTGGTGTTTTGCCTGAGGGTAACATTTTTATTTTCTTTTTTCTCTCTCGAAATCTCATAAAATCTTTTCCTCTTCATTCAGTGAATTTTCCATAGTACTCAAAATTCTTTGAAAAACCATTTGGGAAAAGTAGTGAAGGCTTTATCCAAGGTGTTTGATGGACAGAGTGATTCTGGTGGTTCCTGGGATAGTATTTGGTGCTATCTTTAGAAACTAGAAAATTGGTGTGCTCAAAAATGTTACCAACCTATTCCCAGGTCTTTGAAGAGTGGGCTTAAATGATTCATAAAGGGGATCTAATTGTCATGTTGAAAAGTTTATTTTCAGACCGTATTGAGAAATGCTGGACAGATAAAACTGCAGTGGTCATAATTGCTTGAACTTAAAAACCTTGAACTGGAAGGGCTGTTGAGATGGTTCAACAGGTAAAGGTGTTTAGCACTGAACCTCAGTTTGATCCCCAGGACCCACACTCCAGAAGCAACTTGTACAAATTGCACCTGCTGTGATATGTACATCCACATACATACATGCACATTAATAAGCATAATATAAATGTAAAATAGGTCCCAGAAAAGCAAGAAGTTTTCATTGTAAGGAGGTGGGGGCATGGTGATTTCTGACACATGGTAGATGTTCTGTAAATGTAAGCTAAGACATGGATATCCTGAGTATTCTCAGGTCACAGACTGGATGACAAAGCTTATTCCTTCTGGCACCCATGCATCCAAGGAGAGCCCAGTTTTCACATCTCTGATCTTTGCTTCCACAACTGCCCGCACACAGCACCTCAGTAGTTTCACACGTGACCTGTTTAGAGATAACGTGTAGCATGAGCATCAAGCCTTTAATTAGGCGCAAATTTGTCCTCCACCTTCCACTCAATTATTTTATTGTGTTTTATGCTCCCCCCGAATTATAATAGCACTGGATGGTTATTAAGAAAAAAAAATGAAAAAATCATAGGTTGAAAAAGGAAAATAAAAAATATCTTTAATCAGCCAAGAGATAGCTTCACCATTGTTATTTTCTGTTGTATTTTCCTAAAGGGCTCTGGTGCTCCAATGTGTGTATATTTATCCATATATTTTAAATTGCATTACCTTGTTTATACAAGGTTATTTATTAGCACTTTCCCATTTATCAGCACATTGTATATTTCTGTCTTACATTATTTATGCTATTATATGGTGGTTTAAGGAAATTATTAAAATTCATCTATCATAAAATGATTCTATAAGCTGCAAAATTGAAGCATTTAACACTTTGCACTAAAACTATTGTAGTAAAGAAGTCGTGTACTACAGTTGATGTGCTGCGCTGGCTAGTTCTTTGAGGGAAATGTGTAACTTGGTTTTTTAGCAGGGGATGCTAAGATTTTATGGGGAGAGAAGAGGGGGAAGAGGATGTTTGAGTGAATCAGCAATCGATCGTTGATAAATATTGTCAGAATAATTTCCCGGAAACTCCAGATTTCAGCTTCAGAAGCTGTGCCCATCATCTGTATTGAATGCTAAGAAGAGCCTCACAGTTTGAGCATTAAAGAAGTTGTATCTCCATGTTTACATTTTAAAAAAAATTGCTAGTAGCATCTTCATCCCTCAGTTCCCATGTTTTGCTTATATTAAAACAGTTACCCTTGTTGACCAGTAGCACTTCCTTTGAATCTAGAAACCTCAGCCTGTTCCCTCTTGCCTCCTAATTCAGGACGTGTTTAATACTTGATACTTTTGTGGAAGGTCCATATTCATGTCAGAATCAGTTAAGTTTAATCAAGTGTACAGACTTCTCATTTGTTCCCTCTTTCCCTTTTAATGTTTAATACTTGTAAAACTTACTTCATATTTCAGTGATGTGGGATGTCTACCCCTGATGATTCAATTTGCCCTCGAGTTGTGTTGCTTTCGTCACTGACTTTTCTGGTGTCTTGCATGTTAGAGGTACTCTGAAGTTTTTACCGCTGGCACAGGCCTGTAGTCTCCTTACACCTGTTACAGCCCGAGGAGCATTTGTTTCTGTGAACTTAGAGCATGAGTGTACGCACATGTTTTTATTTTTGTTTTTGCAAGTCTTTCTCACCATGTCCCCCCAAATGGGAAAACCAAATAAACAAAATCCCATATCACAAACCAAGAAAAACTGGATTTTGACTATGTTGGTTAGTAAATCAGTTTTGGGGAAAATAACATTGCCAAATACTTGAGCTTTGCATGAATGTTATTTTGCTCCATTCATTCAGCTTTTATTTCTGATCAAGAAGGCCTTGTAATTTTCCTTCTTGTTATTTCTGGATTTGACACCTCATTTGATTCCCTCTTGTTTCCTATCTCTGATTACTGCTGTGTATCTGCTGAGAAAGTTGTGGTATTTTGTTGATATATCCTGCAGCTACATAATTCATTGGTGGTTCCTCTTGTAATGGTTTTCCACTTGAGTCCCTGATTTTTCCTCTGCACATAATCTCTGATGATCAACAAGAATACCTCTGCCTTCCATTTTCCCAGTAGGCAGTACCTCCTTATCTGTTTAAGGTCTCCTGATATTTAGGATTGTCCTAGTTACTTTTTATTGATGTGATGAGATAATGACCAAGGCAACTCATAAAAGAAAAGGATTTAATGGGGGCTTACAGTTTCAGAGGATGAGTCCATGGCCACCATGATGAGAGACATGGGAGCAGGCAGGCAGGCAGGCATGGGACTGGAACAACTGAGAGCTTATATCTTATCTATGAAGGGGATGGAGAGGGAGGGGGTGAAGGGGGGAGAGAGAGAGATGCGCACAAGTGAGTGTGCAAGCTGGAATGGCATGACTTTTCAAACCCCAATGCCCCCCCCCATTGACACAGATACACACAGCCTTACTTCTAATCCTTCCCAAACAGTTCCACCAACTGGGATCAAACATTTAAATATAAGAGCCTATGTTGGGCATTCTCATTCAAACCACCACAGGAATATGCTAGCTAAAAGCCTTCTTAATAAAGGTTTAGTCCTCTAGGGGCTAAGTTTTCCCAAGTTTAGAAAGTCTGGAGGGAAGCAGTGTGTGGCCCTGGCAGTATGCTTTGTTCTGAGAGGGCATGGAGGACCAGACTCCTGCATTCTGTATCTTTATTACTAACATTTGTCTCTGACTTTCGTCGTCACAAGATGGCCCACATACCTCCAGTCACCACAGTTATATTTCAGGCAGGAAGAATAGAGAAGAAATTAAAAATAAAGGACGAAAAGGCAGAATGGATTGTCAGCAAGCCCTGTTCCACCAGCTATCTATCCCTCTTTTTTATTGGGTAATCCTAACTCACTTGGCTACTGTAGGTGGCTGTGGCTTGAGCCTGCTGTGGAGGTGGATAGGCCCACCGAGGTAATTTTGCTTTGGTTGTTCCATCCAAAATGGTGTTAAATGCTGATCATGGTATATTTGTCTGCCCCTTTCTTATATTAATGATGCCTCTCATATTTCTCGGTCTGTATGATAGCCTTTGGTTTAAGGGGAGTTTTCATCATGTTGAAGAATCATCTGTCTAGTTTTCGTGGGTGATGTATTAGGGATGGCTGTGAATGTCCTCCCATGTCATTTGGACATCTCTTTGGAGTCAGAAACTGTTACACTATTAGTGTGATGCAGAAATAGATCACCTGATGGTAATCCCATTTAAGATTTCTTGAGAAATGACTTGGGCTTGTAGTGGATAACTGTTTCAAAATCCTAATTAAATTTAGTTTGTTAAATGACAGATTTAGGTTTTTCTTATCTATAATTTAAAGAAGGATGTAGCTTCATATTTCTCTTTATGTGCATTCTTTTCCAGATTTTGCTATCAGGTTTAGGCCAGGTTTGTAAGATGAATTAGTGGCTTTCCTTTTTAGCGTCTTTGCCGTGGTTTGTATAGTGTGACAATAAGCTGTCCTTTGTTAAAAGCTTAGAGGCTAATGCTTTAAAAACTGCCTAGTTCTGTGTCAGTTTTTTAAAATTTGTCTATGGGGATTGGTGTGCAGTTGGCTTCTGACTTGTTTTCTGTTTAGTGTTTGGAATTAAAAAAAAGTCACAAGTCAATTAAAAGCGCTGTTGTGTGTGGAATTTTATGTTTTCCCTACCATGTATTTTTTTTTCTGGCATTTTTCAGTTGCTTTCTCTTTTATTCTTGGTCAGATCTGTCAGAGCTTTCCTTGCTTGTTGCTCCCATCTAGAGGATCACATGGCACTTTACGGATAATGGGCAGGCTCTGTCTTGTCTTGGGTTTGCTCTGTTGTTCTGTTGATAGTGACTCCATGTTAGAGGCAGTATCTCTTCCATGTACATCTGGCTTGTTTCAGGCAACTCTTGAGTATAGCCCTGTTTACTTCTTGTGTCTCTGCTCTGTCTTTGTACCCAGTTGTTTCCTTAGTTACCGGGAGTTTTTCATTGGCTATAATGTTGTGTGGTGGGTGTTGGTAGTATAAGCCTTGATCTAAGAGGCTAGCTATCTGGAGAAGAAGATGTGGGGTCATCCCAGGGGAGTTCCCTGAGTAAACCTCCAAAATTTAGGTAGTGTTGTGATTGCTTGATTCATTGACCTCATAAGGCACCGCACACGGTGCTTGAAACTCCGTAACTACAGAGATCTGAAGCATCCCTGGGACTCTGGCCTGAGATAGTTGTCTGTGGGTGGGTATCTTGGAGCCCTCTCAGGCACCCTTGCTCCAATTTCAAACTTGGAAGTTCTGAGACATGTTACTTCTAGAAGCACCCCCGTAACAGTAAGGTCGGATTGACTTAAAAGTAAAGGTCAGATTGACTAGTTTGAAATTTCTGTTGACTTCTTGTCCTTGGACCCACATTGCATGAATTAAGGGTCTTTTTTATGTACTTTGGATTCTTGTTTGGGATGGGAGGCCGCTAGGAGCTTGCTGTTATTTGGTGTAAGGAGGGAGGAAGGAGAGCTGTGATTTTGGTTAGCTCATATGAAATCTACCATTAGTTGTGCCTGTGACATCTTTGAACTGTGAGGGGCCCCTCAGGTTTCTTTTGAATCTGCATTGGGTAGAGAGTGATGAGGGAGGAAGTTGTGCCCTCCATGTACTCTGGTCATGGGGTAGTGTGGGTGGATGATTATCAGGGTAGATGGCTGGATCAGGCCTGTGCCTATTCGGAACCCTCAAGGACTTGGTATTGTTAGAAATGGTGAGTGATGATGATGTTTGAATTGACTGTGACTTGTATTTCTCCCAAGAATAAGGACCAAGGAGTTCTAGGGAAGACAATCCCCCCTACGAGTTTGCATAAGGTATTCTTGTTGATTGGCCCCATGTCCATTAAGGCCCATGGAGACCCAACTGCATACTGAAGAATTGAGGCTCTCCCATCCGTACTAATTTAGTTTTTGATATAAGTGCATGGTGTATGCGATATGAGGTGTCTTGTTCTCTTACTTTTTTTTTTTTGCCTTATTACTGGAGGCAGGGTCTCTCACTGAACATGGAGCTAGGCTGGGGACAAGCAACCCGTTATCCATGTCTAGGGTTAAAGGCATGTGTGTCTACACTTGGCTTTTTACGTGGATTCTGAGGATTTTATCTCAGGTTCTCATGCTTGCACAGTATGTATTTTACTTGCTAAGCCATCTTCCTAGCCCAGATTATGTTTTGATGGGAAAAAGAAGTCAGTTGTAATTAGAACACGCCCCTCCCCTTTTAAAGGCTTGGTTTAGAAATGTTGCAGGTTTAATTTAAGAATTTGACTTTGTTCTTACATTTTCCTTAGGAACCCAGAAACTAGTATCATTCTCTGGGTTGTTTTTAAATTTATGCTTAATATCTTATTTAAGGCTCAAATGGCATAAATAGTTAAACTTGACTTTTCTTGCTATACATTTCATTCTGAAGAGGCATGAAGGCAACAGTCTATTTTCCAGAATTGACAGATCCCTCTGTGCCAGTTAGTTTTTGTCAACCTACCTACCTACCTTCCTTCCTTCCTTCCTTCCTTCCTTCCTTCCTTCCTTCNNNNCTTCCTTCCTTCCTTCCTTCCTTCCTTCCTTCCTTCCTTCCTTCCTTTTCTTAGCTCACCCTGTAGACCAGTTTGGCCTCAAACTCACAGAGATCCTCCTGCCTCTGCTTCCCAAGTACTGGGATTAAAGGTGTGCACCACCACCCCTGGGTGTGAGGTATTTTCTTGATGGCTGGTTGATTTGGGAAGACCCAGCTCATAGTGGGCAGTATCATCCCTGGGTAGGTAAGCCTGGGCTGAGCAAGCCAGCATGTAGTGTTCCTGTATAGTTTCTGCTTCGGTACCTCCCTGACTTCCCTCAGTGATGGACTATTCCCTGAGAATGTAAGATGAAATAAACCCATTCATCCCCAAGTTGCTTTTGGTCATGGTGTTTATCACAGCAACAGAAAGTAAACCAGAAGACCATCACAAAGGTGGTCTACCTGCTTTCTAGAATATGTAGCATGCAAGACTGAATATACTGACTACATGGTGCTGGTATTGTGGGCCATGTGGTTCTCTGTTGTATAGATCTCTTTAAAAGCATAAGAGTATGTTCTTTATGTCTCTAGGATCCAACGAAAGGCTTGCCCCATAGTAGGTATTCATTAAACCAGGTATGCTTGGGTGAATACAGGGTGCTTTTTAAAGAGATATAATTTAAATATGGCACTCAGAAAGGAGATACAGTTTGTTTTTAATAGAAAAGAGTCTGCAGTTCCTCAGGTGGTCTATATGTTTGTTTAGGATTCAAGAAGTGCTTCTGTAGCAGGCTGAGTGTTTTGCTCTTCTCCAGTCTGTTCTGTCCCCTTCTGAGTCCTCTCCTGGGGAATCTTCTGATCTGGAAGATGAGAAGGCTCTGGGCAGTCCCTTGGGCTTTGCAGAGGGGCTTGTACTTGGTTGGACACTGTCCATTTAAGTTAGAGTTTGTTTACTGTCCTTGGATTTTATGGAATGGCGTCACCTTAGCTCTCCTTATTGTAGTACACAGTAGTTTTGCTTGTTGGGAAAATTTTTATTGATTGAACTTTTTAAAAAGATTGTTAACTGGCATTGGTGGCACACACCTTTAATCCCAGCACTTGGGAGGCAGAGGCAGGCGGATCTCTGAGTTCCAGGACAGCCAAGGTCCCACAGAGAAACCCTGTCTCAAAAAAATCAAAGTCAAAATCAAAAAGGAAAAATAAAAAGATGGTAGGGGTGTTAAGAGTTGCAGGCAGGTGAGTGTCCTCCATCTCACAGGTAGTTTTGCAGTCTCATCTGTCACAGTTGGGTGGCAAGGTTTATTATTGAAAACTGGGAAAGAAGAGTCTGTATAGAAACCAGATTGTTTCAGAGGCCAAGACATGGCATGAAGGCCATGGGAGTTTGGAGATCTGGGTGTAATTTACCCTTGTTTTAATTTTATTGACAGTCTGTGACAGCTGTTACTTGAACCACTTGTACATGGTGTTTGAGATGTGAGGGCTGTGTCCCCATTCCATTGGTGGGTGCACTCTTCGGGATCATCCCCAGACTTACAGGTTTGCCCTGTGCACCACCATCTTGGCCGGCTGCACCTCAGAGTGGATTGGGCGGGATAATGCTCATTCAAAGGCTGCGCTGCTCCCGCCTCAGCCAGTTGTCAAATCACTTTGGATGTCGTGACAGACTCAGCACGTCTTAACTTTTAAAAGTTCTGATTTTGAGAAGGTAAGGAAGGGGTCTCCTAGTGAGACAACTTCTGCCTGAAAAAATAAAAGCTGCGAAGACATAAATCCTGTATTATAAACAACTTGTAATTTTCATAGTTTTCAGTGTTAGCGCTAGCAGCGTCTATGAGATCTTAAATATGTTTATCACAGCTGGAAAAATGTTGTATTGTCATCCCCCGTTCATCATAATATGCCACCTACTCTGGCTGTGCCTTACAGTGTGGCTCTGCTTTTTCTTTTTATGCTTTTGAATGGGAAGTTGGGGGCCGAGGGCTGATGGATATAAACGATAGTTAGACGTTGAAATGGAGGAGAAGAACGTATTCAGCCAGGACAGTCTGCGGTTACAGTGAGACTTCAGCTGGCTGCCTCCACTGTGGTTTATTGAATAGCAGTGCCTAGCACGGCCCTGAGCAGAGATCCTCTAGTGGCTGTTTCCCAGTGTTTTGCAGTCATAACGAGAGAGTGTGTATCAGGATAAAGGTGGAAGCTTTCTTTCCTTATTTGTAAAAATGCAGCGACTTTGCTGTTGGGAGGTTGCCGTTTGGAGATACTGGAGGAGCAGAACCCTTCCCTCTGCGTGCCAGGAGAGCCTCTGCTCCTGAGAAGTCTGGGTTTTCTTTCCGTCCAGCCCTAGAGCATGATGACTGACCCTGGAGCAAAGAACATTAGATATTTGCTATCTTCCATTTGAGAAGTTTGACCTCATTTTACTGTTGCCATATTCAGTTGGCCCTCTGCACCCACCTCTTCCACAACAGCAGATCCCACCTGTCTCAAGTTGAAACGTTCTCTTAAAGCATGCATCTCTGTGTACATTATAGACCCTTTCATATCATCCCCTGAACAGTATGGAATAGCAGCTATTTCCATAGCTCTATTGTATGAGGTATTAAGAGTGATCTGGAGATAACCCAAAGATGGTAGGAGATGTGTATACAGTTATACAACACTTTACTCTGGGAAGTAAGAGATTTATGTGGGGTTTTGGTAACCGAAGAGAAGGGATGTTACCATCAAGGATATTGTAGAACTCCTATGCTCATTCATCATTTTCTCAAATGTGAGATCGCCCCTAGATTGATTTTTCTTTTGTAGTTTTGATTTTTTTGTCCTGCTGGTGATTGCATACTATTTGTTAACATAATTTGAGAATTGAAAATTCACTTTAATAATCTCCCAGGCCACGTACCATGAAGAATCGTATTACAAAGCTAGATGCAAGCCAGAGTTAAAATACTTTATCAGTTTGCTCCCTTTCCATGCTCTTGTCTAGAGCATTGGACTTCATTAGATAGAGTGTCTCAATATTGGTTCCTAACATTTCAAAATTGCATTTAATTTTTGGATTGCTGACTTTTAAGAATAGTGGTGTGGTATCTGAGTTCATAGTAACATTCTCATGATTTCTGGGCAATGTGTAGAAATGTTGACCCGTAGACATGGAACCCAACAGTGTTAAGTTCTGTTGGTCCTGGAATTGGCCCCTGTGAGACCTCTATGAGGTGTAACCATTTAGACGGTGACCTCTAGATACAGTTCAATGGCTTCCATGGAGTTGGCATCTGCCTTCAGCTTCCTTCATTCCCAGCTGGACACTTCCTTCTTAGAAGCTCGACTGTAGGCCTCTGTCCCATGCTGACTCATATGGTGTCTGTCTGTATCTGCATGTTGTTGTTTACCATCTCCAAAGAATCCTCTGGTAGTGCTTCCCCAGGGTACTGAAGATGGGGCCTAAGTGTGAGGTCTTCCTGAGGCTGACTCTCACCACCCAGTCTTGGAACTGTGGCTTCCATAGACGATAGGACAACTTCTAGAACCTGAAACGACTTATAACTTCACTTTAGAGTAGTGCCACACAGGAGGGTACTGTTCAGGTCTGAGTTTTGTTTTGAGTTTTCAGAGACCCTTGTTATGGAGCTTCAGATTTCAGTCTTCCTCCTGCTGCCTGTGGGCCATGATGCCTGGCTTAAAAGTTAGGTTTTTTTATGATAATAAATAATTTATTATTATACCCCACTCCCCTTTGAGACTGGGTCTCATGTGGCCCAGACTCCCTTGAACTCCAGCTTGTTACATAGCCTAGGATGACCTTGAACTTGTGATCCTCTTGCCTCTACCTCCTGTGTTCTGGGATTGTAGGCGAGTGATACCACACTTGGTTTATATGGTGCTGGGGATTAAACCCTGGGCTGTGTGCATGCACTCTGCCAGTGGGATATTCCATTTGTGTTGTGCCCACTTTGAAGTTCAAAGGCCAGTGGCTTTGAATACGTTGCATATACCAGAACCCATCTACATGGGGCTTTATCAGTTTTCCGGACAGAACCTCTGTGTCCAAGCAACACTAGTTCCATATTCCTTCCTTCCTCCCACTCTGCCAGCCACCATTTGTGTCTCTAAGAAGTTGGCTACTCTGGCACTGCAGAGAAGTGGAGCCATAGTCTTCTATGTTTGTCTTATTTCTCTCTGTATAATGCTCTCTGGGCCCACCCTGTGTGAGAACTCCTTTTTAAATTGGAATAATACTCCAGTAAATAATGTGCCTATACCACATTTGTGCCATATGGCAGTTAGCACTTATCCATTTATCTTTGGGGTGCTTGGGTGTTTCCCATCTTTTGGATCTTATCAGTTACGCTTTTATAAGCATGGCATAACAATAGTGTTTCAAGTTTCTGCTTTTAGTTCTTATGGGTGTATCTCCAGAAGTGAGGTCGTATGGTAGTTCTGCTTGGTCATACAATAGTTCTTACAGGTGTATCTCCAGAAGTGGGACCGTATGGTAGTTCCACTTGGTCATACAGTGTAGTTCTTACAGGTGTATCTCCAGAAGTGAGGCTGTATGGTGGTTCTACTTGGTCATACAGTAGTTCTTATGGGTGTATCTCCAGAAGTGAAGTCGTATGGTAGTTCTGCTTGGTCATACAGTAGTTCTTACGGGTGTATCTCCAGAAGTGAGGTCGTATGGTAGTTCTGCTTGGTCATACAGTAGTTCTTACGGGTGTATCTCCAGAAGTGAGGTCGTATGGTGGTTCTAATTGGTCATACAGCAGTTCTTACTGGTGTATCTCCAGAAGTGAAGTCGTATGGTAGTTCTGCTTGGTCATGCAGTAGTTCTTACGGGCGTATCTCCAGAAGTGAGGTCGTATGGTAGTTCTGCTTGGTCATACAGTAGTTCTTACAGGTGTACCTCCAGAAGTGGGGTCGTATGATGGTTCTTCTTGATCATACAGTAGTTCTTACGGGTGTACCTCCAGAAGTGAGGTCACATGGTAGTTCTGCTTGGACATACAGTAGTTCCACTTCCATTTTTTTTTTTTTGAGGAACTGCAATGCTACTTATTTTCCAATCCCTCTTTCTTCCCCTCCCTTTTTCTGTGGTGTTGGCAATTGAGCATAGAATCCACACATGCTAGATTAGTGAGCCTACCCCAGTATTTCAACATTTTAGAGGTGCAAACTGACTAAAACCTGAAGCTTTGGGAGGAGGAGTTGGGATGAGAGCACTTCATGTGGCCAGCAGTTAGCAGCTGTTGGCCAGGTGCTCATCAGCTCCCAGCATTCCTCAGGTCCTTGGACTTAGCCCTCGGGACGGAAAACAACAACTGTGTAGTCCGAGTTTTCTTGAGTGATCCCATTCCAGTAGGAATCGCCACTTACATTCAGGCGAGATGAGCTTTGAAGGCCTAGAAGATGAGTGTTGGGAGCTTCAGGTGGCTTCACGGCCCTCCCTGTCAGTGGGGTCTCTGCTAACCCATGTTCTGTATGCTGTATGCTGTCTGAAAACCCCTCTGTCAGCAGTGTGAGTTCAGGCCTCCGTCGCCACTCCCCTGCTGGTGAGCGGGAGAATTTATATACTGTCATTTAATCTCTCTCGGCATCTGTTTACCCATCTGGAAAATGGCATCACAGTCACTTACAGCCTAGAACAACTTAGGATGATAGATGAGGTTCCAGGGACCTTTCTAGCTTGATATTAATGCATTGGAGGTGTTCAGAGAAAGGCTCAAGCTTTTATGAGTCTTATGTTGATCAAATCTGGGGGTTCCCTTTCACCAGCTGTGCATGTAGACAGCCCCTCACAAGGCAGCTTCTTTTCTGCAAAGTGGGTGAAAGTGTTGGCTGCTCAGATGTTCACTTCAAGTAAACAAAAGCTCAGTCAGTGTTAGGGAAATTAAATCGCCCTGCAGAAATCAATGTTAGTGAAATTAAATCAGTTGATCTTAAAAGCAACAATGGAAAAGGCATTTTTCATCTTCATTGTGCCATTTTCGCTCTCTGCATGACTTACAGAGCGTTCATTTGTTTTTGTATTCTTTTCAAGGAGAGCAGCTTTGGTTGGTGGTACTAGATTTTTACATACTGTGGCTGGGGCTCCAGGGATTTGTAATCAGTTGATTGATTAATAGAAAATATTAAAGGATTAGACTATCTGGAGATGATGCCTGGTTTGATGACTCGGAATGCCGGCTTGTACTCCTGTATTCTCTGCCATCGTGGGTGGGTGTTGTTTACCACAGTACCTGGGTCTTTCAGAATGCTTCGGCAGGGAGCAGTGCTGGTACTGAGTAGAACCTGTTTAGTAGGTACTGTTACCAGCCAGAGGTGTGAGCAAAGGACAGGCCACAGTAGAGACAGTTATCCCTTGTGCTCATCCTCATGACCAGGAAACCGGGGAGAACGGACCGTTGTATGTCCTGGACTTGGAAGCAGAGTTCCAAAATGCACGTTGGCTCCAGTGGGTGTGGGGTGTGGGTCAAGGAGATGGAAGAGGTGAGAAATAAATGCTGAGGATTTGTGACACTCTTGATGGTTATAGAGAAGGTACCATGGTAAAGCACTTACACAGACGATGGTAAGAACGCCAAGCCTGCTCTTCTCTTCTTTCTCCAACTTTTCCTCTTCCTCCGTCTCTTGTCTGCTGCCTCCAGAAGGCAAGCTTTGCATACCTTTATGCAGAGCAAGCATGCTGTGTCCTGCTCTATATAAGAACAAATTTTTCTTTTGTAATTTTTCAAATTAATGTATCTTGGCTCCCTTCCTATAGTTAGATGATCTTTGTTCTTAAAGTGGCTTTGACGATTATAATACATCCGTGAACTCTTGAGTTAATGCAAGCAGTACAGAATCACAAAGTAGGAAGTGGTAGTCTGCCCTCTTCTTCCCCTGCCACTCAGTACCTGTTGCCTTCTGCAGCGGGCACTGCCAGTTGGTCATGTCATCCACTCCAGGTTCATGCATCCCCGTATAAGCCAGCAAGGGGATGGGAAGAAGCCAGCTGCCGAGAAATAATAGCATTTTTTAGAAAATGCATACTGGATCACTGTTGTCCTTGAGACCTGCTCTCCTGCCCACACAAGCTTCCTTGTTCTGCGTTCTGAAATAGACTTTCTTTCAGAACAACACTGGGCTTACAGAAGTGTTACCTTGATAGTGCAGAGTTCTTCTGTATACCGTACTGTTTTCTCCCTCAGCACCGGTGTCACCATGGTCTGTGAGTGATTTCCTTTGAGCTTTTGCCAGGGCTCTGCTACTTCACTGGTTGAGGTCTCCTGCAGGACACCATGTTACCTTTGGTCATGTCTTCTTAGCCATTTCTGAGCATGTATTGGTGATTCAGCTCTCTGTCCTCCTTGGCTACTACTCAGCTTTTATGCAGACTGTCCCTTAATTTGATTTTGTCTAATGGTTTTCATATGGTTAAGTAAAAAAGTAAGGCTTAAGGAATGGTCACAGAGCTGAAGTGCTTCTTATCCCATCAAGTCTAGGGGACGTCATTGTTAAAGTAACTTATGGGTTTTTAATATTGATCGCCTGGATGGAGCTTACAGGCATCCGCTACATAGTCTCTGTTCTTTTTAACTGCTGAGTCTTCTTGGACTGTTTTTAAAAGATGGACATGTGAAGTTTTGGTTTTATAAGTCAGATTGTGGGGAATACTTCAAATGTGTATCCCTGTTTGCCCAACCTGTGTGAGGATGGCATCCATGGAAGAGAGGCTGATAAATCAGAAGAGTGGGCATGGGGAATTATGGGTAGATGTTTCCTTTCCAGTGACCATGTGCAGCCCACAGAAGAGAATTGCTGCTGCCCTGTGGCCATGCTCAGAAATGATAATAGAGCTGTCATATTTTCCCTCTAAATTCAATAAGTGAAACACTTTATGTTGCATTCTTCTAGTTGTGAGAGGCATATCCATACCCTGGCAACCTTAACATAGATGGTGGTGAGAACAGGAGTCTCTAGTGACATTTGGGAAATAGCTGCTTAGTATAAGACTCTGGTAAAAACCTATGGAGATCTACTCTCAAGGAATCAAGTCTTTATCTAAAAGCTCTTTTCACAACACTTACCTGTCATAATGCCTTTGGTCTTAGGCCGTACCATTTAGCTGTAGAGTTGGTGTAATGTGAGCCTTTCGTTTTCTCTTTCTCTGTACACAGAGAGAGAGAGAGAGAGAGAGAGAGAGAGAGAGAGACAGAGACAGACAGACAGATGCGTGTTCCCATGTGTTTTTGTGCACATGTGTTAGCATGTGGGTAGAGACCAGAAGCCATTGAGTATCTTCTTAAACCTCTTTTCTACCATACTTTAGAGACAGGGTGTCTTATAGAACCTGGAGCTCTTTAATTAAGGTTGATTATCTGGCCAGCAAGCCCTAGGGTCCTCTTGTCCGACTCCCCAGCAGTAGGAATAGAATCGAGTGTCGCTACTGCCTGGCTCTATTACATGAGTGCTGGGGGTCAAACTCAGGTACTGAAGTTTTTGTAGCAAGTGCTTTATTCACGGTGCCATTGTCCCAACCTCAAGTCTATTGTTTCCTGTCTAATGCTTGATGGAGTGGAAACATGAATGGGGAGGGCACCGGGGAAGAAGCGAGCCCATTATCCAGGTAAAACCGGATAGAACATGCATTGTGAGAGCCTGCTTTTTAGTTTCCAAGGTCAAATATGTTGCCTCATGTCTCTTTGCCCTGTGTCCTGTTGGCCCCAAGCATTGAAGAAAGAGCTTGAGAAGCGCATGGAACATGTGTTGGTGTTGACTTACTGGGACTGCATAGTCTCCACAGCTTCCTTCCCTGACCTCCAGCTCTGCTGGCTGTTCCTATGTGAGCATCTTTGTCTTGATCTCTGAGTTGTGGCTGACTGGGGAAGCCTATCACTGCTGGTCCTGTCTGAGATGAGCAGATGACAGCCAGCATGGAGGTGGTGTTGGCCACAGGTGATAAGTATTGACCTTGATATGTTTGTGGTACATGCTTGTTGCATGTGGGACAGGACTTAGTACCTATTGTTGGTACATGAGACGTTTGTTGAGGACTTCTCCATTGCTGAGTGATTTCCTGGTCCTGCACCTAGGGTTTTGTTCCAGGCAGTTTCCTCATATAGGCTGATGCACATGGTTCCTAAGCAGGGCTGTCCAGCGTGTGCTTCCTGCTGCTTCATTCTACAGGAGCCATACCCACAGGCTTAGAGGTCTCCAAGGCCTCTGCTTCCTGGGCACACTGAACACAGAGCCTTCCTTCGGGGCTTCCTCCAGCTAGCATGGATTGGTTCCTTGGCAGAATGATCTTCCATTTTCTGTGCCCTTCTGATTCCGGGGTTTGTGGTCTGCCAGGCTGTTCCTTCATTATCTGAAAGAGGAGGAGGTTGGAGAGTTCCCCTCTGAGAGAACCGAACTTGGGTCCGTTCAGCTGCATTCATCTTAGTCACGGTCCCTGCTATCTACACCAAGAACCGTGTGTGCTTGTCTTAAACTGGATCCTTGTCCATCTCAGACTTTTGCATTGTTTTTACATAATTGTTCTTAACTACATGCTATACCTCTCCTCTAACTTTTAAGCGCATTGATACCTTGTCTATGCTAGGGTGTGACAGTTATGAGAAGCTTGAGTTGGAACCTCCGTTGGGCAGCTCACAGCTGCCTGCCACTACAGTTCCGGGAGGTGTGCATGTGTGCGCGCACGCACACACACACACACACACACACAATAAATAATAATGAAGAATATCCTAAATTGCACTTTTGTTTTTTTAACTTCAGCTTGCAATCTGAACTCTAGGCCTCTCACTTGCATAGCAAGAGTTTTACCTAGTGAACCATCTAACCTCTAGTGGTAACATAAAAAAAATTCTTTGAAAACTTTTATTTTTATTCTGTGTGTGTGTGTATGTGGGGGGAGGTTTGTAGGCATGAGGACCGGGGGAGATCAGAGGATGACTGTGTAGAGTTACTTCTCTTTTTCCAGTTTTACAAGCGTTCT
Source organism: Bramus lutescens (assembly GCA_001685075.1). NCBI lineage: Eukaryota > Metazoa > Chordata > Mammalia > Rodentia > Cricetidae > Bramus > Bramus lutescens. The sequence goes on along the minus strand of LOEQ01000808.1, from coordinate 413,679 downwards.
AGCAATTGAAACACACCAGGTTTGTGTGGCAGGCACCTTTTACCCACCGAGCCATCTTGCTGGCACCCCTGGCGGTAGCTTTTACTGTTAGGGCTCTTCATGTAATCTGAATGCTAGCATCAAGTGAAGGATGCGCAGTGAAACCAAGGAGGCCAGCTTCCCCCACCTTGCAGAGGGAAGTTTGGATGGTATCTACGTGCTGCATGGAAGCCGCTGCCTACTTGGGAGCTGAGATAAAGAAAGGAATATGATTTGGTGGAGATGGGGAATGAGTGGCAGATGCCTGATAAAGCTGGGATCCTGTGAGTGGAATTTGTGAGATATGCCTCTGTCCTCTGAGGAGAACTTTAAGGATGCCTGTACAGTTTCTGTGGTTATGTTACGCTGTGTTGTGCTTTATGTTTCTATTTCTTCCTGTGGGTTATGACTTCTGTATTTACATCCTTTTGTTTGTGGAAACAAGTGCTTTTTAGGGGCATTAGGTCTGGAACAACAGTGATTTCCCCAAAGAAGCAGGACCTTATCCTTTTCACTTACGGGCTGTGAAATAGAAAATGAAGCCTTGCCGTGCCTTCTCCAGCTTCCCTTAATGTCAGTCTTTGAGGGATGATGGAGGAGATGCTAACAGAGGTGTCTACTAGTCACCATAGGGAAGTGCCACGCTGATCGTGTGGCTCTCGGTACAGTGTGAGTCCTTCCTCAGTGCTCTGTACCTGGCTGTAGCATCCTTCTCAGTCCTGAGCGAGATCTCCAAACAAGAACGCGGTGCCATAAAATTGCATACAGTAATTTAGATTTAAGTCCTCATTCTACCCCTGCTCCCCAATACCAGTGTGATCCCAAACAGGCAATGTGCTCCTTACTTGTTTCCTTCGATGCACAAGACAGACAGGGGCTGAAGAGATAGTAGAGCTGTTTAGAGTGCTTGCTATTTTTCAGAGGACTCGGGTTTGGTCCCCAGCACGTACATCAGGCAGCTCGCACACCACCTGTGACTTCAGTTCCAGGGACTCTGACTCCCTCTTCTGGCCTTTGAGGCCACCAGGCAGGTATGTGGTACATGTACATACATGCAGTCACTCAGACATACATGTGAAATAAAAATAAATCTTAAAACCAAGGCATCTAAGAGCCCAAGAGTTTCAGTGGCAATACAAACAGGCTTATGAAATCGCAAACGTGGGCTCCACCACCGAAATGCTTGTTACCTTCATAAGGAGTTTAGTGTGATCTACAGTAAATCCTTCTGTGTGTATTGACTGAAACTCTTGGTCTGCTTTCCCCAGCTGGTCATATGGGACCCAAACAGCCCTTCCTAGGGTCCTGGAGTGCTTAGTTTCTGTAGCTGTTCCCTGTGATGACTTTCTGGTCTTTGCCTCTGTCTGCCTGTCACTTAGATGTTTTGCCCATTGGCTTGCCTGTTCAAATGTGGAGCCAGAAAGAAACCCACAATTTGGGGTCTCTTCTTCCATTTCTTATTCTACTAAGGGCCACTTAGATATAGCCTAAGATTGTCTGATGGGGGGGGGTTACAGGCACAGCACCCCATCATCACATACGGAAATTATATCTAATTAAGTTGCCTAAGTCTTTTTCACACCTCCTACATTTGTGCATTTCTTTTTCTGCACCCAGTGTCCAAATAACATAATTTCCTCTCTGTTGCAGTTCCAATCTGTTGATCTTTTTAGCTCTTGACGCTCTCATCCAGTGCCTTTTCCATCTCCCCTGGAAACTTGTCCTTGAATTAGAGGAACAGTTTATCAGTGTCCTCGATGAAGGAGCCGATAGAAACACTGCAATAGATGTGACCCAGAGAGAGCACCTTGGCCCTCCATCCTGTTCGTTAGTCAGCACCTTGCACTGTTACTAAGCTGTTTGATGTAGTTCATATTTCCTCATTCTGTCAGCAGGGTGATGATGAGATTGTTTTCTGCAGTTCTATAGACAAAGCATGTGATCTTGGAAACAGCCCCTTTGTCAGGGAAGGGAAAGACACACGTCAGAATCCCTCGTTACTGTGGTGTGTGTGCCGACTTGTGGTCCATGACCCCTGACTTCATTCTACGTCAGCATTTCTTGCAGTTTTGCCTTTGGTTGGTGCTGGTTTTAGGAATGCATATGGAAATGTTACTGCCGTGTTTGGGCTCGTGTATAAAGTGTTGAGATGATTCTGAGAGCTGAGACCTAGGTGGGCATTGGTCCTGGTAGGATGCTGGGAGCAGAGTTGGTGGGTTGTTTGGACTGGTGGGTAGGGACTCCTCTGTCTCGCAGAGTCTTAGAAGTACAGCTTGCCTCTGTAGAAATTAGAGGTTCACGTTATCCTCTAGATACTTGGAGAATACAAAAGAATATTACCCATAGTGGGGAGTCTGCAGGTATTAGAGCAGAGAAAGTGCAGAAATTACAGGAGAGACAGAGGCTATCGCATGACGAGATGAGGTGAGTGTGATGACAGAAGTGTAGCAAAGGATGGTGGCGTGGACAGGTTAGAGCCTAAGATCCCTGCCTTTCCAGTGGCAACACCTTTGATCCCAGCACTCGGGAGGCAGAAGCAGGCTGATCTCTATGAGTTCTAGGCCAGCCTGGTCTACTCTACAAATGCTAGTTCCAGGAAAGGTTCCAAAGCTACAGAGAAACCATGCCTTGAAAAACAAACAAACATTCAGACATACCAGCATCAAGGAAAACAACCCAACAATGCTTACAGTTAGGAAGTCAGTGGCAGGGGTGCAGTTTTGTCCTTCAGTCCTATCACATAGTGAGATGCTGTTACAGATTGGTTTGCATAGATGTGGATTGCATATGGCATCCTGGCTTCTGTCCAATCCAAGAGGTGCTTGCAGGCTCCCAACTGCCTCAGTATGTCTGCATGTATGTGAGCTATGTGTCGAGCTCATCCGCCCCAGGTCAGTGCAGGACTCTTGCTGGGCCGCTGTACCCCTGTGTGTGTGCACTGTAGTAGAATTGTGGCCCAACCTGGCTCCCATCATGCTGGATTCTCTCAGATTTGTGGTAGCGGGTATGATTCTTGCCTTCAGCTGTTCTTTTACCTTTGTGTGACTATATTAAGAGTAAAGTAAAATGGGACGACTGTTTTCCTCTTGGCTTAAAAAAAATCAAGACAAATTACATAGAAAATAGACTGTGAACTGTTTTCATAGTTTACATTTGTATAATTTATGTTAACCATATCTCCAAATTTCTTTTCATCTTGAAAAACTATACCATATACCAACTCTCCACTCCTTTATCCCTTCTGTCCCTGGTAACCATTTTTCCTGTTTTCTGTGCCTTTGATTTGTCTATATTCTATGCACCTCATAAAGTAGAATGATAGACCCCTGTTTTGATTGGCATGTTTTACTTAGCACAGTGTCCTCAAGGTACATTCATACTTGCCATACATTAGAGTCTCATTCCCTTTCAAGGCCAAGTAATGGTCCATTGAACATCTAGATTTTGTTTTTATCTGTTTATCCATTGGCCATCACTGGGTCGTTTCCATATTTTGATTGATGTGTTTAATACTGCCATAAACGTGAATGCATGGTTCCCTGTAGTATTGTTTGGTTAGGTTGACTGTTTCACACTTCATGTTTATCTAGTGTTCATACCCCGAGTCCACAGTGGCTGTCCCTTTTCATTGCTTTGTAGGAAGTTTCCTCCTTGGACTTGAGTATCTTCTGGGTGAACTCTTTGCTGGTCTTGCCTTCCTCTTCCTGTGTGTGTTCTCTCTCTCTCTCTCTCTCTCTCTCTCTCT
>LOEQ01000808.1:396283-409856 GCA_001685075.1 Bramus lutescens | reverse complement strand
TCTCTCTCTCTCTCTCTCTCTCCCCTGCTTCTCTGGTCCCCTACAGTCTTAACATCAGCTGCCTGCTTGCAGGGACTTCTCTTCCCGAATTACAGTTTGGTGAAGATTTTAGTTCTATTTGATATTACATACGTGCTGTCTCAGACTCACATTTTATCATGTCTTGCAACTTATGTGTCTACCTAGAGGGCTCTTATCTTGATCTGTGTGTGCCTCAAGTCCACAGCATGGTCTGTGTCCTAACTCTGGGTCACTGATACAGAGTGGGTAGGCTGTCTGTTCTGTCAGCCCATGAAGTTCAATGTTTTTATCACTGCTGACTTCCCAACACCTGGGAAGCACTTAGCTTGTAATAAGGTTGCTTATCTGCGTATTGGAAGAATTAATAAATTTAGTTCCAAACTTGCATCTGAACCACGAGGAAATGAGGCCTAGAGTGACTGACTGGTCTCAGTCTTTCTGGATGTCTAATGAGGACTCAGAATTAATCTGGCAGAATCCCCAAATCAGAGGCCTCCATGCTTCAGGAGGTGCAAGCTGGCATGTGTATGAACACATAAAAGAGTTTACATGTATATTTATACATGTTTATATTTAAATCTTGTTCTTTAGTTCTTTTGTTTCTCTCTCTCTCTCTCTCTCTCTCTCTCTCTCTCTCTCTCTCTTTCTTGTCACACATGGGGATAAAACCCAGGGCTTCTTTGTTCATGCCAGACAAGGGCTGTCGTCCAAAATTTTATCCTCTAAAATAATTTGACACCACCATGCAGAATCCCATCATAGAGTTGAAGGAACATGTGAGTGAATCCACACTGATTATCAGCTTCATTTTGGTAACTGGTTCATTAACATGAGCTCAGGTCACTTACGGAAACTGGAACCTTGGAGGGCGAAGTAAGACACTCTGGAAATGAGCACATGGCTTGTAAGCAGAAAGGTGCAACACATCTGACAGGCGAAGAGCATGCAGGAGGACTGGGGGTGGGTTTTTGCTTGGAATGCTTGCCTGCTTCTGAGCGGAAAGTCACGCCTCAGGAGAGGGAAAAGGAAAGTGGAGGGCTTTCTCTGCAGGCCCATACTCACTGGGGGCTTGTCCTGGCTTGACTGCTCCCCAGAGTGCCCCCCTTTCTCGCACCAGCTTCTAGCTGTGCAGTTTACTGTTGGGAGTACAAGGTGAGGATGAAGGTATGTGACCTGCTGAGGCTCAGTCCTAGGAAGGCCTTACAGTGAGGCAGAGCCTGGGAGCTCCTGGACCCTGTATGCTGCCTAAAAAATATGGACATAGTGAAAAAGGCTAAGAGCCTTTTACAAGAGCCTTACTCTAAATCAGTTGCCTTGAATGTTGGACTTTTGGATATTTTAGGACCAGAAAGGGGTGTAGAATGGCTGTCAGAGCAAATGAAGTGTTCTTAGGAAGATCTCTCGAAACAGTTGCCCTTCTGCTGAAGCAAATCCAGCTCCGTCCTGCACAGATCTGTTTGGCTGCAGGTGCCTTACGTGGAGGGGCACCCGAGTGTGTTTCCTCGCCTTGGAATTAATTCCCTGTACATTTTCCATTTCTTAATTGGCATGGTAGGATAAAAGCGCCTCATCCTTCTCTAAATTCCGTGCCACACACAGCCTTGGTTTTCAGACGCCCAGCCTTCAGAACTGCGTTTTATGCACATAGATATTTAGATTGTTTCTATGGTGAGATGGCTCTTCTTTAGGGTGGCGAAGAACAGTTTGCACATCCAGATTACATTGTGTTTTTAAATTTCTGTTCTCAGCCACCCATGTAATGGAAATCCCTTACATGCCCGTAGTTGCTCTCACTTACTGAATGTGTCAGGTGGCCAGGCTGGCTGTATGAAATAGAAATGTACATACACAGTGTAAACACATCCTCCTTGACACATGAAGATAAAAGGCTTAACATGAATTGTGTCTGTTTACACTTAACACAGAAAATTCTACTCTGACAAACTCTGGAGTATCACCAGTGTTTGTTACCATAACATTGTTTCCCCTCTCCCCATCTGATTTTCTGGTTAGTTGCCCTTTACTGCAGGTCAAGGCCCCACTTCTCCCTCCCTTGGGGCTGTCCTTTCAGACCTGAAAGGACAGCAGAATCAGCTGCTGTGGGAGGCTCTGTCTTCACTCTCCCACCCCATTTTTTTCTTGGCCTTAGTGCAGTTCGTGTGTTTTCTATACAGGTTGCTTTTCTCGGCTTGCTTAGGCAAAGTCAAGCAAAAGAGATGCAGGTGCTGAGGAAATGGCTCAGTGGAAAAACACTTGCCTTGCAAGCCTGGGGGACCTGCCTGTGTTTAAATCCTAAGCACTCAGGTATAAAGCCAGGCATGGGTGCATATACCTGTATTCTCAGCATTTAGGAGTGAGCAGGGTGTGGAGGGGAGGTGGTTCCAGGATTTCCATGGCTAGCTAACCTGGTCAAAAGGGCAGGCTTCTGGCTCAGTGAGAACCTTTCTGATGGTAGTAAGGTGGACAACAATAGAAGGCAAGTTGTCTACCTCCTGTCTGCACAGGCAGGCATGTATGCACGTGCACACATACAGGGAGAGGGAGAGAGACACAGGTATGTAGGCTTTTCCCTGGGTCACGCTGCAGATCTTAGTGGGTGCAGAGAAAGGGTAGTGACGAGAGAGTTAGGGTTGTTTCCTGAGTCTCAAAGAATAGTAGCAGAGACATCTAAGTCAGCATGTGCCATTTCTCAGATGTACAGATTTGGGGGCCACTTTGTGACTTAGCAAACCTCAGAGATGTAGTGTGGTTCTCTTGCATGTTGGGGAGTCTGAAAGCTGTCCTACGTGCAAAGTGAAGCAGGCCCTCTGAGTGCGTGCCTCAGTCTATTTTCTGGACCCTGCCCTGCTACCTTCTTACTCTCTTTGCTGCACTTGTTACACCCCAGGTTCCCTCAAGCTGCCACTAACCTCTGCCTGAATGTCCTGCCCTTTATACTTGTTAGGCCTAATTTTGGGTCCTAGAAACAGAAGGAGAGCAAACCCTTGCCTATCTTCAGACTATCTTCAGGGATTCCCCTCTTTGAGAAGTCTTCCTGACCCTTTGAGACCTGGAGAGCTGTGCACATCTTTCTTAACACAGCCCCAGAGTCCTGCCCAGTGAGTTATGGGAGGCTTTTTTTTTTTCCTCATTGGTTTGGCAACTGCTGGAGAGGGGATTGTTCGTTCTCATTGTACAAAGTTCATTGACAGTAGTTCTCTGCCACGCCTTTTAAGTCACTTTGACTTTTACAGAGTGATGGCATCTAGAAGTGGTTTTAGTTGACAGAATTACTGGTACCAGTGGATTCATTTTAAGAGACGAGATTGTTACAGTGAGCCACTGGCTAAGCCAGACTGGGCTTCTTTCACAATGCAAAGGCTTTGCTGTGTTGGAGCTCATCCTCAGAACTGGAGGTGGCTGCCCAATCAGTCTTACTCCATCATCCACCTTTAGACCTATAGGAAAAAAATAATTCAAGTTCTGCTCTAAGTGTCTTTTATTTTCAACCAAAAACTATAACTCTCCCATATTTCTGAAGGAGAGTGAGTGTATTGAAATTGAAAACATTTTTTTTTGTTGTTAAATGGATAACTAATGCTATTCTTGAGTGGGAATTATTGTTAGGTTAGTCAGTGGTTTTGCTAGCTTCCTTCCTATTAGCAGTATTTAGGTTGGGGTCACAGAATAGAGGGATGCTTTTGCTAAAATGTTTAGGGATGCAGCCATCACTGCGTCCCCGGTGACAGTAACACAAAGCACTCAATCTGACTGTTGGCACTGTAGTAGGAACAGCCCATTTTACAGGTGAGGAAAGAGAGGCTTAGAGGTGGAGCATGTTCACTTGAGGGTATGAACCCATAAAGGACATTCCAAAGGGTATTCTGGGGTTCAAACCCTAATAATGCTCTTTGTCCATTTCCAGGACCCCCGGGTGTCATGCTACTGCCTGGTGGCGTCCATCTGCTTTGCTTCTGCTGTCCTTCCCTCGTGGGACACTGCAGCTGGGGACCACCCTTGACCTCCCAGCACCGTCCTTTCTCCCTATTCCTGGTTGCCTTCATTTCCATGAGCATCTACTATTCTTTGTAGGCCACCCGGGATCTTCCATTTTGAAATCGACCCTATATTCCGAAAGCAAGTGTTGGGGTCTTTTTGGGTCTGCCAAGTATCTGTTGGCTTTGAAAGGGAGAAAGGCTGTTTCACGATTTCCCTGCTCAGCTGTGAGCAGAGGACGTGTCGGTCTAGCATGCTGGGGAGTGTTTTCTCCCTCCGTGCAAGGATTCTTTGACAGACAGGCGTGCTGCATTACTTTCCTGTTTGTGGCTTGTGCCTTTTGAACAGTACGCTGTCATTCACAGACCATCCTGATTATCCTCCTTTTCTGTTTCTGTCATACAACACCCAAAGGCCGGCAGTGTGGGTCAGAATCCAAAATGGCTGGTTGCTGAGTCCTGCCTTGTATTTTGTGGCTTGGGCTTGTCTTCTCTTCTGGAATAAGTAGGTAGTTTCTTCCTATTTTTCCTTTGTTCTATAAATGGGGGTGGGAGTGTAAATAAGGAAATGGCTCTTCTCAAGGAGCTTCCAGTCCCAGCTTTGTGTGACATGTGACTTCTGTTCCCAGAGGTCTTCACTGGTTGAAGCAGCCAGCTGGCAGAAGGTGGCAGGTCCTTCATACTGTCTGCATATTGATTGCCTGTGAAAGACACTTTAGTTATGTCTCCCTGTACTTCTTTGCCGAGTCCTGAATTTCTATCCTCTATTGGAAATAATAACAAATAACCCGATACCTAATAGTTTTAAGTACATATTTGATACAGTAACATAGTTCATTGTTCCTGCAAATTTAAATCAAATTAATACACCTGATTTACAGTGTATAGAAGGAATAATATTTTTTAGGTTGGGCATAGGAAAAATTTTTTTTCTCATTTCAGACAAATGACCTGTTGCCATGAGCTTAAAGGGTTTTGAGTCATTGACTGAAGCTGAGTAAAAGCAAAGTGGAGAAATGAGAGCTGGGGAAGGAGATGGAAGGGAATAGTTGGGAGAACGGTTGAAGCGCTTGATTAGCACAGCACTCTGGGTGGGTGATGTTTAGGTTGTAACCTGCTTGAGGAGAGAATGGGGTGTGTGAAGGGGAAGCCCTGACAAGGCAACGGTCTTTGGGGAGGGAAGTCTAGCTAGCAAGCATGTATGCTAGCAGGGATATAGTAGGAGATAGCGTAGAAATAGATGGCCCTGAACTCTTACAGAATCCTTTTCGCCTGGTGTTTGGTCAAGGATGGACGAGGTGGAGGGGTGGGCTGGAGGCTGAAGTGGTCAGATCAGAGTTACAGAGGTGAAATGACAAAGACAGGGTACAATTCATTTGTGTGTGCTTCATGTATGTGTCCTCTGCTGTCTGCCATGCATCAAGACATAACTTGTGAACTAAATAGAAAATAATTTCCCATCCTCCTGGAGCTACCATCATGATGGCAGTGACCAGAGTGGGAGAACGTGGGAAGACAGGCTCCCGAGAGGGTGGATGTACCCTGAGTGGGAAATGCATGGGGTCGGAGGTGAGCAGTGAGCATTGCAAAGAGGAAGAAGGGGGCTAATCATGGGAAAAGTCACAAGAATCCATTAGGTTTGGAAGGGAAGCCCAGAGGGTGGGTGTTATTAGACAGCATGCATTCCAGGATCACCTGGAGCACGTTACTGGCCCATATTCTGGTCACGAATATATCCATCTGTCTATTCCCTATCTTAGAGAGCTTTCTAATAACTCATTTCGTTTTCTTCCTCGACACTGATCCATGCTCCCAGCTTCCATATCTTGTTCAGTCAACACTGATCCATGCTCCCAGCTTCCATATCTTGTTCAGTGATGCTGCCGTGAACTTGCTCAAGCCCAAAATAAGTCTTCCCAATTCTTGTCATTCACCTGGCACACATGCTGTCTGGTAACTTGCTCATGCCAGAACCAAGGCGTTGCCTTCTCTGGATCTGTCTCCTCATCCTTAACGTAATGATTATGTGATCTCAAGTGAGCTGTGGTTGGAAGGAAGCATCATAGAAGAGGACAAGGACCCTCAGAATTGTCCAGTGTGATTGACATGCTAAGTTTGCCTTCTTTCATTTCTTCTGTCCTAGGGGGCCTTGTTTTCTCAGCAAAGTGAATGAACTAGACCAAATGGATTCATAATCTAGGTTCTCAAGTTTTGTCTGTTTTCCCTGCTGCCAACCTCATCATCATATCCCGGCACAGTTCCTTCAGTGGCTGTAATGCTCTACTCCACTTTGAGTCTGTCCTGGATTAACCCTCCACAAGGCCTTTCTTGGCCATCTCTCCCTGTGGGATCCTTGAGAGGGGCTTGGTTCCTGTGAGGTCGTGTTCATCTCCTCCTGAGATCCTCCCACTCATTTCCTTTGACCCTCTGCTCCCATGACCTCCTGTCACTCTGCCTGTCTCTAGCTTCTGTAATCCACAGGTTGTTCAAAACCCTGTCTTTGATGCTGCCTCTCCTTTGTCCTGTTGGAAATTGTAATAGGCTTTCTCTGTGCCTTCCACCCATCTTGCCCTGTCTTGACTGACAGTTGTCCGCCGTGGGTCTTAGCTCCTGGTTTTTGCGACGAGCTTCTTTGTATCTCTCATGGAGTCAAATTAGTAAATTATGTGGGCCAGGAAACTTTATAGTGTCTGAAAAGCTTTGGTGTAATGGCTGGGATTATTAAATACTTAGTAAGTATAGGAACCAAGACTGTTTCTCTGTGTGCATTTCAAATTTTTGAAAATAAAAGGTTCAGGGTCTAGATTTTTATACTCTAGAAAGATGACCCAGTGGTTAAAAACAGCTTCCACATTTAGACGACTCTCCACACACTGTAACTCCAGCTCAGAAGGATCTGACACCCTTTTCTGGCCTCTTTGGGTACCTGCTCACACGCACGTGCATACCCACACCAAAGTTAAAAATAAAGAAAGAGAAAATAAAAAGTTCGAGTATTGAGGTCATTTTACTGAAAAACTGTTGTAACCTACAAATGCCAGAGCTAGTTCCTCTACTTTTAGCTTGTATCCTAAGAAAGTGCTCTTGGATATTTGGAATGCTGTTTATAATGCAAAAAGAAACAAAACAAAAAACAAACAAAAGACAAATGGCCAAGTATCTTAACAATAAGTAGGGAATCAGTTAAAAAGAATAAAGGATTTGTACTTATTAATAATTTAAAAGTAGTTTCCCCTTTTTAAATAAAAAACAATCAGTAAAAACAATTAGTGTATCTGTGTGTGTACATTTGAGTGTGCAGGTCAGGACATCTTGCTGGACTTGGTTCTTTTCTTCCACAGTGGGTCCTAGGGATTGAACTCAGGGTTGCTCATCAAGTACCTCTCTCTCCCTGCTGAGCCACCCTGCAGGCACCTAGTTTTTGTCTTTAAAAATATGAAGTTGTACAAAGACTGGCTTGGTTAAGTGTTCATGTTAGCTAAGTGAAATAAATCTACTTACAAATGTTATGTTCTTGTTTGATTTTTTTTCATTATTTGCAGAGAAAAGTAGATGAACATGTTTATCTGTGGCTGTTGAGATCATTAGTGACTTTTACAGACTTTGCTATCTTCTTATGTCTTTAGGAAATATCTTACTTAATTAACAACGCATTATGTTAAAGTCATAACCTAACAAGTTAGAAGTGTGTGCCTCTTCCTTTCATACCATCTTTTATTTGGTTATTTCTTCTGTCCATTTCAAATGAGGTCTGCTCTCCAGGTCACAGTAACTGTTCTTGAGTAGACGTCATTGTTTGACGTCTTTGGGGCTAGACACAGTAGTAAGTTCTTGACACTTGGCTGCTGAGCTTTTGTCTAGGCGTTGGTAGCTTGCACTCTATGGAAGGGTTGGGGACTGAGAAGCTTGGCAACTCTGGGTTAGACTGAGTTATATCATGGACTTTTGCATGCAACTCTATGTGACGTTGGACTGAAAGCTTTAGTTTGGATGGTTAATGTAGCTGTCTTCTCCCATGAGTCAGTGAGCATGTCACATCTGGATCAGTGTAGGTGCATGGGCGACAGTAACTAGGTAGCTATGCAGGTGTGCAGTCTGCAGCCCATATCTTATTAGCTTGCACTGAAAATGTGAGTCTCCTTTTACGATAATACAGGTTTCATGGAAACTCACTGTTTGGGGGACTGGAAAGTCATTTTTAAGAATGATCTCTGTTTAACAATGCCCGGCTTTGCCTTCTTGTCTCCCTTCAGTTTGTGGGCCTGGCATTGACATCCGCAATGACTACCAACAGCTGAAGCGCCTGGAAAACTGCACAGTGATTGAGGGCTTCCTCCACATCCTGCTCATCTCCAAGGCCGAGGACTACCGAAGCTACCGCTTTCCCAAGCTCACGGTCATCACCGAGTACTTGCTGCTGTTTCGAGTGGCTGGCCTAGAGAGCCTGGGAGACCTCTTCCCCAACCTCACAGTCATCCGTGGCTGGAAACTCTTCTACAACTACGCACTGGTCATCTTTGAGATGACCAATCTCAAGGATATTGGGCTTTATAATCTGAGGAACATTACTCGGGGGGCCATCAGGATTGAGAAGAATGCTGACCTCTGTTACCTCTCCACTATAGACTGGTCTCTCATCTTGGATGCAGTGTCCAATAACTACATTGTGGGGAACAAGCCCCCAAAGGAATGCGGGGACCTGTGTCCTGGGACCTTGGAGGAGAAGCCCATGTGTGAGAAGACCACCATCAACAATGAGTACAACTACCGTTGCTGGACCACAAATCACTGCCAGAAAAGTAAGAGTGTGACATGGGGCTTCTACTTTCTCCTTAATTGTTTTCTCCTTTTCCTCCTCCATCCCTTTGTCTCTCTCAGGGCAGGGTGAGGTTCTTTTCACCTGTTCACATTGCCTTGTGGACATGTTTCCTGAGGATGGGGAGGGGTTGGTCTGGCTCGCTTTCTTATGGTAGGTAGAAGCTGAGGGTATAAGACTGGGGCCTGGATGGAGGCCAAATCTGCCTAGAAATAATTCTCTGTATTTGGGGGCTAGAAGTTTACTGAACTTTAGCTTCTGCGATGGGAAAGGTGATTTGGTGTGCTTTGTAAGTCCCTGACTGGGAAGAAAGGAGCTTTTTAAAGGTCTGTTCTTGTATTCTTTGTATAAAAGGATTATATAGTATCATAATCATCATCGTCATCATCATCTTTGTAGAGCAAGATTTCCTTCTCTTGAGTTTCCAACTTGGAATATGGCTGATGAGAGGAAAAGTGTAGCACTCACAAATATCCCGTGAAAGTGACCCATGGCTCTCAGGACACTGGTATTTAGGAGACCTGGTTTAATATGGAACACTTGATAGATAGGAGGCCTATGTGCTAGTTTCCAGGAGTCCCTGGTTCAGTCTCTGCTTAAGACAACTCTGTGAGAGGGTGTGTTTTTGAAACCCTGGGCTTTCATTTCCATTATTGTATACCTGTTGGGAAAGTCTTATACGGTCACTTAGTGAAGGAAACTTGAAAACATTCAGTGGTCCCCAAGTCACGTGATGATGCTTGAAGCTTGTTTGTTTATCTACAGTGCATGTATTTCCTTCGTAAAATACCTGAAGTCTTATCCTAATGTGATAAATGCCATGAGAATCAAGTTGTTGTTTTGGGTTTTTTGTTAGCTAGAATGTGGCTGTGGTTCAGGGAGTTTGCTTTATTGCATTCAATAATCCAACAGTATTTAGACATATAGTGGCCAGCAAGGTTTCCCTCGCTGGTTTCCCTTAGCATATTAGCTGTTCTTTAATGGCTGACCCAGTTAAAGACTCAAAGAGTCTGTATATCCTAACTAGTCATGAAGATCCCACTTCTAAAAGAACCCCCTCTGAACCCCCAAGTTGATAGGCTTGTCTAATCTGTGACATGTGTATCATCAACTAGTACAAGCTCAGCCTTTACAGGTAGCGTGATTTAACATCCCTTCAGTTGGGGCCCAAGTAGGAAGCCACATATTGTTGTGCTTCCTGTAATTTGATCTGTGTGTGTCTGTGTGTCTGTGTGTGAGGGGGGGTTGTGGGGTGAGGTATGTGTTTGTGTGTGTTGAAGGGTGTATAAGCTATAATAGTAGAGGCTAGGATCCTACTGGTCAGTACCTTGATGAACTAAGTGGAAGGTATTTTCCTGGTTGATTAAAACAGTTTCCTATCTTTGTCTTAAATTCCCTATCTTTGAAAAAACAGTAATCTTTTTGGTTGGTTTTGAGATAAGGTCTCAATCTGTAGTTGCGGCTGGCCTAGAACCTGCTACTCTTGAATTCGTGACAGTTCTCCTGCCTTAGCCTCCCAAGTCCTGACATTACAGGAATGAGTTACCTTGCCCATTGCAACAAATTATTTTATTTATTTTAATTTAAAAAATCTATTTAATGTGTTTGGATATTTTATCTGCGAGTATTACTATTCACCACAAGAATGGTAGTGGTGGTGTCCATGGACCAGAATTTCAGACAGGTATGAACTGCCATGTGAATGCTGGAAATCAGACCTGGGTTCTCTGAAAGAGCAGCCAGTGCTGTTAAGAGCTGAGTCATTTTTCCAGGCCCCCAAATTCTGTTTTTAAAGTAGCCTTGGCATTTGAAAAATTTTATCTTAGAAAGCATCCTCAGAGATTTGAATGCAGAAATGGGAGTCCCAGTGACTGGGCTGTCCTGAGCTGTGCTTAGGCCTGTTCCTAGAGCCGTCACGTTACCCTTTAATGGTGACCAGACTAAGTATAAGCAGGCAAGCATTTTTGGGAGCTTATGAGCTATGTGCAAAGGGAAGTGCTGTTTACAGCATCATTAGCTAACACCTGCTCAGCAGTTCACAGCCGCCTTTGTTTCACCACGCTTTTCAATGGTTTCTGAAGCAGTTCAGGGCAGAGATAAGGCCTGTATTTTGGGTCAGAGTCTAAGGTCTGTAGCCAGAAATTACCAAGTCATTTAAATTGCATAGGCTGTACTTTCTTCATCTTCAAAATGGCACACAACCTGCCTCCCTCACAGGGTGGATGGAAGGTTAAAAAGAAAACAGTGAAAAGCAACCAGGATTAGAAATTAAGCCCTCATGCCAGAGAGCCTGTTGACTGGAACTGGTCTTCCCAAGGCCGTGTTCTGCAGCCTTTTCCTTGGCCAGCTGTGCCAGTCCTGGTGACGTGTTCTGTGATTTCACAATGGAGTAAAACTGCAGAGTCCAATCAAGGATATTTTCTTTTTACCCTAACCTGAAAACTTAGCCAAGTTCACCGGCTCCTGTAGGTTTTCTATTTCCACTAGAATTCTTTTCCTCTGCTCAGTTCCTATACAGTCTGTACTGTCATGTGCATAGTAGCCACTAGCCACGTGTGCCCGAGCTGTGTGGCCTGCCTCAAAGACGACCTGCTATTGGTGTAAAACTTCCAGGATGTAGTATGTAGGAAAAATTCTTGAACAATTTCATGCAATTTTTTTAACTGGTTCTATATTGAAATAATACTGTGATGGATATATTCGCAAAAGAAAACTGCACTATTAAAATCAGTTTACCTGCCTCCCTTCTCTTCTGGATGTAGCCACTAGAATGTTTGCAGTATGGATGACTGGCATTCTCTTTACTCTGGAGAGTGCAGCTTTAGTGGCTTCCTTTGAGGCTAAGTTCTTCCCTTCATCATCTCTAGACAGCTGGCTTCAATCATACCATCTCATCCTGCCTGTCTCCAGTCAGGGCCCTTGATCATCATTCAAGGAGCCAGGGCAAGGGTATTGAGTCCTCACAGAATGCCCACCTTGCGTTCACATAAGCCATTTCAAATGAATATGTGAAGAATTCCATCCAGCTGTTTCCTGCTGGCTAGTGGCAGAAGAGGGAGGACATCAGCGGCTGAAGAGAAAGTGTGACGTTGTTGCTGTAAGGGGGAACATTGGTTGTGCTTTTCTGGTGGGCTGCTTTTCCTTGATATGTTCACCGTTCTTGGATCATGTCTGCTGGCCAGTGGTAAGAATGAAGCCCTCTATTGGCTATATTCTTTGTATATCTGATTTTATGCAGGCTCGAGTTGTTCCTAAACAGTGAGGGGCCCTGAAGGAATTGTGCTATGACCTTTTTGCTTCACGTATGATCATTGGACCGTCCTTGTTTGGAAATGGATTCTGCTTCTCCATCTTCCCCTGTAGCTGCTGCTTTGTTGGCCTCTGCTCTATCTAGGCTTTAGTAGCTGGTGGTTGCCAATGGAACTTAGCCTATTTGGACTACTGTAACCATTTCACAAGCCAGATGACTTAGAAACAATGTCTTTGTTTCTCACAGTACTAGAGGTGGACAGTCTAAGAAAAGGTGCTGACAGGTTCTCTGTCTCATGAGGGCCTACTTTCTGGGTTCACCTTACCCTTCCTCCATGCTTTCACATAGTAGAAAAGGGGCAAGGTGACTTTCTGGTGTCTCTTTTACAAGGTCACTAATCCACTTACGAGGGCTCCATCCCCATGACTTAATCACAAAGCCTCACCGTGTGCTAAGATACTAGATTTTGGTGTGTGGATTTTGGAACACAATTATTCAGACCAAGGCGTGGCCAGAGTCTCAACCCTTTGTCTCACTTCATTGTATTTACTATTCCTTTAGCATCCTCTTGCCATTATCTAAGTTGCAAATAAAGTCTCAAGTCCAGGCCTTTTTTTTTTTTGAGTTTTTTCTGTTTTTTGTTTTTGAGACAAAGTTTCTTTGTGTAGTCCTGGCTATCCTAATTAGGGTTTTTAATTGTTGTGAAGAGACACCATGACCATGGCAACTCTTACAAAGGAGAACTTTTAACTGAGGTGGCAGTTTACTGTTTTAGAAGGTTAGTCCATTATAGTCATGGTGGGAAGCATGGCTGTGTGCAGGCAGGCATGGTCCTGGCTACATCGTGATCAGAAGACAACAGGAAGTAGACTATGACCCTGGGAATAGCTTGAGCATAGGACACCTCAAAGCCCACCCGCACAGTGACACACTTCCTCAAGCAAGACCACACCTCCTAATAATGCCATTCCCTTCGGGGCCATTTCATACCACCACATTAGCCATCCTGAAACTTGTTTTGTAGACCATGCTGGCCTCGAAGTCAGAGATCTGTCTGCCTCTGCCTCCAGAGTGCTGGGATTAAAGGCATGCACCACCACCTGGCAGTTTTTTGAGCTTTGAACTTCATCCGTTCATAAGAAGACCACCCCTAGCAGCTGACTGTTCCATGGAATGTCTCCTCATTTCTGTGATTTTTCTGTATTCCACCCATGGGGGACAACACTGTTGTTCCTCTAGCTAATGGTCATGCCAGAAACACTACAACTAGGACCTCTTCTGAGATGCTTCCTTTTCTGATTGGACATCCATGCACTTGCCATCTCAAATGTTGCTTCACTCTGCTATTCTCCACCGTATTCATTGCTTATAGTTGTTATGCCCAAATCCGCAAAGTCCCAGCAAAAGCCAATAAGGACTCAGTCTCCTTGTTGTAAAAGCAAAGAGCCTTTATTTTCAGCAAGTTTGCAAACTCGGTCTCTCTGCATGTCCAATGTATTGGAATAAACAGAG
>LOEQ01000808.1:365599-376658 GCA_001685075.1 Bramus lutescens | reverse complement strand
CAACCACATGGTGGCTCACAACCATCTGTAATGAGGTCTGGTGCCCTCTTCTAGGCTTCAGACATATACACAGACAGAATATTGTATACATAATAAATAAATATTTTTTTAAAAAGTTAAAAAAACTGAGGAGGAGAGGGAAAGAGCATGTTAGTGATGTTGGCATATTGTTTGAGAATCTTATGTGTGTGCAGGCTCCATGGGGTTTGGAAAGACAGACCTGCAAGAGGGGAGAAGGAGACCTTAGACACCTGATTTTAGAACCATTTTAGTACACCTCTAGGGATATGGTAGTCAGCTTTCTGTTCCTGTCTTAGTTACTGTTCTGTTGCTGTGAAGAGACACCATGACCAAGGCAGCTTACAATAGAAAGCATTTAATAGAGGGCTTAACAGTTTCAGTGGGTTAGTCCATGTTCATCATGGGCAGGCATGACACTGGGGATGTAGCTGGAGAACTTAAATTCTTATCTGAAGGCGGGAGACAGAGAGAGAGACTGAGACTGGCCTGGCGCTGGCTTTTGGAACTTCAGATCCTGTTCCCAGTGACATACCTCCTCCAGCAAGGTCACACCTCTTAAGCCTTCCCAAATAGTTCTACAAACTAGGGACCAAATATTCACATACGAGCCTGTGGGGGCCATTCTCATTCAAATCACAACAGTTCCCATAACAAATACTTGAGAAAAATCAACTTTTAAAGCGAAAGCATTTGTTTTGGTTTATAGTTCTGGACATTCAGATGTATGATTAGGGGACTCTGGTGCTTTGGACCCGTGGCAGGGTAACACTTCATAGTGGGAGTGCTGGGGTGACAGAGCTGATGACTTGGTGGCGACCGAGTGTGACAAGGAGAGAAAGGCATTGGGATTCTGCCATTTGTTGAAGGGTGCATCTTAAGCCCTCCCATTAGCTCATACCTTTAAAAAGTTCCAGTCTACTTGGCCAGAATCCATCATGCTGCTGCAGAGTGGAGAAGGGGGTTGTGTAGAGGCCCAGCTTCTGTTAGGGTTGAAAGAGAAGTCTCAAAGGAGGGGAATGTTTCAGCTAGAGAAGTCTGTCTTTGGGGAGCCTGTACTGCTCTTGTCCATCCTTCTGCAGTGTTGTTTAAGGAATAGATCCTCCAAACCATAGGCTTTCTCTGGTAGGAGCAATTTAAACTACCTATTAAGATGATAAGCATAGGGGCCCCCTCTCCACCCCCAGGAAAGCAATATGTGAAGAGCTCCATAAGAGGGACCTTGGACAGTTTATTAAAAGGTGTCTTTGAGAGGCAAAGCCTAGGGATTTGTCCTGTTTACGTCTAGTCTTTGTTTTCACTTTTTGTCAAGGCCTGAGTCCAGATAACGTGCATTTGCTCTGCTTAGAGGCAGGACCAGAAGGGGTTGATAGGGCACGGGGGCGGGAGGGAATGGTTCCTTACATACACAGTGCAGTGGCAGCAGAAGTGTGTAAAGCAACAGTTAACAATAGCCCAACTTGTGGGGCCCTCAGACCATGGCCCTATCTGCTAGGAGTTTACAGTTCTTAGGTGTAAGAAGCAGTGTATCAAATTCACATAAACTACACTGTTCCTCTGTCTTAAGTTTTTTGTTGTGTTGTGATTTCTTTGGATTTTGTTTTCTCTGCAATGGTTTCCTGCAGTGGGCAGAGCTCTCAGGGTTAGTGACCAAGCGTGATGCTATCAGATGTTCCCCATTTGGTCATTTTGCTCAGTAATGTTGACCTACAGTTGTAGAGCATGCCACATTTTTACTCTGCCTTTCAATTTTTTTTTTAAAAAGAGTTGTCAGTCCTAAGCACAGTTGTTTTAAATGTCAAAGTAGTTCAGCACTGAGTCTCAGCATGGAAACATAAGGAGATAAAGTAGCCTATCAGTACCCTTTGGTCACACCCCAGACTGCTCAGAAAGGCATATAAGAATTTATATCTGTAGAGCTTCATAAAGTGACATTAATTTAGTGGTAAAGTTACTGACCTCAAACCTGTGTCCCTGTAGGTTTGGACAAATGCTAACAGCAATTTAAATCTAAAACAGAAGAGGGAATTTGATAAATATATGCCTGTTGCAGATTAATTGGTGACTATTATCCTGAACATTAGCTGTCTTTTGTATCCGAGGATCCAGGAGGTCCCTTGTGGACCTAGAAAGGCCTTGTTGTTTGGTGGCAAATAAAATGCACTCGTGCCTTCTGGGTCATGACTTCAGGGAGCCACAGGGTTGTTTTCTTAGTGTAGTTTTGCTTTTTTAAAGTTTTAAAGATGTTCTTAATTATGTATTTCCCTTTAATGCAGAGGCGAGTATATAGGGTGAGAATTTTCCTACATTTAAAATGAGAATCACGTGGATGACAGCCTTTCCTTGCCTCTTCTGGCTGATGTGGGTTCTGAGTGTCCAAATGGCAGGTTCCTTGGGTTCCAGCGTTTAGGGAGCTGTTTACTGACGTGTTCCCATGCCTTGCCACCTTCACGTGAGAAGTAGCTGCCTCTAGTCTCATCTTCCCCTTCAAGTCCCAGTGGGAGGGTTACAGGCCCATTGGAAACGCATGAAGACAACTCATCTCATCTGGTTTATCCTTTGGATTTCCCTTAATGGCAGAGTCTAGTAATGGTCTTCAGATGGATCTCAGTGATCCCCATGCCTCTGCCTGCTTGCCTGCGTGTTGACTTTGTTTCTAGGGTCCATGTAGGAGCAAAAGGGTTGCTGGCAGCATCTATCTTTTATCTCCTTTGATGTACCACCGTTCAGAACCAAGAGTAAGGGTTCTGTCCTGATGGCAGAACCAGCTTTCTAGAGGTCTCTCTCTCTCTATAGCCATTCATTCTGCTTTTCTGTTCTAGATATTGGCCATCTTAGACCATAGGTTCCTTAGACTCAGAGAGGAAGAACACAAAATGGTTCTTTTGAGGAAACATGGAGTTTCCTCAAAATAAAAGAAGATTGATGAAAGAACAAACAAACTCTCATCTTACATAGATGGACCATTCAGGGAATGAGGGAATCCCATTTTGGATATGAATATGGTGGAAGGCTTAATATATGACCTAGTTTTATTCCTCTTAGCAACACTGTGTCAGGGAATGAGAGACTTATAAGGGTCGTCTAGAAATAGCCAATCCAGGACGTGTGCAGCTTCCTTTGCTCTCCACTGTGAGCTCTCTGCCCTGGAAGCAGCTCAGGGCCATTTCTGTATTGTCAAAATGGTATTGAGCAGGCACATCAAATTAAAAACTTTTGAGATCACTCACCAAAATGGTTTCCGGTACAGTATGCCCCTGAGGGACATCACAGCACACAGCAGTTAGGCATCCATTTCATTGATCCATCGTTTTCATTAAAAAAAATTCAACCAAGAGAGGAAGTGCAGCCAACTGCCTGAATAGTAGAGAAGATGGGAGATGATATTTTGATTACATTAATCCGTATCCTGTTCATTCAGTTTGCCTCTGTCACTGCTGCTGGTGAAGTTACTAATGTGAACTAATTACATTTGCTCTGAAAAGCCAGAATTTTTAATGCATCTCAGCAAGAAAGGTTAATATTATCAATTTAACAGCTTGAATGGAGCACTGTGTGTATTGAACTTGAACTGTCCTAAAAGCTTGGTTAATAAAAACCCAGTCTCTTTGATAACTCACTGGATAAACAATATGGCTGAGATCTGGGCAATGTCTTCATCTTCTCTGTAACTTTTATGGAGATGGTAAGGGGTTAGCACTGGATGCAGGAGGGAGGGCTGCCAGTGTTTTCCTGATCCGTGGAGACGGTCTAAAGAGCAGAGCAGCCCACCCCACCCTCAGATGCTAGCAATCCTGTTTTAAAGAATCTATAACGTACAGCAGAGAGGCTTTAGAAGTTAGTCATTTCTCTGGCACAGACCCAGGGCCTGAAGACAGTGTTTTGGAAAGTGGAGTGTTCTGGGAGGGGCAACTCCTCTACAGGGACTTAAATTGCCCTGTCCTCTTGTCCTTCCACAGGGGACTTCAGTGATCCCTGATGTGTAATTATTTCCTACTGTCATGTGACTCACCCACTCAGCAGTAAATAAAGAGAATGGGAACAGCCTGCAGTTACCCTGCCACCCCCTCCTTGGGAGCCAACGTGTGCCATTCTCTGTTCTGTATTAAGCAGGGTGCTGAAGTGTTTGACCAGTGACATTTCGTTGGCCAGTTGGTTCCTTGGTGTCTTTCAGTGTAGAGATTAGGATCTGGTAGAGGATTTGGACCTTCGCATGCGGTCTGCCTGGGACAGCCTGTCTCTTGCCCTGAGAGTAGAGGAGTAAGTTGATAGGAGAGTCCTAGGTGGGATCCATCCAAAAGGGTGGGCTGAGTCACAGCACTCTGAAATATGATAAATACATCACATGGGGTCCTTGGCCTGAAGACGTCTTGTGCCATCGCTGCCCTTAAATGGTGCTGAGTAGGAACATCAAATTAAAAGCTCTCACAGTCATTCAAGATTGGGATTTTTCAAAAATAAGTATTTAGTTTTGAAAAGTGTCCTTAAAATGAAGAAAAAAAGGTTTTAGAATGACCCACTCCCCCATTGTATTTTTAAATGGACCAGCCTCTGGAGCTAGGAGTCTGAAGTGGGCAGAAGTCAGGAGCAGATTTTGAGGAGGTGTGGGGGGGAATGGGTTAGAAAGTGCCTTGACCTTCTACAACCTGCTTCTCACACTCAGTGTTTCAAGTCAGCCATTCAGGCTTGTGTCACTGGCCTACGTCGACAAGGAAAGACCAGCTCTTGTCTTTGATGTCTGTCATAGGAGGAACAGATTTCCTGTCCTCTTTGGAGTTCCTGCTCTCTTGTTTATGAAGACCTGTCACTCCTGTTTGGATGATGATCTGCGCAGTTGTCACAGTGCTTGGTCATGCCCTTGTGTATGGAACAAACTCAGGTGACAGTTGGCCAGTTCATACCTAACTGCGTCGGGGGAGCCCTGCAGTGGAAGAAATTATGGAGGCATTGAGGTCCCATGACCTGGGTAACACATAGTTTGTCCCACAGTCTGGTCCCTCTATAAGACTAGGAAGATACCCAGCGGATGAAGAGCTCCTGACTGAGTAGGTGTCAGAGTGACCAGTGAATCTGATATTCTGTTTACATGTATGCTGTTCTCTTGCCAATTTAGCTTGTTAGATGAAGGAGAGGTGAGTGCCCCACTGTGCTGACAGACAGCATGAGGGTTGGGTCTGGTAAATGCCATACAAAGTCTCTTCAAGAGTAAGTTGGTAGATTGTCCCATAGAACTTTAGTTCTGGGATGTGTAGTGTTAGGCAGCCGTGTTTATCATTACTTCATAAACATTGTTGTCCCCTACCTGTTTCAGAATTTGCGTGGGTAAACCCCGTTTTCATTATCAAATGAAAGACCACACTAACTGGAAAATCAGTTTGTGCATTGTAGCTAACAGTCAACATTCCTCTGAATCTCATCTCCCAGTATGCAGTCATTTCCCCATCATCCTCACCTTGTTAGGTATGTATAATTAACCCTCGTCTGTAGTAAAGTCTGTTACCTCAAAACCTTTGCTGAAGACTTGTCAGCCTCTAAAATGGCCATACTTTGAGCCTTCACACCTTCCCAGCTTCTTAAACACAGTTTCACAAAGAAGTGGAGGGAAATAAGGACCAAACCCTGAAGTCTATTTTGCCACTTAAATTCCAGTTTATGTGCGTCGAAAAAAATAGTTGTAACTTTGAGCGTGAGATCAACATGCTCACTGCGTTTATGCCATGACTCTGCAGTGGGTAAATGGGCTGCACTCTTCGTGGGTCTCAAAAGTTGACCTGAGTTAATGGTTAGCTCAAAACTATGCAGACGGTCCAGGAAAATGGTGGCAGCTGATGGACAGGTGTGATGGTCTGATCTACGGGACATGGATGCTCACCCGTGTACTACAGCCTCATAGTCACTCTGCACACATCCTTTTTTTCATCATTTCCTTCAAAGCCAAGGTTTAATTGGGTATTTATTCCAAACAGACTGGTCAATGATTAGACATTATGTTTTCTGATACTACATAGAAGATCCTCGGTAGCTAGTGGAACTGACTGACAAAACTTTGTCTTTTGAATCTGCATTATACACACGATGTTTGTATGAAATAGAAGGTAGTCTGTGAAAAAGTGATATTTTTGCTGAAAGAAAATAGTAACCTTAGAACAAGAGCTGTAATCTGCACACCATAGGAGTGTGGCGACTGTGCCTGGACTCTGCCAAGCCCTTCAGCTCTGTACTGTGATGAAGGCCAAGGTCTCAATGCCTTCAGGTACCATGGAGATTTCTGGATGTGGAAGACAGTTCAAGCCTGGGTATTACTTTTTACTGAAAACAATGTTTGACTCATATTATTTACTTTAAAAAAATAAAAGCTTTGGGTTAGTAACCTTAATGTTGTAAAATATCTTAGCATTCCTGCCTTTGTTTTGCTTGGCATGTGGTGCATTTGCTCCAATTTACACACCTGTGTGCACACGATCGAGTCACCCCTGCACTCAAGGGCTTATTAATGCTGCTTTGTAGTCTTTCCCTTGGAGACTGTCATGGCCATGGCTAATAAGATGATGAATGGGACCACGAGGAAAAACAGGCAAGAGAAGCATTTAACAGGTTGAGGATCTGAATCGTTTGAGAAGAAGAAAAAAAAAAAAACAGTAAACAGGAAAGCCAAAGAAAAGTAAAGTAGGCCATCCCCACTGAAACCTGAGGTTCAGAATTTGCGGTAGCCTTGCTGACAAGCTATGGTAGAAGCTGAAAGGGTTTTGTGGTTAGTTTTGTATAACATAGAAATCGATGTGTCTGAGAGCAGTGGGATTTCAACTTTGAAGGATATAAGTTCAACAAAGGGAAGTGTTACATATAATTAAGATGTGGCTTGCTGTATCTGTAGGGTAAAGATTTGGTTAGCCATATATTGAAGGCAGGAAAAAGATGTCTAGTAAAATGTCTGTGTTGGGGGCTCACATAAGGGCTGCTCAGGAAAGACATTCTCTAGTCCACCTTGTTTAAACTGAACACTCGGGTTAGGAAATACTTCTTCCCATTCTCCTCCTTTCTCCACATGCCTCCTCCCTTATTCCTTAAGTCTCTGTAAAGAGATTGAGTGAGACTTCACTGTGTTGGGGAAGCCATTTTGCCAGAAGTATTGTATTCCAGGAGAGGATCCAGTTGGCTGGCAAATAAATCTATTGATGATCTTAAAACTCTCACAGATAGAAAGACCAAAGACTGATACTTAATAATGTTTTATGCTCTAAAAACATTTTCACACTCTGAACTTCAAGTTTGATTCATTGGTACTCAGTTGTGGTAAGAGGAAGAAGGCCTTGTACCATAGGGTGGTTGTGTGTGACGACAGATTGTCACATACTGTTCTAAAGCTACAAAGGAAAGAATTGTGGGAATTTTTTACTATGAAGATTTGGGCTGCATTTGAGGAAGTAAATAAGTTTTCTATAGATTGAGCTTCACACAGTGTGTCTACACATTAAAATACTACATGAAACTAGGCGTGGCAGCACATTCCATTGGTTCCAGCATTCTGTTGGTGGAAACTGGACGTTCATACCATCAAGGCCAGCTTGGGCAACAGACTAAATACAGAAATAAAATAGAAACAAAAATATCACAAGGTACTTCATAAGCGTTTAGTTAATTTTAAAAATTGTGCTTTGTAGATTTCATTGGAATGTAACATTCATTTCTAAACTGGCCTCCTGATCCTGTGTTTCTTCATCCTTAGAGGATGGCTGAAGACTGTAGATTTTCTCAGGAGCAATGTTAAGAATCATCATCAGGAAATAAAATCAGGGGCAGAGATGGTTCAGAGGGTAAAGGTACTTGCCACCAGGCACCCAAGGAAACATGGTTATGTCAATCATGATTTCATAATAAATAGGTTATTTTTAGTCTTTTTTTCAAATTCCTCTTCTGCCAATGACTAGGTTGTAGCTTTTGAAAACAGCACAAAGTAGATGTTATTTTAAATAGAAGAATTTTTTAAGAAATCATTTATTTTTGATGAGATTTAGAAATGCAAATCCAAGAAATCATGTTTCCATGACACTGATATGTCATAAGGTTATTAGAGTGTGCTTGTGAGGTCACTGGAATTATCTTGTCCTTTAGAGTAGGGCTGGGTTGGTGATTCATGTCTTTTCATTGATGCTTTCATTATATAAATACACACTCAGTGCCCACCGGGGTCTGGTATTGACGTGTGTCCTCATGTGTATGCAAGGGGTGTAGTAAGGATAATGTGACATTGGAGCTGGCTTAAACTGGATCCTGGTAGTCGAGAGGAGTCTAGGTCTGTGGTGTTGTGGTGCCCTGAGAATTAAGTTCGTGGCCACCACTCTTTGGAGAATTGCATGTGCTATGTAAAGATCATAGACTGAAACTATCGGCTGGGTTACTCAGATTCATTTGTGAAGAACATTTTCATGTTTTGAGTCTTAGAACTGCACTAAAATCTATAGGCCTGTCAACAGTCTCAGTTTTCGGGATTTTGAGGAAGCCAGAATTCTCACGCTTTGCTGTGGAGAGCATAAAATGGTTCAGCCTTCACGGAAGGCAAATTGGCACAATCTGCCAGTTATAATTGTATGTACCTCTCCATGTAGAAGTTCTCCTTCAAGAGATTTATCTTAGAAATACACCTGCTTGGGCATGGACTGCAGGGTTGTTTGTGGTAGTAACAGGCTGGAAACAGCTTACTTCAGAGGGCAACTGGTTAATGCATGAAGATAAATGGATGAAATGGAATATGTGCTGCCTCTCAACAAAGCCTATCATGGTGTGAATAGGTACTGAGGAGATCCAGGCAGGATTCTAAGCAGAAATCACAAGGCGTACATGGTAAAGTAGAGTAAGAAGCAAGGCTATTTGCATTTGGTTATACTTTTGTAGACTGACATTAGCAGGGAATCCTAGAAACTGATAAAGCACTGTGTATTGCATGGGGTAGGTGGGGAGCAGACTAGATGGGAGCAGGGATGAGGCTTCGTGTTTATCTTCGTATTGATTTTATTTTAAAGCTGTGCTTATGTAGTAGACATAGTTTCTGTGCTACGTCCTGGTTAGATCCAGTGGCTTTGGAATGTACCATAGGTTGGTACAAGACAGCGTTCTTCTTGCGAAAGTGGAGGGTGAGAACACACACTCTCTTGAGTAGGTTTCTTTTTTACTGACAGTGTTTCTCCCATCCAAGTGTACTAACCAGCCTGGCCCTAGAGTGGAAGGGATCGGTCATGTTCAGTGTGCTATGGCTGTCGTAGGCTGGACAGTGTTTCTCAAAGAAAGCCCCTGTCAGTCCCTGCTCTACCCCATGTTCCTTAGAGTCCTGAGTCTTTGTGTGTAGAGAGGAAGGAGCATTTCCAGACAGCGTGTCTTTCCTGTTTACTTGTCAGTCATAGGGCTAAGAATTGAGTATGTCCTTAGGGCTTTAAAAGAACTTGCCGATTATGGTTGTTGAGTATTACTTTTTTGAGAGCAGAGGCCCCTAGGTGCATCTGGTAAGGAATTCTAGGGCCTCAGTGGGTGTGTTTTGCTAATTTTTTTGAACCTGTTTTGGCGCTTGAACCTGTTTTTTTTTTTTTCCTTCACTAATTAGGGTTGGCGAAGAAAGTCTTTGAGCATTGAAATGTTGCTGTGTTATTCTTTCTCCCTATCTTTTGAGTTAAATCTGCTTTTTTTTTTCTGAAGGACAAACTTGTAATTCACTAGGTGCATGGATCATTATCCTAAATTCAAAATAGCATAACGCCAGATGTTCAAGAGATGACATAAATTTAGTGTAATAGAAATTGAAGGTAGTGACTTCAGCAATTTCCTCTTCACTGTATATTCCCATCCATTTCTGTTTATTTGCATGTTATTGATAGTTTAGACATTGAATATCCCCCAAGTCCCTGTTGATGCCCTTGAGAGCTTGGGGATCCTTTAGGAGGTGTGCTCTATGGAAGGTGTTCAGGTCTTTGGGCCTTTGCCCTCTAAGGGGATTATGGGATCCTAGGGTCTTCCTCTTTTGCTTCCTGGTTTGTGAAGTGTGAGCAGATTTACCGCTTTCCTTGAGTTTATAGCAATCCCCTTGCTTCCGCCTCCTAAGGGCTGAGCTTACAGGTGTGTAATCTCATGATGAAGGCCACCATGACTGGCATTAATCTCTGTTTTTGATTTACCTTTTCCTGTTAGGGAATGATCCTTCTACAACAAAACTGTTTTCTTGATTATGCTTCCGCACGTACCATTTTAGAAACTTTTAACTACTAAGTGTCATCGTCAGCAAGAAATGCGTACAGTGAAAAGATGGGGAGCCAATTATTATTCTTTCTCTCGTAAAATGTGAGGATTTTAATATCTGTAACAAGTCCTGTTAGTAATTCTTAATGTGCACGCTTGCCTTTGTCATCATTTGACTGACCTTAAACTCCTGGTCCTTTTGCCCTCCCCCTCCCAAGTGTATCACATGCCCAGTTTACAGCTGTATCTTAAACATTTGTATTGCTGTTGGCTCTTGGTGACACAGAGTGTTGTGGGTCACTCTGACATTTAATCAAGTTGAACAGCTAGCTCTTAGAGAATGCTGAGCAGGTAACCTGAGAGTTCCATACCTAGTCACCTAAGCAAGAGGTTTCATCAGGATTAATTGATTAATTTCTTAAGACCTCTTTTCTATTTTTATTTTGTCTTTTAATTTTCTTTTTTTTCCCAAGAGTTCATTTAGCCACTGTGGCTTTGCTCATTATTTACTAATGAACAGTTACAAATTGTTTGTATGTTTTTATAATTAGAATGCGATCACCATCGCCTACCAGATGAGCTGACATTGTAATGACATGAAGTCAGTAACAATTACGCCTAACAGGAAAATTAATTATGGAGTCCTATCATCCCATATTTTGTCTAAGATTAGATTTGGCTGCTAGCAGGCTGCCTGTGTGGGCACAGCATGGCTAGCATTTCTTCCTTGTGGCTGAAGCAGCTCACAAGGGTGCTCATTCTGTCATTTGGGGGCATCTTTGATCACTTTATAATTTTTTAATTTTTTTTTTTTTTT
>LOEQ01000808.1:304584-331883 GCA_001685075.1 Bramus lutescens | reverse complement strand
GTCTGTATGGCTGAGCAGTGTGGCTGTTTTACTCTCTGATCTTCAGGCAAGCTTAATTTTTTAAAATATCATTACAGATGTTCAACATGAAGAGCGTCACCTTTGTCTTTACTTGGAGTGAACTTTGTGGATGTTACTGTTTCACAGAAATATGTGAACAAGCCATAGAGAATTTTGTCCTCCCTGTTTTTACAGCTTCCTAGTCCCTCAGACTCTGTCCATGTAAACAGAAAATACAGTGACTTCCACATGGGAGCATTTATGGGAAGATTTATCTCAAGTCCAGTTTGTTTTTCCTGAGAGGTCCTGTGAAGCAGGGACTGGGAGAGACAGACAGAACTAGCTAAGCATCTAGAAGACTGTGGGCTGTGTGCTGTAGATGGCTTGCAGCCCGGAGCTTCTGTGCCCAGAAGAGACGTGTAGGAAGCGGGGAAGGGGACCCCACCAGTCTTGACTCTCATAGAAGTAAGGCAGGAAATAATATTAAAACCTTTGGCTCCTTTCTAAAACCTACTTTTCTCTCTTCCTTTTATGTTGAATCATTATCCAAGTGAATCACTGGCTGGAGTTCCTACCTACTACTATAAATAATGGGTGTTCAATTCATTTATCTTACAACGCTTAAAACAAAAGCATAAAGTTATTTTTGCTTAAACATAAGGGGAGCATCATACTAATATTCTTGTTGCCTTTCAAGAAGTATTGCACCCAGAAAACTTGAATATATACAAATAAAGCCATTTGTAATCATTACACTGATAGTTATCCCACAACTTCTTTTAAATTGTTGTAGCTGTTAGTTCATGGCAGGGTGGTTTGAGGTTGGTGATAGATTGTTGGTTAAAACATACGCAACATGCCTGATAAGCTTTTTGAACTTTTGTTCCAGTTTTGGATTCAGGTATATAGGTGGGCACTGTGGGTGTGGGTGCAGGTCAATGGAGGTCAGGGAATGACCTGGTAACATTCCCTAGGTTCCACTTACCTCCCCGGTTTTTTCGAAAGTTAACTGACACAGCTCAGCAAGTAGGGGGTAGCCTAGCCAGCCAGCCAGTGAGCCCTGGGGATCTATCTGCCTGTCTACTCCTTCAGTATCGGAATTACAGGTTTATGCCACTGTACCTGCTTTTACGATGTGAACTCTGGGATTGAACTCAGGTCTTGGTATTAACAAGGTTCATTCTCTCAGTGCCTACATCATCTTCTCACGATGCTCTGAAGACACCATAGATGCTTTTATCCTTTTCCTTTAGCATTTAATTCTTATGTTAACTTTATTAAGATGTGTACTTTTTTTTAATTGTATTTTGCACCCAAAAGGGTGAAGCGAGGAAGATTGGTGATCTGTTCAGCTGAAAATTCTAGTTGAGCATTTACTTCATAACGTGTGATTGGTGGACCGTGTCAAAGGACAGCAACCCCAGAGGACCCTTGAGTGTCACATGTCAGTCACATGGATAATAAAGTACAGGATGGAGTTGGGAGCCATGCCAAGGGAAAGAGCCAGTCACAAAAGACTAAAGGCTCATTCCTCCTTAACTTGTAATAGGTCGGTAGGAATGCATGACCGACAAAGGCTGATTGTGTTACAGGAAGTGATTATTGTCCTGAGGTGAGATACAGTTTGCAGCCGAAAGGACAGAGTGAATTCATGCTCATCATTGCACTGTGTGGCAGTTCTGTACAAACAGAAGGTTAGATTTGGAAGAGAAGTAGAAGGTAGAGTAGAAATCTCCTGTGAGGCTCTCCAGTTTCCTGTCTAGATGGAGGGCCTCATGGGGCAGCATGTGAGATTGGATGAGGATGGACGAAGTAACTTGGATAGTATAACCCTTGTCCTTCTTAGAACCAATGCAGTGTTAAGAAGACACTTTAAAACCCTCCTCCCCTGTTACCTTAAAAATGTCCAAATTTACTTAATGTAAAGCGCTAGAGTCTGGTTTTTCTTCTGAGTAGTCCTTATTTGTTTGCTGATACATTGAGCATTAATTAGTAGAGTATTGTAGATATGGAGAACAAGGAGTCCAGCTTTTATATTTTTCTCTGCTTGTCTCAAAGAGAGGGCAAGGTGACAAGTACCCAGACGAACACCCATCATGAAAGGAACTTAGTGTTTTTAAAACATTTTTATTTATGTAAGAGACCAGAGACCTCTCCCCAAGTGAAACATCATAATGAGATTTGTCTTTCGAATTTTTTTTAAATAGCATAAATGTAATTTTAAAATATGGTTTTTGATCTGATGTCTGTTTTGGAAAGAAACATTTAAAAATAGTCTGTGTGTGGCCACTGTATTGTAAGGATAAATTAGGTGGGCAGTCGTTACCCAGGTTACCAGTTTAAGATGATTATAACTGATCCAAATTATAGGCTACACACACACACACACACACACACACACACACATTGTACATTTATATATATATATATATATCAGTCATTTATAGTAATATTTCTAGGAAAATAAGTAAAAGCAAAGAGGAGAGGTCAGACTCCCAGAGCTCAAATTTTAAATATTATTCTTTATAATTACTAGTTTTTCTTATGGGAAAGTTGGAGTGTCGATTGTGGGTGTTCTGGGCAGGTACTGTGTGCGTACATGAACTTTCTCGGCTCAGTTAGAGTAGCTGTTTTGTTAGGAGTTGACTCTTTGGAAAGTCCAAATATGGGTTTGAGTTTAACAGGCCTTCGAAGTGGATGTCTCTGTGTGCTGAAGCTTTGTAAACACGCGGAGCTTTGTTCGGCATTGTATAACATGTATTGATTTTTCTTTTTACTCTCCAGAAAACCTCGGGTCTTTCTTTTCTCTGTTGATACAAAGGCTGGTCTGTTCCCCAGGATCACTCCTGGGGAACCTCTAGGGCCAGGTCACTACTGTTGAAAGCGTCTAAATTCTCCAGATCTCCCCTTTCCATCACAAAATCCCACCAGTAGCACAATTTTATATTGAAGCTACTTTTGTCCAACAGAAGTGCCTATTTATCTCCGGCAGACCCAGCTGTCACTAGTGAAACATGAAAATTAGGTAATAACAAGAAGTCTCCCCTCTAGGAAAAACAAGTCCTTAAAAAAATATCTTGTATGTCAGTAAACTCAACCATTTCAAAAGCATTTTCAAAGATAGCTAATGAAGGTGGAGGCCTGTGTACACTCACTTTTGTGCCATCAGACACTTCTCTTCCTGATGTTGAGCAGTGTTAGGGCTGCCTTGTACCCTTTAAGTCACAGACTCAAGTTAACTCTTGGTGTTAGTGATACTCAGAACGCACTTCTAGAAGAAAAGAGATGCTTAGTCAACGCTTTCCTATAGTATAGCAGAAAGATAAGCGGTTTGCCCAAAATGGCAGTTTAGATACTGTTATTTTGACAGAAATATTAGTGTCTTACTACCCTTTACTAAATACTTATAGCATAGGATATAAACTCTGATGCATAATATTCTATGAAAGAAGCATCCTTTGTCTCATATCCCTTATGCTGTGCTGACATCTTCTGTAGTTAATGTACAGAGACATGAAGGAAGGGAACTTTATTAGTACACTCTTATTTCTTTAGAAATCAATTCCATCCCAAGAAAGCACCCTGGAATCTGGTTCTCCTCAAGGTGGACTATTTTGAAATATGTACATTTAGTCTTTCCTGGATTCAAATACCAGTGCTTTTGCAAAAAGGTGTGATGAGAGGGTGGTGGTAGATGGGGATTTTAGCTGTGAGACAAAGCAGCATGTTCAGGGTGAAATAGCTGGCTCAAATGTATGTATGGGTTGTGACAGCTGTCCCTCTCATTTCTGTCAAGAGAGGAGATGGCATTTAGAGCTTGCAGTGTGCTCTGAGTTCAGCTGTGTGACTGTACAGCAGTGTCCAGGAGTTGTGGTTTATAAGGTAAATGTCTTCCAGATATTTTTCTCCAGGTCATTTAGAAAGATCAATCTAGCATGTGCAGGTCTTGATCCATGGTCATAATTTGGGGTTGTAGTAGATAGCACGCACTCCAGGACAGTTTTCAGGCAGGTACAGACTTCATGTCAGCTGTGTGAGGTGATTTCCCCCCAAAATATATGAATATATTACAAAATTTTGTTCTATGAGCAGAAGTTGTCCATGGTGGTCCTCAGGTTGTTCAGGTGTGAGAAAGAACTGTGCCTTCCACAGAGTTCTGTTAATGACTTAATGATTCTCTACAGTGAGCCTATTACTATTTTTATATACAAAATGGACTTGAAAATTAACTGGCATACAGACTGTCTCCATCAGGCAGCAACACTGTCTGTACAGTTCCATCTCTACAGTAAGGTGACATACAGCATGTTTACATACAGCCGTGAGAACCATGGTGCAAATGTGTGCTGTAGGATCAGTAACAACTTTCAGAATGGAGTAATTTCAGAGTGCTTTGTTTACAGCAGTTTGGGAAACTTCTTGAAATACCAAGTGACCTTAATTCACTGTAACTCTCGAACTGGAAAATGTGCCCAGTGTGTCCTTGATCAAGAATCCTCACCTCCTCACCCTCGCTGTTTTTGTAGACATCAGCATTCCTGCTGTGTAATCAGTGATCTCCCCACCCCTGCATCCTCCTCCAGCTGCTCTCCCACGCTCTGAGTGGGTCCCTTGCCTTAGCATCACTTAAAGTTTGAACCAGAAACCATGCGTATTCCTTGACCTTAACCTCACTATGTACTTGCTCAAGGAATAAGTGGATCTGCTGATGTCTAACTACTAAATCATACTTAAATTTCATAATATTTAACCTCCTAATCCATAAGTGAAGTAAGTGGGGAAATTGAAGTTGAAAAATTGATATTGCAGCAGTAATAGATGGTTTGGAAATGGGAAAATTCAAAAGAAGTATTGTGAAAGAGGGTAGTAGAAGAATACCATACAGAAAATGGCATCCTGTGTTGCTTTAACTTTGTTCTAGGCTTAAAGGAAACAATTGTATTTTTTTATCTTAAAATCGTTCACATGCATCAGTAGGTTGAAAACAATATGCAAATTCTTATGTGTCATTTTATTATATATTAGTGTGTGTTTCTTAGAGAAAAGGTTTGTTGTTGCTTAAATTTGGGAATCTTCTGTATTGCCCAGGCTGTTTTCTAAGTACCTGGGGCTGCAAGTGTTCTCCATCATACTTGGCTAATGTAACTGGAAAGCTGTATTCTAAGAGCCATCAGTTCTAGATGGAACAGTTCAAATGTTTGTGGATAACTCGTGATTTCTTTCTTGTAATTTCAATACCTCTAGTGAGCAAAATCCAAAACTGCATTGAAGTTAGTGAAGACATCTAAACCAGAGATAGTACTGAAGTCGATGCCTGTGCCTCTGCAGTGTGGTGGACATCCATGTTTGTCCTGACCTGTGGAGGTGCATGGGGGCAGGTGGGGATGTATTTGGGGTTACTGCTTGTTTTATAAGCTCACCAAAATGTTGACCTTAGGAACTGCTGTTGATGATTCAACGGTTAAGAGCACTGACTGTTCTTCCAGAGGATCTGGGTTCAATTCCCAGCACCCATATGGCAGCTTACAACTGTCTGCAACTCCAATCACAGGGGATCTGACACCTTCACACCAATTCACATAAAATAAAGTTAAATTATTTTTTTAAAGCAAAGAAAAGAAATGAGAATTTAGTGAGCAAGCCCTCCATTGCTTAAGCCTGTGTTTGCTAGCCTTGCCTCTACCAAGTGATCTTAGTTGAGAGTCTCGCATGAAATCAGAGATGTTGTTCATGTAGTTTTCTGTCTAATGGAGATATTTGTTGATCAAACCGGTTAATTGCCTCTTTGGTGGCTACCCATTACATGTTTGGTCTTGACATAGCTGGTGGGTCTTAAAACTGGTGTAGTCAAGTGCTTGCTCATCTGGGTTTATTTGATCACCATCTCTTAAGAATCCCATTGAAATCCTAAAAACACAATTCTGGGGTATCTTTGGGAATACACCCATTTCCCCCTTGTTTATGGAGTGCTGGTGTTGGAAGGAGTTTCCCACATTTTTAATGTTGCCTCTTCCAGTGTGGGTGTCAAAGCTTGTGCACATGCTCCCTCCCCCTCTCCCCTGTGTGTGGTGGGGGGGAGGGTTCAATTGTGGTCAGTGGACACCTATACCACACAAGCAATGTTTCCTTGAAAGGAATGACATGATGTGTCGTTCCCCCTTGCCCTGCACAGGAGACATATTCAATGCTTCACTAGTCCCCAGGCTGCAGACGGAGTCCTATTTTAGATATTTTAGAGCTGCGTCCTCCAGATGGCTCTGGTGACTGCTCAGAAGCCCATTCAAGAGGAAGAAAATCCCAGTTCCCAGTATGTGGACAGTTAGTGCCTAGTGGAGACTGTTGGCCCTTTGTAAAATTGGTCATCTGTGGTGGCAGATATTAAGCTGTTACTTAGTAACATATTTAATAACTTTATTTTCCTTCTGAACCCTCCACTGGGTTTGACCAACCAACATGTGAGGCATTCTCAGGTGCCCAAGTTGGGCCTATAGTTCAGGGTTGGAACGCTTGCCTAGCATGTTGGAGGCCAGGTGGCATGGTGCCCTATCATCTGGAATAGGAGATTCCTTCCCACCCCTGATCCCCAGTATCTTGCTTATAATTGCTTTAAAAAAATCCTCTGTATACAGCATTGCTCTTCTGACAAAAATATAGACCGAATATTCACTTGCACTAACACAGGCACTGAGTAACCAGAGAACAAAGCCAAATCCACGAAAGCAGTCTAGTAGTTTAAACAGCAAACGGGTGCTAAGGAAGAAAAAGAAATAGGAACAGTTTTTTAGGGGCAGGGACTTCGAATTGAGTTCTCAGAGACCCTTTAAAACATAGCTTTTATTAGCTTTCTTATTTGACAATGTCATTCATGTTGTAATGCATCAGGATTACTTACACACACACCCACACACACCCACCATCACCTCTGGGCTTCCTCTCCCCTTGTGAGCCTTGTCCTTTCTTCTCTTACATTCTTCCTCTGTCCCTCTGGCCAGCCACCAGTCCTCCCTCCCCTCCTTCCCTTTCCTCCTTCCCTCCTTGCCCCGCTTAATTTAACCAGGAATATCTGTGTGAGTGTGGTTGAACCTATCTTTTGGAGCCTGATGGGCTCAGCGTGGATACCATCAGAGAGAGCCCTTTCTGAAAAGGGGATGTTTGCCCTCAGATGTGGGGAGGAGCCCTGGTGTGAGAAGATCTGCTACTAGGCTCACTCACTCACTTCACAAATATTTGTTGAGCACCTGTCTGTGCCAGGCACTGTTCCCAGTGCCAGCGACATAGTGGGGTACGTGGCAGGAGGTAATCTGCTCTTGTATGTGTGGTGTTTAGAGAGTGTCTAGTGAGACTTACAGGAAGAGACAAAGGACCTTTAGGAAAGAATAGGAAAGTGAGATGTTAAAAGGCCTCTGTCCTGAGGGTATAGAGGAAGTGAGGCCCTTTGTATGGAACCCTGATAAGGGGCCTTGACCTCTAAGAGGAAACAGTGGGTTCTGAGCTATATTATGTTCATGAGACGAGAAAGCTGTTGATTTTAGAAGCCTCCCGGAGGAGGCTGTGGCCCTCCTGTAGAACAGAAATGAGTCTGAGGCCAGCATGGTAGTGCAGAGTTGGGAGAAGCTACCAGAGCCCAGAAGTGCAGACTGGACTAACGCGTGGATTTACCCCTGAGTAGCCAAGAGGAAAGTAGATTGGTGTGTCCCAGTCTGGAAGTTACTTTGTTTGTGAGGGAAGTTTATATGCCTTCAGGGAACTGAGGCTGCGTTCCGTGCTCAAGAAATGTGTTGATGGTTAATTCCGAATGTTTAGCCGTGGACCTGCTCAAGAAATGTGTTGATGGTTAATTCCGAATGTTTAGCCGTGGAGTCAGGTTATTTTACATTAAAGTCCTCTGCACCTGAATCCAGAGTGTAATTCATGGACATCATCATAGGCACCTGCTTCCTTTACCCAGAAAGAATGTTTGTGGTCTCAGAGTCAACAGGTCTCACAGTTCTTCCTAAAGAACAGCCAGCAGGTCATACAAAGCTTCAAAAGAAAATCCAAACAGCTGCGGGTTCTAGGCTGTCCCTCATAAAGCTTGTCCCAGCAAGGTAGGGCAGGATGGGCTGGTGGCGTTAAAGGCAGACTGTTCTAGAAAAGTACCCTGCTTTCCTAGTAGACTCTGGAGCCCCAGTTGTGTTCTGTAAGAGTTAAGGGAAGAGCTATCTAAGCTATCTGTGGTTATGGTCATCTTTGCAGAAGCCTGCTCTGGAAAAGCCGCAAAAAGCCCTTTGTTTGCCCCCCTCTCTCACCCTCCCCCACACACCATTAAGGCGCACACCTCTGTATTCCGTTGCCTTCTCCTTCTGTTAACACTATTTCAGAAGATGGGAACAGGCTTCTGCATTCAGAACGGTTTCTGAGGTAAGACAGTAAGGATACTGGGTTTTAAAAGCCATTAGCCTCTCACTAACCTTGGGGATTCCTGACCTTCCTTGGGACTTTCCAGACCTCAACATTCTGCAAAAAACAGGCTCTCTGAATTGTGGAGGCCGCAAAAGCCAGGCTAAGGTAGCAGTGAAAACAGGCATGGGCTGGTGGGGAACACCTGCCCAGAGGGAGCTCGGTGACTGCCAATAGAAAAAGAATATTAGGAGTTGAGATTGCTCCTCAGCTCCTAGGATTTTTAACAACCTGTGTTAGGTTTAGGTGTGATGATACCAATATTTAAAAATATATCTTCTGGGAAATATACTGCCTCCATTAGCACAGTTTGTCGATCTGTAATAAGCCAGCAGCCCCTGTTTTACTAAGAACCTTTTCAACAATTTTTAATAAAATGGCAGGGAACGAAAAGATGGAATGTGTGCCAGCAGATAGAAGTTCCTTTAATAACATGGTAGGTGTTGGTGTTAGTATTGGAACCTCCCAGGCAGGCAAGCAGCTCTGAGAAATACCCTGGTAGCCTGTGCCTGGCTTGAGCAAGGGACCAGCTGCCCTACAGAGGCCCCTGCAAGCTTCCCAGAGGACACAGAGGCCGAGCTGATGTCTGAGCACTTCTCTTTGTTTTGGTTGTTTTCGAGCTGTCTTGGAAAATACGGACACAAACCCAGTCCCAGTCCCTGCAGCTGCTAGAGCTTTTTATGAATGAGGCCCAGAAGGGGGAGGAGAGGGCTTGCATTACACCAGCCTTTGGGTAATACAATTCATTCACTTGCAGCCATCCAGTCCGGGCTTTATTTTAAAGGAAATTGCTTGTTTATTTGACAATTCAGATGAGCCACTCCCCAACCCCACCCCAGGCAGCGCTGTCCATAAGTTCAAACACTAAGTTGGTGAGGACATTAAAGCTTGTTTTTTGAGCATTTGCTCAGTTGAGTTGGGTGAGGTAGTAGGAAAGGCTAATTAAGAACAGAAGGAGAGGCCTGGCCTCCTCAGGGATCTTGGTTTCTTCCCTGTTCCCGTGGTACAAGAGGAGAAGCAGTGGAGGCTTTTTACTGAACCCTTAGACCCCTGGGAGCCATAAAGAGTGGAGTGCTTTTGGCAAAGTGATACCTCCCTGAGGCCTGCCCAGGTCTAAATGTGCATTCTTACCCTGTATCTTGGCTCATTTCCCTATCCTGCACTGGCATTTCTTTATCTGTGGCATTTAAGGCCCCATTTTTGTGGCCTCTAAAATCAGAATTGAAAAGTATACGACAAGGGCTGGTCCTCTCCCCACCACTGCTTCCTGCTGGGAGCCGAACAAAGAGACCAGCCATTGTCCTGAGCATAAATGAACCTCTATCAAAACAAGAACCCATAGAGAGGGGCAGCCTGGTTACAGCTGCCTGTGTGAACCCAACAATGATCCTCCTTCCTCACAAAGAGTACTTTGAGGTCAGAAAGAGACCATTCCATTCCTTGATGGCCATCCTGGATGTGGAGAGATACTCCCCTCACCCCCCACCCCCACTCAGCACAGATCTGCTGGCTGTGTCTGCCACCCTCATACAGTGATTTCTGGTTCGTGTTCATGACCATGATTTTAAGAAAGACCATTCTCTATGAATATTGTGCCCCCTTTAGTGTGTGTGTGTGTGAGTGTGAGAGAGACTTAAAAGTTGCTCAATCACAGAACCTAAGAACTCCTCCCTTGTGTAAGGGGGACAGAATAAAGGTGAAAGCAGTGACCCTGGGTGTCTTGAGCTTTTAATTAAGTATCATGAATAAAAAGATGTTTTTTTTAGGACATCTGCCAGCTAGTCGCTACAAAGACTATCCAGATGTCGGTGGACTGCAGCACCTGTTGCTTTTCCTGCTCATACTCTGATGCTGTATTAACACACTTCATGATGACCTGAAGCACCACGCAAGGTGTAGGCACTCAGAGGCTTTTCTTGTAACCATAGTTTTACTCTTGTGCAGAGTCATGTGTAACATCCTGTTATCACAGTGAGGACTTTTCCAAACCCGGAAATGCCACATCTGAGTTGTTCTTTGCTTTCCTTGCCCTGAAAGGGGAAGGGGGCCAGTTGTTAGCTATTTCACTACAGGAGTAGGCTCTCTGAGAGGGAGTGAGATCAGGAGTTGATAGCTGCATCTAGCTAGTCTCTGGTCCTTCCTGGCCAATTGCTCTTTCTGGATAATGTGAGTGTTTACACCCATTGCTCTTGACAGTGCCCTGGCAGGGAGAATTGCAGGCATACAGTATGTATGAACTCCGGCTTGCTGTGGTGACCATGGAACTCAGGGAGGATTGTGCTTCTTAAAACCCGGAGTGAACATCTGGACTAGAATAGCCAGTGATCTGACAGCAGACTGTGGCTGGTGATTCTGATCCAAGGTTTTAACCCAGTCTTATAGCTAACAGCAGCAGGTCACTTTCCTGCCTCATCTAGGACCTAAGGAGACCTTTGGAGGTCTTCCAGACTTGAGGTCGGAGGTCAGAAAGGAGGTAGAGCAAGGTCATGAATTGTTTCCTCTGTGACTTCATGTGGTAGTTTCATAGTTTCTGGCCATAAATATTTGACCTTTTTATCCATTTGAAAAAGTGTGTGTCCATATCGATGACAGATACTAATTTCATTCTTCTTCAAGTGGACATCCTCTTTTCCACTTCATTCTGTTCCCAGCTTAGGTGTCTTATTTTTCTGTCAGTACCATACTCTTTAGGTGACGATAGCATTGTAATAAACATGTAATAAACTATTTTTAAATTTTGTTTTGGGGCATTTTTGTTCTTGTTAATGACACAGTGTCTCATATTGTTTAGGCTGGGCTTGAAATCTCCATCCTCCTGACTCCACCTTGCCAGCATATTTTGAAGTCAGATGATGCTTTACGCTTTGTTCTTTTTACCCAAGATTCCTTTGGCTACTAGAGGTTTTGGGGTAGAGTACTGCCATGCAGGAAAAGAGGTGAAACACGCTAAGTGGGAAGGTGAGACGCAAGGAAATGACAGCATGTCAGTGCATTGCCTGGGGATCAGGTTCTCAGCAGAGGCCAGGTCTCTGCAGGGTGTTTCTGAAGGGACAAAAGATGGAA
Organism: Bramus lutescens; assembly: GCA_001685075.1. Lineage (NCBI taxonomy): Eukaryota > Metazoa > Chordata > Mammalia > Rodentia > Cricetidae > Bramus > Bramus lutescens. Next base: position 320,381 of record LOEQ01000808.1, on the reverse strand, counting down.
CGGGAACGATGACTTGGGACTGAGGACTTGAACAGTGGAACCATGCTTGGGTTTGGGTTGACGTCGAGATCTGGGACTGTCGGACACATTGTGACCAACAGTAGCTTTGTGGAACAAGTAGTATTACACTTTAAACTTAGCTCCATGGAAGTCATTGAGTCCACATCTAAAATAGCATCCAGGTGTGGGTCTGTGTGCAAACATCTGCTTGTGCATAGTATTTGTTCAGTAGCATTGAAATGGACTTTTGTGTTTTTGGAAGTGGGATGTTTTGTTTTTGCTTCAGTTGATTTTTCTAATAATCAAAGCCCACTTCTTAGAGTTTAAGATATGTACATCTTCTTAAATGTTATTGGCAGATGTTCACTGTTATTAATCATATATCATTTTCTTGGTAGTGCAGGTACTATTATGAAATATGGAGCATTGGAACCTTTAGGCACATGAAACATTGGTTTTCTTAAAGAGCTTTGATTTGTATGGGTTTTCTTAAAGAGCTTTGTATCTATGCACGCTTGTATTTAATGCCTTTTGTCTCTTCTTGCTGCATCCTGGCATCATGAATACTGATTCCAGACTATCTCTTAGTAAACTAAGTGCTTGTGCCTTTTTCACCAACAAAGTGCAGGAGACTTTCCTTGTTGCTTTTAAGTTGGCATCAGGTGCTAGGAGTTTTCATGGTTGAGACATTAAAACCCTGTCCGTCCCTTGGATATAAACTACAAATGGGAAACACTGGTTATGTTAAACCCTTTTTGTTTACATCATTTTCTCTTTTTCTCATGTGTTGGTGCTCCTGAGTGAGTTCAGCCCCTTTAGAATTCCAGCTCCTTTATCTTACTTTGCCTCCCCATGACTCCTTATGTTTTCCTAGATAGGAATTGTACTAATGAAAATGAGAAGTACATGTAACATGTAATGTTCTGTTGGTAATTGTTTGTTTGCATTTTAGCCTGTCACTGAGCTAATGATATTTTAATTGTAGCTGACTTGAAATACAATGAAAAAGTGGCTTCCTGCTGTTTTGGATTTTTGAGTTTTTTTTTTTTAAGCTGGATACAGTAACTTGAAGGTAATTTAAAATGCTTGAGACCCAGAAACATATTTATATTCTACAGCCACAGACTAAGCCGGCAGTGCTGGTGTTTAATCATTGGCTAGGTGTAAGTGCCGTAAGTATACAAACAGCCTGATACATGCATCCATTACATTATTGCTTATGTAGAGGAATCTTAAAAAAAATCTTGCTTCCCTGAAGCTCTAGAATGTCATAAATGTGTAGCTGGGGCAATGCTGTTTGATTTTGCAAGGGAGTCTTCTATTTCTGAATGCTGTTGCATGTGCCAACTCTCTGAGGCTATGTGAGGATTCCAGAAAGAAACAGAAGGCACAGATAGAGTTGAAGGAGAAACACATGATTCTTACAGGAAAGGCAGTGATTTGCTTGCTGAATCAGCTTCAAGACGGATGGAGGAGCAAATGTACTCCAGAGTAAACTTGTGTGAGTATGGAAGGGGTGCACATGCAGCCCCAGAATTTGATTGTGATTGTGACATGTGATTTGCAGACATTTAGAGTATACTTCCTAATCCATCTGTTGGAAGAATTGGTGAGCTGCAGAGAACTTTGAGAAGAAATGTCAGTCTCAGATAAATATGGGATAATGCTTTGTCAACATTTAAAAATTTTATGCTACCACAATGTGGTGGCTCTTGCCTGTAATATCTGCCCTGAGGAAACCGGATGGGAAGATCGCTGTGAGATTGAGGCCAGCCTGGGCTACATGGATGACTTCAAGTTGAGCTTGGACTACAGAGTGAGATCTTGTCCCAAAAACAACAAACAAAAAATTACATGAACTTAGCTGCCAGGGTTGGCAAACTTGAGCAAGTTTAAAAGGAGCCAGGACTGGACACTTGAGTTGACCTCTGGCCATGACACCACACACTCTCACAAACATGCACACACATGCACACACACATACAGTTCTGATAGCTTCATCCTCTTCACGTTTCCAAAGCTACACTAGGATTGCTTGCGCCAAGGCACAGGTTGTGTACCTCTGTGCCTGGACAGGGCTGTGAGGCCACAATTCAGAATGTCGGACGATGTGTATAATACCCCTTCCTGAGGGTGCTGGCAAGCTTGTACATCTTTTTGTGAGATTCGAGCTACCCTAGAGCCTCAGTTTCTGTACCCCAGTAGTAGAAGATGCCCCATGTCTGCTTTGTTTGCCCTGAGAGTGGCTACCTGTCCTGATTCTCAGAGAGCCCAAAGGAAGTATTTGTTCTGCTTGTCCTGTCTAACTAATTAAATCTCGGTTCTCAAAAGAAACTAAAAAGTAAGCGCTACAGTAGTTCTGATAAGTCAGAACTTCACTTGTTTCTAAACTCTCATAAATCACTTTCAATACTGAGCTATTTTTACTCAAAAAGCTTCTGAAACTCCATGTGTGTGGTTTTCGGTACCAGCAACCAGCTCTGCAGTCCTGCAGACACCTGTAATCTAGCAGTCACACAGAATGAGCATGTCAGAGCAAAAACCCTCTAAGATTGTCCTCTCGTTGCAGAAATGCAAAGGCTTGAGTTTGTTGCCAGTCCCCCTCAACTTTCATCATTCGCTACAATGGCCCAGACATGGCAGAGAGCTTGCTGTTGCTTCTTTAGCAAATGTAACTCAGGAACAGCTGGTGGAAGAGCTGGGTGAGGCAGAGTGTGCAGGGACATGGCTTGGAGTTCCTGAGGTGGGGGTTCATCTCCTAAGCTTACCCAGGGTCCACAGCGTTCTCTGTCCTATCCAGTCGTATGTGGAAGGGTGGCGACTGGCTTAGGACCAGCTCACCAGCCTGGCTCATTTTCTGCCCGCTGCTGCTGGTTTGAGTTTAGAATATCTCCCTTACTTTCAGCCATTTCTTCAAAAGTTCTAGCCAAACAGTGAAAGCTTGTTTCTGTAATGGGCATATGGGGAGATGAGCGTTAAGTGAACACCTCTAATAGATGTCACTGACTAGGACGCCTGTAGAACGTGTCTTGTTGCTTTCTGCATTTTCAAAGGAAAAGCGGCTCTCCAAGAATATTTTCTTCCCTTCAGTTCTTCCTGCAGATATATGATGAAAGCCAAGGGCAGCACTGTGTCCAACAATGTCCATTCTCTGGCACTTGTAAAAGATCGACAGAGATGTGTAAATGCCAGTATTAGGGGTCAGCATTGTAGAGCAATGGTATAATAGTCTCCTCTCCCTGAGGGAAGTAGATCCAGAGATCCGCAGTAGATTCCTGAAACCATAAGTAACTTCAACCTGGCATATACTGTTAATTCCTCTACACACACACCATGAAGTTTAATTACAAACAGGTATAATTAGAAATTAGCCACAGTATCAATAAGGCAGCTACAAAAATATGCTCTAATAAGTTGCCAGCATCACTCTTTTTCTAGGTTGGGGTCATTATTAAGTCAAATTAGGGGTGCTGGAACATGAGCCCTGCCATACTGCTCAGGTCTCTATGAAGTTGCTGGCGCCAGTTAGGATATATAGACTGGATCTGTTGCAAGAAGGGAGAGCCCTTTCAGAGCAGGACAATGAGATGGCTTCCTGTAACTCCAAATGGCAGGCAATTTAAAACTGAGGAATTTCCATTCAATATTTTCACGTCACAGTTGTACCCAGGTAAGTTAAACCAAGGAAAGCAAACTGTGAACAAGGGCGAACTGTGGCTCAAGCATCCCTTCACTTGATGTGATTGTCAATATTCTGCAAACCGGAAGGTCTGTCAGGTCAGAGGCCGTGCTCTCCATGCATTGGAAACAGTGCTGCCTCACTCACCCTGGGTCCCTAGTATTAGTTCATGCCCCTGTGCCTGCTGCAGTTATCTGGTAAAATGCTTTGTTGAAGCATGGTGGGATTTTGTGATTTGACTCTAAGGAAGTAGCTGTCACATGTTTAGCAGCTGGAAACATACTAATAATGCAGCCTGGCTTGCTGTGGGTAGGGTGTTGAACTTAGGCTGCAACTTGGATGTGTTAACAGATGGGCCAGGTCGTGGACACATGCCACAGACTCTGTCCTTTTGGGACTTTCTTTGGGTCTGTTGTGTTGGTTGAAACCATACCTGTTCTGGCAGCCTTTGAGAGCCCTTGCTTGTGCAACACTGTAAGGACTGTAAGCCTGATGTTTCTACTTTCTGAAGCATTCAGGTCACACTGAGCTTGTTTAGAGTTTGCTTTAGATGTTGACCATGACTTTAGATGATTCCATCCCCCGCAAGTTGAGCACAGGACAAGAGCACCGACTCTATGGCCGATGGGATTCCATCCTGACTCTGCCGCTTATGAGACCCCTGCCTCTCTTTCCTCGTCTGTATGATGACTTTTACTTTTTTTTTTTTTACAGTGGAATTTTCTCTGGTCTATACAGTGTAAATTTTGGATAATAACAACAGCTATATGGTAACAGAAATATTCCTTGCAGTGGGAGTTTAGTGTTTGATCAATAGGCTCTAACATAATTGAAAATTTTTCTCATAGCATTCCAGTGAACAGTAACTTTTAAATATCGAGGTACCATTTCTATATAAAGTTATGATAACAAAGATAAGGTAAAATAAACAAGTCACCTTTTGTTCTGGAAAGGTGGTCAGGACAGCTTGACATGGAGACACCGATGCTAGCTTATGCCTCCACTGAGGTGCTTAGAATGACCAATGGCAAAGTAGCATTTAATACTGCAAGGTATATTATTTTTAAAAATAATGACATATTTAGTTGAATTTAGATGAATATTAGTTCTCCACCAAGTTAAATGATGGTATTAATATGAAACCTAAAGTTGAAAAATTTTTTTTCTTGTCAGTATTTTTATCTCCCTCAAAAAGATGCTTTCAGCTTTGAGATAAATTGTGGACAATTACTTTAACATTGGCTTTTAATCATGCCACATGGTCGGTTTTGCATTAAAAAGAACTGTGGCTATAAAAATGATTATTTGGCCCCTTTCTGTACCATTTATGCCTATGTCTGTTGGTCAGCTTTCTTTTACTGAAACAAAATGCCTGAATGCAGCAAACTGTTGAGAGGAAATTTACGTTGGATGGCCGTTTGCAAGATTTTGGTCCATGGTTGGTTGACTCCATTTATTTGGGCCTGCCACATGGCAGCACTTCAGAGTGTTAGTGGCACTGTAGGAGCTCGTGTGGAAGCAAAGCTGTTTATCTTATGGCTGACATACAAAGGGAAGAGGGTAGACTGTTGCCTCACTGTCTCCTCCAATGACCAAAAAGACTTCCTGTTAGGCCACAACTGGAAAGTCTCTACCTTATTCCAATAGTACCAACCTGGGGAATATGCCTTTAATACATGGCAGTTGGCAGTCATCCATATCAAAGTTTTAGTGCCCTGACACAAGCAACATATAAGTACTTAAAATACAGATAAATTCATTTACCATGTATTCACCACGAAGACAAAACTAAGGTCATAAAGAGACTATAACATGGTCCTCACCCTAGAGGTGCTTAGAGTTGTTTGTCTGCAGTTCTTGAAGGTGCCAGGTAGCTGTGGTGTTGTTCTGATGTGGAAAAGGAATGTGTGAAGAGGGTGCATCTTCCAAGGATCTGTCTGATAACCTTTGACATTCCTCTCATGGCTACCCCACCCCCAACTCTCCTCTTCACAGATTGGAAGCAAAGGCAACCTTAGGGTAGCATAAAGATTTGCCCTTGTTGCTAGCAGTACCCAAGGGAATAGGGTGCCCCAAGACCTTAGGTTGGAAGGTTGGATTCTCCTTTCCCAAGACAGCCTATACTGAACTGCATTAGCTTAGGCCTGAGGAGCCATGAAGTAGTATGAATTCTGTTGCCTCCCAAACACTTGTGGCTCAAAGGCTTGCCTGGTGCGAGGACTCTGGGCATCAGGAGCATTGCCTGAGCTGCCAGGCAGAAAGCATGAACCACTAGTGTGGTCAGCTGGCAGTGAATTAGCAGGCACTTTAACTGACATTTTTCTTTTTCCTTCTATGTTTTCATAAAGCTACCGAGTAGACACCAGATTGTAAATGCTATGCAAATAGTCAGATATGGAATTTACCACACCAAAGAGGTGTGTGGGGTTTTGAGGAGTAATTAGAGAGTTGGTTCTGTTTTCCAGTATTAATGCCTGAGCAGAGCCAGGCTTGAGGTGCAGTCCATACAATCCCAGGGAATACATGCAATAAACAGCTTCCCGTCGCACTCCTCACCCTCCATCCTGATTGCCCCACTTAGGTTCCACTTGTCTTATTCTATTTGTGAAATGAACTCTCTCTGCCAGGGTGGGCTTCTGAGGGGGGCACATCAGCCACAGGGTGGTGTAAATTCCATAGGTCCTTCCATTCTGATGGACAGCCAGCTAATCCAAGCCAAGCCCCACCTCTGGGTGTTTTGTGTGAGGTCAGTAAAGTACGTCGTGGGCACAGGAATGAAGCACATTTGTAATGGTTATAGTAAAGCCACTGCACACACAGCTCTGGCGCTTGGGATCCTGGGTATCTATTCTTAAGTGGAAGGCATTGAAATGGGTGGCTTTCTGCTTTCATTGTAAGGAACTCTGACCCTTTCAGATGTTAACCTTCGCACATTATGTCATTTCTACACCGTTGCTATTTGTACAAAGCTTTTCAAAACTTCTTTTAAGATTAGAGACATTCTTGTAAACTTGATCATTAGTTTTTGCCTCAGACTTAGTATGTAGCTAAGGAAGACCTTGAACTTCTTTCTGATCTTCCTGGCTCCACCAAGTGCTAGAATCACAGGACTGCACTGCTTGAAGTCGGTCTTTGTTCTGCATACTTTAACTTGAATCAATGTCAGCCAATTACACCCCCCCAATGTACGTGTGTTGTCAGTGTTACAATCCTTTAGTCCTTGGGCTGACCATTAGAACAATGTTATGCTGTCTTGACCCAATGACCTGTTCTCTTGACAGAACACAACAGGTCTATAGATACATTATCTCCCTCCCTCCCTCTCTCCCTTTCTTCTTCTTTTTCCCCTTTTGGTTTCCCAAGACAGGGTTTCTTGAGTGTCCTGGAACTTGCTCTGTAGACTAGGCTGGCCTCAAACTCATAGATCTGATTGCCTCTGCCCCCCAAGTGCTGGGATTAAAGGTGTGTGCCACGACCACCCAGCTTCTTCCGTTTTCTCTAGCCTTCATTCGGAAAAGAGTGGCTTTCCCATTTGAATTGGTGAGCTTAGAGCTTCTATTCTGTGTTCCCATTTTCTCCCTCAGTTGAGGCAAGGGGTAATACCTGGAGTTATGGAAGTTTTGAGCTAATTGGATTGTGCCACTATTCCCTATCAACCTGCCTATTTCTGGTACTTATATTGATTAGCCATTTTGGGGGCTTGCTACCCTGAAGAGACTCTCATCCAGCTAGCCAATTTCTAGGTAGTAAAGAAATGTAGACTTCAGCCCCCGCACTTCCTTTATTGGGCTCTCATACTCTGAGCCAATATTCTTCTGTCCTGGTCTCCTCGGGGCCACATACCAGAGGACTGTAGATCACCCAACCTCATTGCCTGCCAAGAGAACTCAAACAAGTCCACCCTGAGCCTGTTTATCCTGCTTTATTTTTTCATTATTAGTCAACATTGTGTTACTAGTTTGAAGACACAGGCTACCTTTATAAAGAAAAGGTTTTAATGTCTGGAGTTGAGCTTTGAAGTCCAAACATCATAGTGCAGCCATGGTAAGGGTTGTCCCTTGCTTGAGTCAGTGAGAGAAGTAGATATGGTTAGAGGTCACCTGTGCTCCTTTACTCTAGCCCTCTGCTGAGAACAATGTACCTAGTGATCTCTAAGGACCTCTCACCAGGCCCCACCCCTCAAAGCTTCTCCTACCTCCCAGAACTGATGATACCTTGGGGATAACTTTCTCACATAGACTCCAGAGGGATACCCAGACTTTCACTGTAGAAATGATAATGTGGGCATTCATTGTTGTCCTTTGTCCTCTTGACTGATCTGGATGCTTTCCTGTGTAGCCTGCATAGCAAACTGTCTTCCAGGGATCAGTGTCTCCTTGGGTCTGTTTCACTAGGCCCTTCATCTATACGAGAACATCACCTACTGAGAAGCAGATAAAGATGAGGGATACAGATTAGCCCTGAGCTGTTTCCAGTGTCTGCAATTTTTTTTTTTAAAAAAAAGGTAGTAGAGTGTCAATCTTATTGGGGCAGTGGGGTGAAGACACATCGATCAATCCTTCTCATCAGTGTGGCTCCCTGCACAGTCAGCTACAGTGGATTTGGCAACAAAATTTAATCCACTGCAGTAAGGGTTCCAGAATAGATTCTGGTATCAGTCGGTACTGTTTTATACTGACTTAGTGCTAAAACCCACACCCATAAGATAGTTTGGTGAAGTAACTGAAGTGGGACAGATGGCAAAGCAACTATTGTCCCCTTCTGAGCTTCCTTACAGAGAAAGACCCTGAGTGTGGAGTGCTTGCTTTGGTAGATCCTGTTGAGAAGCCATGCTTAAACTTTAAAATGCATTCGTGTTTGCGTTACTCTTCCTGGCACGAATGATAAATCACTTCAGGATAGCGCTGTACAGCGCAGCCAAGAATCCTTTTCTATGCCCCATGCAGCATTGCTCTATGTAGCCTTATATGGTTTGTTTACATGGCTTTCTGAACAAAAGTATATGTGCTCCCAGATGACTTTCAGGGGGCTTATTAGCATCTCAGCCATGTAGAGCTACATTTCATTTTAATTAAAAGAACAAAACAGAAATGGGTGGGAGAAAGGACCATAGAATAGTAGGGAAAGAAACCTCTTAGTATCTAACATAAGCCTGCCTCTGACTGGGAGATTGGCCATTCTGAATTGCTGAGAATGTAAAGGCATGTTTTTAACTTCCTTAATGGAAATGTTAACAATAACAACATCCCCCCCAAGAAACAAAGAGTATCACCAACATTTAAAAGCAAAAACAAAAACTTGCATTCCTGACTGAGTGCTTCTTGTACCTGTGTGAGGAAGAATCAAAGGATGTGTTTGCCAAGCAGTGGCTGCAAAGTAATGAAGTTAAAAAAAATTGTTTTTATTTGTATGTCTGTGTGAGTATCTCAGTGTGGGTATCATTTGTACATGTGTGTGGATTCCCTTAGGGACCTGGGGTAAGCTTGGGATGTTGAGGAGCAGACTCAAGCCCCCCTCCCCTCCAGCAGTAAGTCTCCTAAGCACTGAAGCCTCTCTCCAACCCCTGAAGTGATGAGTTTTGTCCTTTATTTCTGCCTGACCTTTGTAATGAAGAAGCATGGTTTACAGTGTCTGTGTTCCTTTCTGCTGCTGTGCTAGGACACCCCAGCACCTTGGGGAAGAAAGGGTTATTTTGGCGTACAGTGTTTGAGCTGTGGAGTCCATCATGGTAGGAAAGGCACAGCAACACACAGAGAACATGGTACTCACTTCCTCCAGCAGTACTCCACCTCCTAAAGGTTGCATAACCTTCACACTGTGCCCCAAAGTAGGGGATCAGATGTTCAAATACATGAGCCTATGGGGACATTGAACACGCCACAGCTATTTAATAAGAATATCTATATTTATTTTATCCCCAGGTACAAAGCTGATGTGAAGATGTAAGTGTGAAACAGGAACATTTTATTGTCTAAACATAATTTTTAATTTACTTATGTTATTTTGAGACAGAATCTCAGTGTGTAGGCCCAACCAACCTAAAACTCCATTGTGTAGACCTGACTGGCCTCTAACCTTGGGCGATTGTCCAGCCTCTGCCTCCTACATGCTAGGATTTCAAGTATTATTTTCAATGCTAATTATAACAATTTCAAATAAGTTTGGAAAAAAATTTAAAAAATATTAAAGTTAACCCCAGCCTAAAATGGTATATATTGGGTTTTGGAGCCAACTGGTGCTCTTCTGGTGAACGAAGAACTCTGTGGAATCAGCCAATGGCAACCGAAAGGCAGGCGTGAACAATGGCAGTCCTTTGGTGGGAATTGTTCCTTGTGGTAGCAGCCCCTTCCTGGTCTCCCTTCCCAATGGAGGGCCGTCATGGAGTTGCTAAAGAAAAGAAGAAAGCAGATGTATACCCATCTCTCCAGAGCAGATCCTCTGAAAGCAGCCCTTTGTGTGTACTGGGCTGGGCCCATGTCAGACAGGGCACAATCAGGCTATTGTTTCTTTGAGGAAAGCAATGGCATCCTGTTGCAATTATTTTTGGAAGAAAATATTTGATGTTTTTGGAAGAGACTGGATGTGGAGGGGTGAGGAAGAAGGGGAGGCCAGACTTACCCCTTGTCCCACCTACTTCAGATATCCTGGTGGATGGGACAGGGCCAGTGTAGTCCAGAGTAAGCAGTTTTTGTACACTCTATGTCAGGAGTATTGAGGGCACAGAAATTCCAGGCCTTTCCAGTTCCTGTCCTCAGAATGATGGAGGAGTAACTTTTCTGTGGGTGAAACTGATCACTGTGGCGTATTCCACCATGGCCTTATGGCCTATCATACTTTCTGATGCACTCTTGGCACCTTTGCACATATGCCCTTCTAAGATGCCTACTGTTTGAACTTGCACACTGGATATTAGCTAATTGTTAGTGGAAGTGGTAAATTTCGTGCGGTTTCTCCTTTCCTTAGCCTTCATCCGTCTTTTAGGTTTCCATCACCATAACAGGTACCTCAGATTATTCGTTTATAAAGAAAAACCAGTTTCGTTTTGTTTTGGGGCTTTTTTTGTTTGTTGTTTCTTTGGCTCACCATTTTGGAAGTTTCAGTCTGTGGTTTGTTAACCCCATTGCTTTCGGGTCTGTGGTAAGCATCACATCATGGTAGGAGCTTGTGGTGGAGCGAGGTGCATGCTGGAGTTCCCCTGATCCCTTCAAGAACACACCCTACTAACCTGAGCATTCTCCATTGAGCCACCTCCCCCAAACAGAGTGCACTAGGGGTCATCCTGGGTCCAGGCTTTAGCAGTACCTGGAGTAGGACTGAAGCCAGATGTCCCCCAGTCTCAGCATGAATTGTCCTCCAGAAGGGAGAAGAGATCCTACCCTGCTTTCACACTCTAACCTCTCCCTGCTTCATCTCTTTTTCTCTCCCTCAGAAGCTTCCTATTTTCTTGGATGGCCCTGACTTAATATTAAGTCTTGCCCTTGTTGGCCTCAAGCAACCAGTTCTCTTGGGGGTCTCTCAGAAATTTCCACCAATAACCCTAAGCAACAGCTACTTAGCACCAGTGCATAGTAGGCCTCAACATTTTGAGGTTCCTGGTCCATTATCTGTATTTCCTTCACAGGCTTGTGGGTCTTCACTCTGCTATGTGTGTATAGACCTCCTTTACAAAGAAGCAGTCATTCATAAACACCCACCTGTGGTCAGCATGGGAGCAAAAACCAATAGTAGCGCTGGTGCCACTGGTGCCCTCCTTGACCTCCCTTGCTTTGTGCCTGAACTTCCCATGGCTAATTTTAGTCACCCTTACTACCTGTGCCGCCACCTCAGAGAGGCATCTGTGACTGACTATACAGTTATATGCAACTCTCTTCTAGTTCACAGTTCCTTACTGAATCGTGTGTGTGTGTGTGTGTGTGTGTGTGTGTGTGTGTGTTCAGAGTTGATCTCTTAAAACTAATATGATCACATCCTTACCTGCTCTGTAGCTACCTGTAGTAAACATTGGGGATTCCCATGGTGCTTCGTTGTTCCAGGGTGATCCTCCACCGCTGGCCTGGATTTTACTGTAGCCTTGAACCTTTGCTGCTCCCTGAAGTGAAACGATAAGAGTAAGTACTTATTCTAGATATTGCAGTCGGTTATTCCCTCCTGTCCCATATGGTCTCAACAGGAACCTGAGGCAGACGTAAACATGGCAGCTCTCTTCAGAGAAGTGGCAGAAGGAACTGGCTCATGGGCTTTCTGGTCCCTGAAAGCCTGCTGGCTCAGTGGCCAGTGATGTCCACCTTCACTTGTTTTTATTTAACAGATATGGGCCTCATAGATTATTCTGCCTTGATCTGGAAAGGAACATGATAGGAAGCTTTCTTCACTCTACTGAGCAGAACAGTAAACAAAGAGGGCAACTAGCCTAGAGATAATCATGGGGTTGTCATCAGAATGCAAGCAGGGTGGGTGCTTAAAAAGTAGAGTGACAAAGTCCCTCCTGAGATGGTGGCATTTAGATTAGGGATCATTAGGGGTCGGCTAATGGCAGGAGAAAAAAGGGGGGTGCGAGAAGCTGTGGTGTAAGTGGCCTGATGACCAATGAACTGGAACTTGGCAAAGTAAGTGGCAAGGTTGAATGTATTAGCTCAGGCTTTCGTAACAAAATAGCATAACCTGGGTAGCTTAAACTACTGGCATTTATCTTCTCATAGTTCTATAGGTATGAGGTCCGAGACCAGAGTTCCAGCAAGGTCAGGTTCCAGTGAGGTCCTCCTATGTGTGGTTGACCATCTTCTCACACAGGAATGGAGGGAGAGAGAAAGCATTCATGTGACCTTCACGAAGGCACTAGTCATTACGTGGCCTTTTCCTCATGAGCTCATTTAACTTTAAGTTAACATCAAAGAAGCTCTGTCCCAGCAGAGTCACCTGAGCGCTTAGGACTCTGAGGTAGGAATTTGGCAGGAATGAGTACGTAGACATCATTGCGGTCAGGGCAGAGTAGACAAGGGTCTACAGGCCATCCTACAAGACAGAGCACTCCAGGAGGTCACACTCAATTTCTGTTGATAAATTTAGTTATTAGATGAAGGGAGAGCAGTTAAGAGTAAAAAAGCAGGAAGACCAATTAGAAACTTGTTTTGAGAAATTCTTTTGAGAGATTCTGGTGGCTTGGAGTAGAGCTGAGTTCCCCAGTGTTGTTAACATTTTGGCTTGGACAGTTCTTGGTGATGGAGCTGTTCTGTGCATTGTAGCATATCTGTCGATATCCCTAATCTCTTCCTGCCAGATACTGGTCGCCCGTCTACCCGATGTCTATGCAGAACAATCAAAAATGCTTCTAGATATTGCTGGATGAAGGTGGGGCCTAGCAAAATTGTTCCTTGTTGAGAGCCATTCTGTCACTTACAGTAACCAAGAGTAGATATATTTAGAAATATTTAGGGGCTTGTGAAATGTTGCAGGTGGGGCAAAGACGAATGGAAGATGATTCAGACATTTGGCTTAGACAGAACCAAAAGTAAAGTTGCCCATTCCTGAGCTGGCAGGAGGAGGAGGTTTGTTTGGGAGGTGTGTGGTGTGGATGGCAGATGGAGCTAGAACTCTGCCTTGCATCTCTTTAAGTCAGAGATGCCTCTTTGCTACCCAGGCGAGAGCTAAAGGGGGACTGAATATAGATGTGTGGAGTACAGGAGGTGGGCCAGGGTTGGAGAGAAGCATGTGGGTTCATCTGTCCGCAGCAGCCCTCTTGGGATGAGATCACTTTGTAGTTGTTGTACTTGGTATTCTCAGGACCCCTTGCACCAGTTTAATTTGCAAACCATGTCATAACTTGCTACGACTATGTTGAAAGCTAATCAAGGAGCCGTTTGGGGAAGGTGATTAGGCGCTGAAGATTGCACCCTCATGAGAATGCTTAGTACCCTTGTAAAAGAGACTACCTGATACCTTCTACAGTGTGAAATTAGTCTGGTATCATCTGTGAACCAGGAAAATGGGGCCTTCAGAAGACACAGAATCTGAAGGTACCTAGATTTTTGTTTTATTTAAAACCTATTCAGTTGATGGATTTGGTTACAAAAACCAAAATAAGTGAAGACAAACTCTGATGAACTTTTTATTTATGTAGATTATATCCAATGATATTTGCCCCTTAAGAAATTAAAAAATTTAAAGGCTCAGTCATTTAGAAATAGTCATAGGTCTAATGTGTACTGTATTTTTGTTGGGGAAAAAACACTACACATTGGGTGAGTAGTGCAGTATTCTTTTTAAAAAAAAAAAACTTTTGTATTTGGCTTTGGAGAGCAACTGGATATTGTAGTCCACTTCTGCATTTGGTTCCCCCATGTAGCCTCTCCCTTCTGGAGGACTTCTGTGTGAGCTTACCAGACCTTGAACTTTTAGACAAACCATGGAGCTAGAGTGACTGCTCAGCTGTTAAAAGTGCCCACCCAAGTTAGGTAGCCCATAACTGCCTGTACCTCCAGCTCTAAGGGATGATGAAAATACCTGGTGGTGGATGTTGCCTTTTTGAAGCAACACAATTTAAACAATCATTTTAGAGGGGATAGTTCTGAAGGCTGTTTCTCATTGCTTGTGTTAAAGAAACGTTAATGGCTATAAACCAACTTCCTCTTGATGCTCAGGATCATCACTGTGAAAGTGGCTTCACTATGAGGTCGTGGTGCTCCCAGGTGAACCTGGCAGGATTTTCCATCTGAGATTATTGAGACACCCCCTATTAAAGGTAAAAAGGATGCACTTGCTGTCCCTCAATGCCAGTATAATTGAGACATTAAAAGATACCTAAATACCTGTTAACTTAAAGCTTAGCTTATGTTTCTAGATCTTTTACAACCATATATTGAAAACATTTACATATTAAATCCATATAAAAACCAATTGAGACTCGAATACTAGTGCAATATTTTGCCCAAACTCAGTCAGTGTTCCAAACACAAACTGACCTCCAAGGGATAAGTATCTTTGAGTGATAGAGCCTTTGCCTTTGGCAGTTCAGTTCTTTTTTCCTTTTAAGTATCACAGAACCACAGTTTTCAGAGTAGCAAGATGTGGTTTGGACTTTACTTGGCTATCAGCGAGTTTATAGGCTTGTTGTGTTCTTTTTCTTCTCTCTCTGGTATAGAGTAAAATGTTTTGCTTCTAGTGCATCTTATTCTACAAATGCTGATGCTAAAATCACCTGTAAGCACTCACTTATAAGAAGGCTGAGTAGATAAATTAGAGGATGTAGAAACAGATCATTCTTAAAACATAAACAACATAAAAATTATGGAGGACTACTTGGGAGCTCCTCAGCATGCGAGGATGACTTGTCATTCAAGAAGCACTGTGCTATGTCAGTGGCCTTGGAGTCCCCACTCCTGGATTCCTCTTTTGGCTTTTAAATTTCAATTAGTGTTTTTGAGAACATACATGAAAAGCATGCATCTACATCACCCCTCCTCTGCCAGCTCCTCCCATGCTCCCACCTCCCAGATTCAGACCTCTTCTTCTTTAATTATTGTCATTCCATATGTGTATACATGTGTATACAAGCTACTGAGTCCACTTAGCATTGCCCATATATATGTGTGTGCAGGGCAGACCACTTGAGATTGGGCAGCCTATGTGAGAGCTAGTTCCTGGAGGACTCCACCTCCCTTTCAGCAGCCCTTAACCGCCTGTAGCTCTCCATCTAGAGGTAGGACCTTGTGGCCTCTGTTGACTTTTTAAGAGTTGTCTCCCGCTTCGCTCCCCATGCTCGCCATGGTTTTGTTTGTTTGTATTTACTGCCTTTGTCATCACTGTCTCTAGCCCTGTATTGGCTGCTTGTAATCGTCTGTGTTTTGGGAATATAAATATTTATTCTTGGGCAAAGTATATACAGCTCAATGTTAAGTAGTCTATGATTTAGATGAGTAATACACAATCGTGAATGCAGCTGCTGCTTTACTGGAATTTGGGTTGGAACCTTTTCTGGAGGCAGAAGAGGAAGGAACACTGGCTTGCTAGATACCTGGACTGAGAATGAAGAAGGGGGTCAGATCTGTGCTCTGAAGTGCACTTGAGGTTTTCATGTGCAGTTTGCTTGCTCTTCTACTGGTGATAAAACCAAGGTGGAACA
>LOEQ01000808.1:281030-304538 GCA_001685075.1 Bramus lutescens | reverse complement strand
AAACCATTAGACTTCTGAGTTGACTAAATTTGCTTAATTTGGCATCTGTAGAGAGCTGCAGTTGCAGATTGTGAATCTACACAGCCAAGACATTACATGTCAGAGCAGCAAGGAATAGTCATATGTGTGTGTACACATGCTCACACATACATGTGTTTGTGTTCATGGTGGCCTCTGCATTCCAGTTCCAGGCAGTCCAATTTCCTTTTTCCTCCATAGAAGATTATACTGTGGAGGGTTTATGAAGTGCTGAAATATTTGCAGAGTATGTTGCCAATAGGAGCCACTTCATAAATGATAAATAGTAATTCACTTGGCAAGTCTAGGCAGAGAAAAATCAGTGAGATTATAAGAAAATAGATGGTAGTCTACAGAAAGGTGGAGATTGTCTCTGCCTGTGCAGGGTCTGTCATAGAAGTAGTTACCCAGTGAATGCTCCTTGGGCACAACCTGCTTTGTGTTTGCAAGGTGTTTAGACCTGGTTCCTCCTCACAGGCCCAGGCAGAGTTTTCCTGAGTCTATACACTAACCTTTTGTGTTGTTTGTGGAAGGATTGGAGTCATGGGCATATTTCAGGCTTGAGTTGGCTCTGTGTGCTTGGTTAATGCCACTACATTTCTACAAAATAAAGTTCAACCATAAGGAAAGTTTCCTGTCTTATAAAAGCCCAGTGAGAATGATGGAGCCTGAACATGCGCTTTAACCCATCGATACTGGAAACTGCTGTGATTTGTGCCAGGAAGCCAGGGTGCTTCTAATTGTTTGGATATATTAAGTCTGTTTTCATCCATCCACCCAACCATCCCGTCATCCTCTCCTATGAGGAAGGTTTTCCCTTTGTGTTGATCATAAAAGCTTAATATCTGGACTGGGAAAATGGCCTAGTCACTAACATACTTGCCATGCAAGCTTGAGGACCAAGTTCAGATTATCAGAACCCATATAAAATAGGTGAACATAGTGGCACGGGCCTGTAATCCTAGTATTGGGGAGGCAGAAACAGGAGGATCCCTGGAGCTTGCTCTGGCCAGTTGGTGAGCTCTAGGCCCAGTTGCAAAACTAAGATGGTGAATAATAAAGGAAGAACTGGATATTGACCTGTGGCTACCATATACATGTACACACACGCACAGGTAGACACACATACACTACACATGCACAATTAATGGTTTTTAAAAGTTAACTGTATTTGAGCTGTACATTTGTTTCTTCTCTGGTAACTTACTGTATAAAGATGGAAGAAATCAGAATAAATGTTTATTTTCATAATCAGAAAGAGGTTACTGTAATTTCTTTCTGGAGGTCACATTGCTAAATGCAAAAATAGTAGTTAGGTGAAATAAACTAAGACTAATTAAAGAGAGAGGAGTAGTGTTTGACTAAATTAGAAATGTTTTCTGCATTTTAGAAGCACAAATGCTTTAAATGAGGTTCCAGTGTAGGATTGCATGCGGTTTCCATTTTATAGTTTTCTTTCCCAATTGAAAAAAAACTCTGAGGGTTTTTATTGAAGTTGGTCAGTTGGAACTTACCCAAGACTAAAAAGCCACCCTTTACTCCTTTCCCATTCTTTCTGTCTGCTGTGAGGAGAGCACTATGCCAGGGTGGTGTTGATGGAAGCCTTTGTTTCACCAGTTCCCGTCTTAGGAATGGCTGAGACCTGTTTGGCACTTCCTGACTACCTAAGACTCCCTTCTTTCTCTTCTAAAGTGACTTGGCCAAGAGAGGCTTGAAGTCCCTGGAAGGAGGAAGCTGAAATGCAAACAGAGTTAAAAAGTGAAATGATGTCATTGTGAACCAATCGGAACAGTTGGTGTCACGTGCCTGGCGGCTACTTCAAATGCCCACAGGGTAGGAGTAATGGCTTAATACCTCTACACTCTTTCTTCCTCTGCCACCAAGTCCCAGTAGCCAGGGACCAGATGCAGAACACAGAACAGTCATTACAGTAGGCTTAGCAGTACATGAAGGATGCGCAAGTTGTAGATTTCTGTAAAGCATTATGACTAATTCAAAACTTTACTTTCTGGTTCTGCCTTACCAGTTTGGCCAAAACCATTTCTTACTGACTGAAAAAAAATGGGAATGGGCTCTACTTAGATTCCCTTTGAAGTCGCAGTCTCCGGGGCTGGCCCGTGAGTCCAGTGGCACTTTTCCAGGTGTGTCACGCTGTGATTTGAAGCTAACATTGCACTCACTGGGCTTCACAAACATAACGTCTTGGATTCATTATCACAAAGATTTCTACATAGCCACCACACGTTTGTTTATGATCCAGTAGTTAAAATCTTTCCAGAAAGTGTTTCTCAGTCTGGACCACCCTGGTTGAAATAACAAGACAACCACCATACATAGCAAAATCACTCTTTTCAAGCCTATTGTGGGGTTTAGGGTAAGGAGATGGGAAAGGGGATCAAGGAGAACGAGAACAGGCTAAAATTAAGCATTCCTTTTGGAGTTGTACTAGTCTTTTATCACTCAGTCATTTGTGAGGGATGTGGTTCAAACAAAACTAAAATGAGAATCAGTTGTCTTATTTTTAAAAACAAAGTGTTGCATAGCCAGACCTGGGAGCCAGCAGGATGGAGTGATGCTTTCTGCTCCCACTGCAGCCCTTTGAGGAGTGGGGAGTATTGGTGATTAGAACTTCCAGCTCTCCCCAGGAAGAAGGGAACAAATGCCTTTGTGTCCACCCCCCTTCCTGGTGACTCTCCAGTGACTAGCATAACTCGGCCCACTTGGAAGGAGTTCTCCTCCCTGTCACCTCCTCCAGTCTTCTGCAAATGCCCCTGTGTTAAAGTCATGCTTTCAGTACAGAAGTCCTCTGCTAAGTGTCCTCCCTGCAGCCTTCCTTCCCTCTCTTCTGGCTATACGTTACTGCTAGGTTGTTGCCTCTCTTCCGCTGTGTGGGCTAAGATTCTCACCCGTTCTTAGTAATTCACAGTGACTCTCTGTTGTCCTTAGTGTGAGCTCTTAACTGTAGGGTATCCCCACTGGCTACCTAAGTATGTCTGTTGTAGTTCCTTAGAAGTGTAGATCGTAGACCTTTGCTGGTTTTCTGGTCCTTCATCCAAGATGGCCAATCCTTGCCTCCCACTCTCATGCCCTTGAGTGAAATTCTTTCTCATGATTTTTTTTTTCCCATTGACTGTCACTCCCCAGCTAAGATCTGTTTTTCTCCCTAAGTAGTTAGTTTCAGTTGTCTGCATTCTTTCTCCTACAACTTGATCATGTACTATATTGTTTTGTTCTTTAATTTCACAAACTTGGCATAGATGAGGAGATTCCATATTGGTATAGGATGCTGCTGGTTCACTCCGTGAGTGTGAGGCCACAGTGAATCCTGTAGTTAGTTGATTGTACGCCTTTATGGCCCTGGGCCTTGCTTTCCACAACCTTTCAAATAAGATGAAGGTCTCCATTTCCCAGGACTGTTGGAGAGGCTCTGTGTTTGCAAAGTGATTGGAAGCAGTGTCTGCCAAGATAGTCTTCACTGCCCTTAAACCAGCTGATCCTGACGGTAGTGCAGTGAACACCCTGAAATCAAGGAACTTCCAACTCCTAGCACCAGCCTTGGATATCTGAATACTTCAGGAGGTTGGAAAATACTCGTTGAGCTTGATACCTGTGTGAATACATAGATAGAACTCAAATATTTTAAAACTGAAAAAAATTGTAGTGCCTCATTTAGGGATTTAACTTGCTTAATGTAGAAGACAAGATGGAATTATATAATATTTGAGTTGTGTTTTTCTTGTGATTCTCTGCCCTGTCCATGTTGCAAGTTAAAGATTTTTGGAACGCAATATAAAAGATGATTTACTGCTCAGTAATTGGTTTCCTGAAAGCAAAATGGTATTTATGTGAGCAGCCACAAAGATGCAGCTACTGTAATTTATCGTGCAAGAGTATTTTCAAAGTGTATAGAATGACTAAAGCTTAAGTGTATTAAGTATTCTAGAGGAAGACATATTTAGGCCATAAATTTAAACTTCCCTTGGAATTTGTATTCCTTCTTCTCTGCCAGGTGTATGAAGTTTTTTGGTTTTTTTTTTTAAGTTCTTAGGCCTCAGTGGGAGGAAGATTTAGGGTTTTGGGAGTACATTTATATCTCTTTGAAATTTCTACTGTTTATCAATGACATCTGTAAATGTTTTAGGGAAGTGTTGACTGTACCATTACCCACTTTGGCTTTGTGCAGTTGTCTGGAAACCAGTGTGGTAAAGATGGAAAGAAGTGTGCTATATTCTGTTGTTGACAGGTGTATCTCAGAAGTGCTTAGGCACCTGGACAGACAATAAAATATTAAGGGCTGCTCCTGGAGTGGTTGGCATCGCTTGATGTGTGAACATATATGGGGTTTATAATTGGCCTGGCCATATGGCTGCCTAGGATTAGACACTTCATATCCCACTAAACCCTCTTCTTAGAAGCAAGAACATGGAGAGAGTTTATTTATAAATGTAATTGCCGAGTTACTGAGATTTGAATTTGAGCACTCAGAATAAACTGTATTTCTGTTTGGAGTCTGGTTGGATGAAAATTTTCAGTCATAACCCCTCCCCCATCAGAGAATGAATAATAAGTACAGCAGCAAGGTTCAAGACACTTCTAGAGTTGTATTTGGGAGTTTTAGAGCCAATGACTTATGGGAAGCATGCCGAAAACTTGGAGTCACCTGTAGGGTCTGAATGAATTAGGCCTTGGGCCTTGTGTTCAAATAGGACTGTCATGTATACCATTAGGATTCTTCTAGTTCTGATGTTTTTTGTTCCATTTAGATTGTTGGGTTCTTAGTGAACCAAAGAAGAAATAGGAGAGAAGAGCCCAGATGACTCAGTTGCAGTCCATGGTTTACAAGGGGAATTCTTGTGAACCCTCAGACTTGGTAATTCAGGGTACTTGGTGGTGGTGTAAATTGCTTACAAGGACACAACAAAGCTGGAAGAGTAGTTCTTACTTAGCTAATTTAACATGACCACTAAAAATGCTAGAACAGTCAGGAAAGCATTTCTTATGGGTTCTGTAGTTCAGAGTGAAAAAGTTAAGGAGAAATGCTTTCTGGATCCTTATCCGACCTGCCGAAAGCTGAGTGGCCAGTCAGATGGGACTGGTTCTCTCGTGAAAGTAACTGTTAGGATATAGCCTGCGCTGATGGGAGAAAGCAGGACTCTGAAATATCCCACTAGAAGGATTTTTCCAATGTATCCCAAGGAATGAGTCCCTCTGTCCTTTAAACATGACTGCTAAGTTTAGCTCTGTGTTAAGGTCTCCTCAACATGTGGACCGTTAGGCTGAACCTTTTATATGTCCACCCTCAGATTTGGAGTGGACCCCTGAGAATTCTTCTTTGGTGGCGTTTGGTTCACTGCTAGCCAGAAACCTACTAAGAGATGTAAAGAGGCCTCTTCCCCCTTGACGTGTTAAGACTGGTCCTGCCATTGTCATTGTCTGCTAGCTGGAACAGACTTGGGGTGCGTGGATAAGCGATATTTGCAGATTTTGTGTGTGAATCTGATTTCCTGTATCAGCTGGGTAATATAGTGGCTTTTGGAAATCATCGGGAAAAGTATGGGAAATGAGATATGCTCCCTTCTTCCTATCATGTGCCTGTGGGCTTCACGGTGGCCACTCTTGTCATGTGGTCTCTGTACTCCAGAGTTTTTGCAAAGAAATTAATGATCTGTGAAGAAACACAGAAATGAATAATACCCACCATTTAAAGGAATCCTAAGGCAAAGTTTTCCTAATACATATTTATTCTGCTATGTTTACTGTGTGAGTGAGTGAGTGAATGTGTGTGTTTCTGTTTCGGAGGTTTTAGGGTTATTGTTAGTTTTTGTTTGTTTAAACCTAGGGAATACCTAATGTGTTCTGGTTAGTGTGTTTTGTAATCATTCTATCCTAGTACCTTGAAAAGTTGATTCAATTCAATGAAATTCCTTTGAATCCTTTATATGATTTAATGCTATTTGAATGCTATTCTTAAGACTAACTACTTTCAAAGCCTTCAGAATCACTTAGTTTCAATTGTTGGCCTAATTGCATGCTATTTTTACTCATTTAGGCAAGTCCCTCAGGGCTTTCGGGATAGTGGTCCTTGTTATAGGTCCTTCCAACTAGAAAAACTTCATTAATTGAGAAATAATCTCCAGTTCATACTTTATTCAAAAACAAGTCATATTTACCAAACCCAGCTTAAAGAATTTGTTTGCTGTATTTGCATGTGACGCTAGAGACAGAATCCCAAGGCCTGTCACACACTAGTCAAGTATGTGCTGCCTCTGAGTTACATCTCCTGCCCTGAGCAGTGTTTTGTTATTTGAACGATATTTCACTTGGTGACAGAACATTTGGCTCCTTTCCTTGTTTGCCATTGCAGTCATTTCTGCATTATCCCTGTCTGAGATAGCATGCCATTGAGTAGTAACAGAATCCGTTTTATAGAGCTGCTCAACACTTTCCCACAGTAGTGGTAGCTGTGACCTTAAAAAAGTAACAGTGCATTCTGCCAGCCTCCCCCCGTTTATTCAGATAGTATACAAATATATCATTAGTATGCTGAAGGGTTAGACATGGCGTCTACGTTGGTTGTTTGAGGCAGACATGGTTCTGCAGCCCAGCCTGTCTTGGAGATATATAATCTGTGCTGGCTTTGAACTCAGGACCGCCTTCCTGGTTCAAGTATTTGACTTTGAAGGGAAAGGAAATGCATTTGTTGGTAGATGAAGGCAAGAGGGTCAGGAGGTCAAGGTCATCCTTGGTCACATATAAAGTATGAGGCCAATCTGGGCTACCTGAGACCTTGTCTCAAAAAAAGAAAGAAAAGGACTAATTTATTTTTAAGCCAAACTAAATGGAGAACTGCTTCAGACCCACAGTGGGCTCCTGTCTACTTTTCATTTTGTAAAATATTTTGAATACTTCTATTTAGCATTCACGATGCTCTAAATAGAAGCAGGACACTGTAGCTCTTAGATCCTGGGAGAGGCAGGTCATGAGGGCTCCCACTGTTTGGGGACAGACTGTGACTCTTGATGTTTTAAATGTAGCAATTACGACCTTGAAAAACTGTAACTCTAATATTGGCATTTGTTGGTCATCCAAGATGAACCTGAATTGACCATTGCTGTATTTGGGTGCTTTTCTTATTATAAAATTACTTCATTATAACAAAAAACAAAAAAACAAAAAAAACACTACTTCTCAGATTTCCATCTTAAATCTATTGACTGTGAGTCAGGCAGTGGTGGCACACACCTTTAATCCTAGCACTTGGGAGGCAGAGGCAGGCAATCTCTGAGTTCAAAGCCAGCTTGGCCTACAGCATGAGTTCCTGGACAGCCAGGGCTATACAGAAACCCTGTATTGAAAAACAAAACAGTCTATTGACTCTTGGTTCCTAATGTGGAGACAACAGAGTTAAGCATTCTTTTTTTTTTTTTTTAAGTCATTCATGCTTCAGACCTGGAGGACCTTCTCCCCTTTCTTCGGTGACTTCTTCCACTCCTCTTCCACCTATTCCGAGATAATCCTTCCTGTCCACTAACGACCTCCTTGAGATATCTGGTCCCCCCAGGGAGCGGAAGCCAGAGCTCATCACCTTCATAAGTAGCTTCACTGGAGTTACAGCCATAAATTCATTTGGTACCCGCTGTCCCCAGAATTTACCCCTTGTCTCCCCCACTTCTATCTCTACAAGATGCATGTTTTTGGGAAAGGTTCCCATCATCTTATATGTAAGATTCTGGGGTTTCCAAAGCTAGCATGCATTCTGGTCTCTTAAACCATTACACATGTTTATGTATTTTCTTCCTATTATGTGGATATGCCGTAGCACGTGTGGAGATAGAGTGCAGTATGTGTGAAAGTCTTTTCTCTCCTTCTGATATGTGACTCTATGGACCACACTGAGGTTGTCAGGCTGCAGGCAAGTACCTTTACTCACTCAGCCCTGCATTCTGATCTTCATATTGACATACTGGCCTCAGTTCATTCGGAATCTTTCATGGAGTTAATTCTGTCAACTCCTTTCTACCTAAATGTCCTCTTATCCGAGTCTACCCTTGTTCTCCCTAATGATTGCTACAGATTTTCAAATACACTTCCTAAATCTACGTCTTCCACTCCTGACTCTATCTCTCCTGCTGCCCCAGAGCTCTGGGCAGTTCTCTGCCATGCATAGTGCAGCTCACCATTAGCCATCTTAGAACCCACACCCCTTCCCCACCCTCTGTGAGATCTGCCACCCACATTTCTATCTATCTTGATAGCATGCTCTCTTCTCTCTGCTGGAAACACTCTTCGCTGCCTTCTCCCTGTGTCTGGCTCCCTGTCTTCAAACTCTTAAGAAATCCCTTGTTTCACCTCTGGTCCTCTGTGTTTGTTTAGGTTCCATGCACGGGGATATTGTAAACCTCTAGAGGATAGGATCATGTCTACATTACTTGAGGGTAGACGTGTCTTAACACATGCCTGCTGCCCAGCTATGCTCATGGGTGCAGGAGTGGGACCTGCAGAGTGTGTTCTTTAGGAGTCAGTGACATCATTTAATGAATGACCGCAAGAAGGAGAGAGGCCAGGAAGGACAGTTTGTAAAACTGACATTTTTCAACCTCCTCACAGGTCAGGTTTTAAAAGCCACAGTCTGGACATTTTATTTCTTCTACTTAAAAAAAAAAACCTGAAAAAATAGGGATAAAATTTCTGTAAATGTACGCTGACTCATCTCAGTGAATGTGAATTAACTGTGTGTGGATCTTGATCACTTTCCTTGCATAGTTGTCTCTGGAGAAGCAAAAGAAAGTTAGATGGGGTGCCTAAGGAAGCTTTCAGATCCTTTCCATTCCTCCCATAAACACAGGACTATAGGAATTGGCTTCCTGTGCTGTTTACTTACTGCTCTGCCAGAGAACCTGTGTCATATAAGCCCAGGTTTAGAAGGCAAGGGACCTTCAACCCTTCCTGTCGGTTTGGGTCAGATCTGGTGCTGACTGTTAGTGGGAGGAAGTGGTGAGCTAATAATGGACTAGCATGATACAGGGGAGCATACCTGGAAACCCAGCCAGTCTGCCTTCCCAAGTGCTGTAAATTCAATTAATCGCCTTCTGGTTTACTCTTTGCACCTGCCAAATAAAACAGTTGAACTCTATGTCTCCTCTATGGTAAATACGTTTGGCAGAGCCATAAAGTATTATAGAGCTTGTCTGTGTCTTCCAGGGCTATCATGGAATACAAAAGGTGGCTTAGTTGGAATTGGCTGGTCCGTTCACTTTCAACGGTTGATCTGGTAGCCCTGCTTTGGTTCGGCTTCAGAAGGAGTTTGCCGGTTGATAGCTTCCTAATGTCTAGTGAGCTGCTAGAATACAGTGTGGACCTTCAGTACCCTTGAGTTCTGCATCTCTAGATTCAGCCAATAACATATTTAAAAAATACATTAGCTAGGCATGGTGACACATACCTTTAGTCTCAGCATTATGAAGGTTGAGAACCAGTGCAGGGTGGCGACTGTTTACAAAGCATGTGTCCTATTTGAGACATGACAAACCAGCTGTCTATGATTTCTAGTATGCAGGAAAATGAGTCTAACTCATATGCAGATTTACCATCTATAATAAGAAACTTGCTCATCTCAGATTTTTATGTCTGAAGAGGGATCTTGAACCCATCCCCCATGGATACTGAGAGCTAAATGTATTTGTATCTCCTGTTTTATGGAAATGATTCCCTTTAGATGATAATGCATTCATAATTTCACGTGGATGACTTGACAATGGTTCTGTATTTCAATGACCCATTAATAAGTATAGTCTAAAATTTTGCAAAAATTGTGCAAAGATATTAAGAAGATAGACTCCCCCACTCCCCATACCTATCAGTTCCAAAAGTATTCTCAGGGCAATTACAAGCTGTTGTGAGTATCATACACTAGCAACACAGCAGATACCCAAGCTTACAGCTTAGAAGTCATTAATCATGTGTGCGCTTGACAGGGAGACTCTTTTCTAGGTTTTCAAAAAGAAAATCTTAAAAGCTTATGCTGTTTTGTTTGCTTTTTTTATTAAAAAGTAATTTGGAGCTAGTAACTTAACCTGTTTTTCATAAATGTGCTAGCTAGAGGCAGCCAAAAAACCCAAACAAACAAACAAAAAAAAAATGCTTTCATAGTTAGGGTCCTCATATGAACTTAAGTGTGGGATCATGATAATGCTGCTAGCTGCTTATTCTTTTTGAATAATGGTACAGACCTTGAATACAAGATTTGCTTTATACAGCCCAGCCCTGCTCTTGCAAGTTTATGGAGACTTCTTAAATGCAGTCTCCTGATTTAAACCTGTCAGCACGCTTATCGTTCTTCTCCCCTGCCCCCAAGAACTGGATACTTTTTATTTCCTTTGCTTATCATGGTTTTATTGGGATTATGTGTTTGCAGCTTGATCTTCCCCGAGACTGTGCCTTTTTAAAAGAGTTTATACAAATTGGATTCCTTGCTTTATATCCTCATTATCACTACAGTGCCTGACACACAGTAGGACCTCAGAAACATTTCTGGTAGAAATACCCAAAGGAATCACCCTGGCTGCCCTTACCAGTTGTCACCTATATTTAGGGCAAAGCGCTCTTAGGAAAACAAAAGCCATCAATCATTTCAGCTTTACTAATACATACATTTTTTCCCTATTGTGTGAATTTTCTCATGAAAGAATCATAGTCCAGTCAAAACAAAACAACTCTTGTCTTCACAGTTAGTTCAACTTAATTTGCCTTTGCTCAGCACTTCTCCACCAGAATTGATATATAGGTTCAATAAGGCCCGAGTCCTTTTAGGGCAAATTGTATGGGAAAGACGTGGAACTCTTGAGATTACCAAAAGACTCTAAAAACGGAGCAGTTTGTGTGAGGTAGAAGGAAATCTGAGTCTCCTTCTTTGTAGATTCATGTGACTGCTCAGAAAGAAAGGTCACCATCAGTCCTGGGAGGTTCTTTTAGCCCAAGCATCCTTCTCCCCTGAACCTGAAAAGGTTTTAGTTGGAGATAGATTTGGGGCATTCTGTAAAGTAACAGGTTTAACCTGGCAGTTAAAACCAAGTCATCCTCTGCTTCAATGTACATGCACCTGTGCTCACACTAAAAATGGTTTTGGCTGAGAAATTGGTTCAGGGGTTGGAGGTCATGGCTAGATGCCCAGATACTTACCTGTGTTTTTACAAATCAGTCTGCCCTCCCAAAAGTCATATCCTTTGTTACAAGTAACTCAAGACAATTTAGATGGCCAGGATGAGAGACCACATGGCACACTTACAGGAATGCCAGGTAAGAGTAGGCAAGCTGATAGTAACTTGCAAGTCACTCAGTCTTACCTAGTCTGGAAACTCTACAGAACACACTTACCTAGGTTCTGATTTGGATCTATTATACAACCAAGCCCATTGGAGCATTTCCCAAGTAATTTCCATGGTCGCTGTTTGGAAAAAGGACCCATCAGTAACTCATACCGGCAAAGTGGAAGCACATATCTCTTTGCCATTGCTGCACTTTCAGCAAAAGATTTGGAGGATAAGGAAAGGGGTGGTTTTAAGGAGCCATTTTATCTTTAATGATTCTTTCTCTGCACAAAGGGAAAAGGTCTGAATATGTAGTTCAGTGTTAAGCACAGGCCTGGCAAGGGTGATCCCATAAGTTCAGTCCTCGGCACCATTAAGAAAAACAAGTCTACTCCAAGGAAGGACCCAGACAACCAAGAACAAAAGTGTTCTGCAACTTCAGGAAGTGAAGTTTAGGACAGAGAGTGGTTGGTTCACTCCAGCTGTAGCCCTTTAAACAAGAGATGCCGCCTCACTCTGTAAAGGATGACAGAAAGGGGTCTAGAGCAAGTCCCAGCAGCTTCGGACCTGCTGATGTCTGGAAAAAGTGCTGCTCCCGGTAACCTCTGGAACCAACTCCTAGAGAGTGCTGGATCCACATCAGTCACTCACACACTGGAAACTGGCTCAACTACATTTTCTAGAGAAATGTTGTTGTCAGGAGTGCTGCCCATGTGACTGTGGTCCAGGTTGATGTGGGATGTTGATCAAGGCATTACATACTTAGAATTTTGAAGTTTTGTTTTTTCTTTTGTTTTATTTTTGGTAATCTTTCTTGTTTTTTTTTTTCAGTGACATTGTGATTTCATTCATTTTCTGTTCAATTAAGTTTCAACTATGTAACGTCAGGTTGTATCATCAAAGGTCATGAAATCATCAAGAAGGGAAAGTCTGAAGAGCTGTGACATAAACGAGCTCTGTAGTGAGATGACCCTACTTACCAGGGACAAATTGAACTGAAGAGATAGTCAGCCTTCCCAGCTCTCTCCTTCCTCCTCAGCCTTTTTATTTTTTTAATATTTTTAAACTTAGAAAAAGTTGAAAACAGCACAGAGGGTTCCTGAAATGTCACCCAGCTTTCCTAATGTTAACATCTTACATAACCATAATCCAGTTATCACAACCAGAAACTAACATTGGCACAATATTCTCAGCAGACTTTATTTAAATTCCATCAGTTTTTCCACTAATGTGCTTTTTTCAGTTCCAAGTCTTTCATGGCATTGATGTACCTTATGTGTGTGGTCTTCTCTAGTCTGTGGCAAGCCTGCTTAGCTTCCCGATTTTGCATGGCATTACCACTTCCATAGCCTGCTCTTAAACTGGGGTCTCTCATCATAAGATTAGGTTTGTGCATTTGAGTGAAGAAACTTATAGGAAGTCTAGGTATACAGTGTCCTCCTTGGTGTCTCATGCTAGAATGGCATCAATATATCTATGATGGGTGATGGACATTAGTATTGATTGTGTGGATGAGGTGGTGTCTTTGATGTTTTTCTGTTTGTGAACACTATCCCATGGTTACTGATGACATCAGAGGATAGATTTGGAGCTCACCTGCATCAGTTGATATTGTAATACCCCAGTGACAGTTTTCTTATTTCTCTCCGCCCTTCTTTGGTCTTTTCTAGAAGAAAGGTACTATCCTCCTTCTTGAGTCTGAGCATTCAATCTCTCAACACACTTTTCTTCAAGTAACTTTCTAGGAGGCTGAAGCTGACTTCTAAACACTGAAGATGTCTTTAAATATTGAAAGAATGACAGCCCACTGGATCCTAGGAATGTCTTCGTCTCTTGTCCTGGAGACCACAGAGTATACGCCCCAGTTCTAATTTGGATCTCTTCTATGCCCAAGCCCTTTGGATCACTATACAAATAGTTTCCAAAGCCTCCAACTCTTTCTGACATGGCTTATTCCTTGATTCTACAGAAACACCTTAGTTGGTAGATTGGACTGGGATTCACCTTTATTGGAAAGAACTTTGATTTTATAATTTCAGCCTTTCACTATCTGCAATTAGCTATTTATTATGTGTTGTCCAAACTTTTTGTTTACTTTGTTACTTTGTGTAGGTGACCGTCTTTGACATGTGGGGGATAAGTGTGCTTGGTAGCATCCGTACCAGAGGGTTATTAGTGAAGGAAATGAGATGTATCTCTTTGAAACTGCACAAGGGTTACAAGTTAGAGATTAAAACATAGGAAGTTAACATCACCTTAGAGTACCAGAAGGTTTCAGTTAGCCATGCATGCTCTTTAGACTTTTAAATGGTTGATTGTCCTGAAACATGAGAGAAGCAAGTCCTACCAAATGATGATGGTTATGGTATTCCTGGTGCACAACAACTTAGGGGTGTGAGATCAAGATGGAGTCCTGGCCATTGTAGCTGCGTTTTGAGAGATGAAAATTGAAAGGCCTTCTGCACCCTGCATGAAAATTAACACATGCTTCTAAAATCCCCTTGCCTCGCTCCGGGCTTTGCAATTGGAGATGCTTTTCGGAGTGTCAAGAACAAAGATTGGAGTGCAGATAGCTAGGGAATAGAAGTGGTAGAGGTGCCTGTTTGCTTTCTTGAATTCTTCACTTGTTTAAGAGCTGGGCACATCTTCTACATGACTTAAGCCTGGACCCTGAAGCTCATAGCCTTTCCATGCATTTGCCTGTTGAGACCCTTCCAGCACAGGGAGGTCTGAGGGTAGTATGAGCCAGACTGATCTGATCAGTGTGTTCTCTTTGTTTCACTCATCCCTATTTATTCATAGATCCAGTGCCCAGAGCATCCCTGTAGAACCTCAGAAGTGGGACAGAGAACAACTTAAATAAGGTTCCAGACAAAAGGCAGATAGCTGCAACCCTAGGGTGGTACTGGGCTCCCTTGTCACTGCCTGAGACTGTCTCCTCCTGCCCCTCAGCTCTCCTCCTGAGACTACTCAGCTGATCCTGGAACAATACAAAAATATTCCTTAGTCATTGTGGGAGAAGAGGGGCTCCTTCCTGAAGATGTTTCACTCACCATTCAACCTTAACTCCTGCCAAGGCCACCAGGACTGGAGGGTTGAGTGATATGGGAAGTCCTTCTGTATATGTGTTGATTTTATTGGATAATGAATAAAACTGTTTCTACCAATGGCTTAGCAGAGTAAAGCCAGGTAGGAAATCTGGACAGGGATGTAGAGAGAGTGTGTAAGCTAAGTCAAGGAGACACCATGTAGCTGCCGAAGGAGAAAGACCCGGAATCTTTTTGATAAGCCACAGCCTTGTGGTGATACACAGAGTAATAGAAATGGGTTAATTCCAAGATGTAAGAGTTAGTTAATAAGAAGCCTGAGCTCATAGTCCAAACAGTGTTGTAATTAATATAGTTTCTATGTGATTTTTCAGGTCTGGGCAGCCTAGAATGAACAAGCAGTCTCTGCTTACAGTTGAGTAAGGAGTAGAGATGTCATTTGCTCAGTAGTTTCAAAACAGCATTATCATCCAAGTTATAGTTTGTTAGTCTTCCAGGAAGCTTTTGCATAGACCACAGTGATAGGCATCCATTCAGGACTTACTGTGTGCCAGGCTTTCCAGGTATAAACTTAGTTTTCACATAGATGAAATTATTGTTCTTATTTAAAAGGTGAGTAAGAAGATCAAGATTTAGTAGTAAGGTTAAGGGATTTAATCAAGGAACCTAAGAAATAGCAGGCATGGCAGTGGAATTTTAGTCACTCTGACTACAAAGAATATATTCTTTGACCCAACTCTTACCACCAGTTAGTAGACAGATAGACAGACAGACAGACACACACACACACACATGCAGCAGCTTTTGACACCACCACGTATATACATTCACACGCATGCACAATCACTCAGTCTGGCTAAGTCAGATAGCTGGAAGTAGTGGTTCAACCCTGTTATGTCTGAGACACAAAATTGTTTGTTCAAATGCCACTCTAACCCCATTTTTCTGTTACAATAACTGTAAATAGAGGAATGAGAAAGGCAAGTCTCCTTTCTTGAGAGACTGTCTTTTTCTTTCCAGACTTTGTTGGGAAGTCAGTGCTCCTAGATGGTGGCAGTGGCTGTGGTGGCTGGGGTGCAGCAGCACTGAGGCTGTGTGCCCCATTAGTGAAAGGTCTTGGAATCTCTAGCTTCATCCATTTGTTGAAAGGACTCCAAGCTACCAACCCCAGGGTGCTGGAAACCCAGCATGGTTTTCAGTAGGGACTTCTACCCACCTTGCCGCTGTGGCAGTTGTTGCCTCTAAAGAAACAAGAATTGCATTCACACCCGAGTCTTCCTTGGCCTGATGTATTTGCAGGTTTGACAGTAGATGGATGTGTGCTCAAAGGGTTCTTCATTCTTCGTTTAGTTTGGCAAACAATAATTCACCCACCACCATTTTGTTTGTCATCTAGAGAATGGTGCTGCTGCACCCAGGGTTCCAAGCCATATCATGCGTGTTACAATTAGTGTTGTCAGGTCAGTTCTGAAAACGCCTTTGTTCCAGACAGCCCTTGTTATTAACTTTTTAATTTAGTTTACTCATTTTATTTGTTTTTTTTTTCAAGACAGAGTTTCTCTCTGTTGCCCTGACTATCCTAGAACTCGCTCTGTAGCCCAGGCTGACCTCAAACTCACAGAGATCCCACCCGCCTCTGCCTCCTGAGTGCTGGGATTAAAGGTGTTCACCATCACTGCCTGGCTTTTCTTCTTTTTCTTTTTTTTTTCTTTCTTCTTTTTGGTTTTTCCTGTGTAAGTCACTGCCCCTCAAGGTTTAATTACATGGTCCATTCCTTTTTGTTCTTGGATAGTAATGCTTCCGCAGTTGAAGTGGGTCTCCGAACCTCTCCCTTGTTTAATGGAGCCATACTAGGAAGGATGTAATATATTAGCCTCAAAACACATGGTGTGAAGGTCTTTCTGAGGAGATACTGAAAAAAATATATATATATATATACACCCTACCTGCTTCAGAATTTGCTCTCTGTGATGCCCAAATAATTTTTTTAATATATTATTCCTCTTGATATCACTTAAGTAGTGGGAGGAAAAATCACTAGTATTAGTACCAAGGGAGGGTATGAATGATAATCGCACTGGAGTCCTTGCTGTGCCATTACATTTGAATAGGCCACCAAGACAACCCTTTCCTATGGCCTGTAGAGCTGTGTTCCAAGACTCACCTAGTGAGCCTCATCTGTAGTTCCAAGTGAAAGGACTGGTATCAGCACCAGACACCCAAGACCAAGTTCTGAGCACAAAGGAGATTTACTTGTCAGAATGACAAAGGGCAGAGACTCAGAGACAATACAGGAGATGGAGGATGGGGGGGGAGCTGCAAGGGAGAGGGGTAAGGCTGTTTGTCCCAGAGGGCCATCGGACTGTCTCTAGGTAGAGAGGAGACAGATGTAGCCCATAGGCTACAAATGGCGGTTTATGAAAGTAAAGGGGAACCCCATGTTAGGATGAGGTGCTTAATTTTAATTGGATGTGTTCGTTAGGTGAGCCAAACAGGGCTTTTGATGGCCGGACTTCAGTACTTTGATAGCTGGTCCTTAGTAGTGAGCCTCAGGAGAAGGAAGTGGCCAAATAAGAGAATAGACCCTTGGTCGTTAGCTTTAGGAGTGAAATGGTTTTCAGCAAGGCAGAAGGAATGGAGAGAAGGGCAAGGCTTGCCAGAGCTATGTTTGCCATACTTGGGCCTGTTGGAGCCCCTTCACCAGGCGATGTTGGAAGCCATCTTGAACAATAGCAAGTTCTACATTAGCCAGGAACACAGTCAAACCCTATCCTTTATTTATTTTATTTTATTTTGGTTTTTCTAGACAGGGTTTTTCTGTAGCTTTGGAACCTGTTCTGGGACTCTCTCTGTAGACCAGGCTGGCCTCAAACTCACAGAGATCCGCATTCAGTCCAACACTATCTTAAGAAAGAATAGTTTCACTGTCTTCACAGGGATGAGTCCCATCTCCCCCCTCTTTGTTTTGTTTGTTGTTTGTTTTTTGGTTTTGTTTTGTTTGAGATCTCTCTACATAGCCTTGGCTGTCCTGGAACTCTCTATGTAAAGCAGACTGGCCTCAGACAGATATCTGCCTGCCTCTGCTTCTGTAAGTTGTTTTTAGAAATTGTTATGCCACAACAGTCTCCAGCAACCCATTCAGGTACGGACCACTGGCGGTGTTTGTCCTGCACCTTTGCCAAGGATTGTTTATCCTTGCCATGATCAGAGAGGACTTGGGGTCACTAGTCTTGACTGCTGATTCTCCCTGTGTCTGACAATACACTGCCGGTTGAGTGTCATCAGAATTAAGAAACAAAACTCGAGGAGACATGGGCAAAAGTGCCTTTGAGAAGCGAGTTGCCTCGCTTGCTGTGAATAGCAGTTCATTTGTTTCGTTCTACTCTGCACATGTGTGGAAGCTGTAGGCCCCTGCTTGTCCGTGGCACATAAGGGATTCTGTTCCCCTTTACTTGACATTTTGATGTTCATCTGCTCCTTGAAAAGGTCTCAGAGGAAGGGGGTTTTCTACATTGCCAGCTCATCCAGGATAGGTATACTTTATTACTTTGAAACAAACCACTTTGAATATTCTCTTTCTAGATACTCTCGTTCCTACAACTCCCTTACAAGGGATTTTCTATGTGTTTTGGTTTGCTTTATCTCTTTAGACAGGAGTAAAACTCTTGACTATACTATATTAACAACAATGACCTCTTTGGAAAATTCCAGAACCTGCCTTGTCCCTCTGTTTCTGGAGACCATGATGTTTCTGGAGGCAGGTAGGGCTAGTACCTGCCAATTCTGTACAATCTAAGCTTGGAAACCCTTCTGTCTACACTTCTGTCTTTGATGAGAAAAGGACATCATATGAAAACAGCTTTTACTCCAAGGGACTAACAGAAAAACAATCTATTGTCCCATGGAGGTAAGAGCTGTGCTCAGCAGTAGGATCATTGTACCGCCTGTTGCTTTGGTGAACAAGGGGGAGTGTTTATAAAAGCAAACGTGTAAAACAGAATGGAATTTTTTTTCAACCTAGCCTTTTAAGTTAAGGTACTCATTTTGCCTAGCACTAATAAAATGCAGAGCAGTAATTAGAAAAGGTTGATGTAATTGGTGAGCTAGCAATCATTATTTAATAGTCGTTTGGTGATTCCTTTTTTGGACAGTCATGCAATTATTTTTGTTGAAGCCCAAATCAGAACCATTAGTCAAAGAGCTTAAATCAAGCCTCAGGAAATGCTTGCTGTTCTTTGGCAAAGAAAGACAAAGGCCCTTGTTCTCTAGTCCAGTGTATATGTTTGTGCGTAAAGTTTTCAAGATGACTTTTGCCATTGAAGTCTTTTAGAGTGAAACAGACTCAGTTTTTTATGGAGGTGCAATAGGATCTGTACAAACATTCCACGGGGAGCCCGAGAGTTTCAAAGTCATAAAGAGACTCGCTCATGCCACGCTACCCTTCTTAATGTAGAGTATTTGTAAAAAATATTTCAAAACTCAGTTGCAACCCTACTTTATGCTGTTAGCAACTGGCAGTACATATAGCATCACTAATAAATCTTAAAGTTGTCTTTTCATTATCAGATTTAGAATTGGATTTTGAAAGTTGCAAGTTGAGTTTCTTCTTGTAGCACAAAGACTGGTGGGTGTTGGTTTACTTGTTGATGTGTAAGTTTTATGTCATTTTGGCTGTTGAAAGTGCTCCAAGGTGGGCTGGGGCTGTCACTTAGTTGGCAGTATGTTGGTAGAGTGCTAGTCTAGAATGCACGAGGCCCTGGCATTCAGTATAACATAAGCCAGGTGGAGCAGCATGGATCAGATGTTAAAGGTCATCCTTGGCTATATAGGGGATTTGGAGGTTGGCCTTGGCCTGGGATGCAAGAAAACTTGTCAAACAAAAGGTAGGCATGCTCCTGTTATTTTTGACCTCTTAAGATACCATCTGAGAACCTAGCTGCTGCTTATTTTTGTGTTGTACGTGTTCATGAGATTTGTAAAGACTTCCTTGGTCGTGTGTGTGTGTGTGTACTTTTATATATTCATAATAAGAGGATGAGGACTTTACTGAAGAAATGCTATAGATATTATAGAAATTAATGGGACAGGGCTGTTTCTCCTTGTTTTTGCTTTCTTGTTGATTTAAGTTTTGTCAATTCTGGATTACTCTGAAAAGAATGTCATATCTGTAGATCACTGTGTGTGCATGTGTGTGTATGTGTTTGTTGTGTTAGGTGTGTCTGCGTGTATCTGTGTACATGAGTGCAGATGCCCGTGAAGGTCAGAGAAATTAGGTTGCCCCTAGAGCTGGAGTTCCAGTGGTTGTGAGCTGCCAGTTGTGTGCTGGAAACTGAAATTACATCCTTTGGAGGAGCAGTGTGCACTCTAACTGCCGAGTTATCTTTGATGACAACTTCTGGTCTCCGCTATGCCTGTACATGTGAGCTTACTTACACATGCATACATACACACACAGACACAGACACACACACTATTCCTTCAGCACTCAGTGTCCTGTGCGGAACAGTATACCTTCCTTTTCTTTATTTTTTAATTTGCTCCAAGGAGGGAACAAAATGAAATAAGGAAAACATGACCATTGGCAGCTTTACTTCCACTGGGCGGCAGAGAAGAAACTCCTTGCTGGTTCTGAGAGTGGGCTTTATTCTTATTTTTGTTTGTTTTTGTTTTATTTCACCATACGTAATAGGCTGTTAAGTCAACAGTTGCTAGAAAAGCCACACCCTCTGGCCCTGCAGTCAGGTTGAGGAGGGCCCCACTCTCCAGCCACTAAGGCACCAGCACTGCAGGAATGCCTGTGAACCAAGCGCTTGCTGCTTGCTCCCTTTTGTTTGTTTGTTTTCAGAGCAGATGGGTTTGTTTGCTTTTTGCTTAAACATTAATCAAAAATCAATTTCTGGCTATATAAGTGGCCTTAGATAATTCTCATTCTGGCTACAGTAAATAATATCTATTTGTTCGTGTTAGATAAGTCTGGATGGTGCTGAAATGTAAAATAAAATTACATGAGATATGACATACGACTATGTGTTTTATAAATTAGTGCCTTTATGCATGTAGGAGGAGAAGTAATTTAACTCTCTGACAAGAAAAAGCAAGGGAAATTCCAGAAAAAGGAGAGGATTCCGAATGCAAACAAATTTGGACGATAAAGAGAGTATGGTAATTTAGTTCAATCTTTTCAATAAATCATTACAATTTATATGTTGGAATAAGAATCAATAGGAAGGAATATTGCAAACCCCGAACATTTTTATAGACTCTCAGTGCTTTCCCATCTCTTCTACTTGGGTCACAAGGGACATACCGTGTCTCATAGCTGAGAACATTTTTCCCAATGCAGTGGGGATGTCTACTTGAAAATAAATTGCCAGAGTTCATTATATGTGTACAAACGTAACTGATATCTCCATGAAGTTTGAAAATAGAAGTTTAAGTTTTACTAAATAACTGTTAATCTACATGTATGTCTGTATAGAGTCTGATTGTTACCATTTGAAATATATAAATGAGAAGTTATTAAAAGTGGCATATGCATTTCTTCCTTTCATAAGTTTAGATCTGTTAATTGCAAAAAAAATCTGTTTTTAAATCAGTCAACGGGAACTTTTTATGCCTTTTTTTAAAGACTCATTTCTCTTTGAAAAGGCCAAAAGTTTAATGAAGCTTCTAAATGCCAATCTCTCTTCCTTCTCCTGGAGAATGTGCTTCAATTGTAATTGCATTTGCATTGTTTAAAATACTAGTAATTCCACAGCCCAACCTCTGAGGTAGCTGAGAGACACAGGGAAAGCTGCAGGAGGCAGGCACCTGGGCCTGCCACCCTAGCACACACCATGTGTGGGATCTGCCAATGAATGTCTTATGGGTGCTTCTTTTCTTAAATCCAGAAGAATCTGGCCAGTCCCCTAAACTTGGTAAACCCTGTGCTCTATATACATACAGTAAACATTCAATAACTCTGACAGTAAAGAGAAATACAAAGAATTAAGAATCTAGACACGCAAACCCAGCATGGTGGTGGATGCCTTTAATCCCAATGTTTCAAATGTAGAAACAGGAGGATGGCTGTAAGTCTGAGACCAGCCTGGTCTACATATCAGTTAGAGGATAGCCAGGGCTACGTAGAGACACTTAGTCTCAAAATAAGAAAAACAAAATGTATGTAGATGCCTATTTAAACAAACTTTATAAAATTAAGTACTAGAAATTCAAGTCAGTGTGTGCATTAACAAAATAGACATAGGGATGAATTGTTCTATGGACTTTATTTTTGTTTACCCTGATACAGGATCTGTCATGGTGGCCTTTGAGGCATGCAGTTTGGAAACCGTCAATTACTTTCCTTCTTGACTGCCCTTCTGATATTACTGTATTTTCTCATGTTTTTGTTGTCCGTGAACTGTCTTTGCAATTGGCTAACAAGGTTTCGTTCTCCCTCGTTCGAAGCGCTGCTTGCTTATGTCAGTTTTCTGAATGTCTTCCCAGTGGTCCTGGTAGCAAATTAAAGTCCTCCAGCTCCTTTGCCATGAGTGTTCCAGAATAGCATTTTTTAAAAAACTCTCCTATGCTCTTATCTCACAGTTGATATAGTGGTTATCAAATGTACCTTAATTGACTAAAATTCTTGTACTATACAATTGAACTGTAGCCTTGCAAAATCAAAGGTTAGAGGTGTGAGCCTAAGACTCAGTGTTGGTAGCAGCTCCCCGGCTGCCTTCTCTGTTGTCCTTTGCTGCATTGTCACAAGACATCATATGCTGCCAACCCTATTTTCATTTGACTTTTGTTTCTCTAAAAGAAACATCAGGGAGTCTCTGTTATTGGCCAACGGAAAGATTCTTTGGCTCTATGTACATTTCTCTTCAATATCTCACTAACACTGATATCAAAGTTCACTCCTCAGAATGCCTTATAAAAATTTTAGCTTCTGCCAGCTTGCATGAGGCATGCATAAAAACCAGATTGTTCCGTATGCTGCCGGTGCATGTGTACTTTGGGGTGTTTAACTGTCTTTACATCTTCCCCAATTCCTCAGGAATTACCCTCTGCTTCAACTGTCTGCTTCTCTCACGGTTCTTAAAGGGATCGTCAGATACACCAATGCTTTTCTGAGCAGTGGCCAGGGTGCAGATACAACAGTGGCCTCACTAAATTGGGAAATAAACGGATTTGGAGAGAATTTTGCAATAAGCATAATTGTTCTTTACTGTTGTGCTTCTCCGTGCAACTGCATTTCGTAGGAGCATCTTCTCTTCATTGCTCCACAGAGAAATTGGGCGACTTTCTTTGGCAGTACCACAGGGTCCTGTCCAGTCTCTGGTTCTCCAAGTTGGGCTTCTCAGAGACTGCTGTCTAGGACAGGAGAGCAGTCAGTACTGCTGGACTCTAGGATCCAATTCAGTGCAGAGCAGAGGCTATCTCTAGTGAGAGGTAGTGATGGGAGAGGATGGTGGCCTAGGGACCCTCTGACCAAGACACCACTTGTACAGAGACTTTGGCCCACTTGTCACGATCAGAGCAAAAGTGTTTATTCAAGGACAGATGTGTGTTTCTGTGCTGTTACTGGCTCATCATGACCCTAGGAAGAAGCGTTACCTCAGTCCAAGCGTACGTTCTGAAACGAGACACAAGCTGGCAACTCTGCTCTGATAGTTAATGCTGGGACCTCTAGGCTTCAAAGTTGAGTGTTGCACATGAGATTTTACTTCTACTTGGTTTTGAGGCAGGGTCTCACTATTAACCCCAAGCTAAGTTAGAGATCCCTCTTCCTCAGACCTGCTTGTTCTGGGATTAAATGTGTATGCAGCCACACCTGGCTAGGTTTTTTATTATTAATTTTTTATTGAGCTCTACAATTCTCTCTGTTCCCCTCCCTGCCTCCCCCCTCCCTTTCAACCCTCTACCTTGCTCCCCATGCTCCCAATTTACTCAGGAAATCTTGTCTTTTTCTACTTCCCATGTAGATTAGGTCCATGTATGTCTCTCTTAGGGTTCTTGTTGTCTAGGTTCTCTGGGATTATGATTTGTAGGCTGGTTTTCATTGCTTTATGTTTAAAAACCACTTATGAGTGAGTACATAGGATAATTGTCATTCTGGGTCTGGGTTACCTCACTCAATATGATGTTTTCTAGCT